>QLNU02015359.1:66834863-66851235 GCA_006491805.2 Dysdera silvatica | reverse complement strand
ATAATGCACGTGTTTATGATTTTAACGCATATTGGACAGCCTTCCAAGCAAGGCGAAAATATTCTTCTAAACGTGTTATTCCATCCAAAGGACTTATAATTAAAACATGGATTGATAAACAACGTAATAATTGTGAATTTACTAAGAAAATAAGAATATAATGTAGAAAATGAGTTATAATGGAATAATTAAAGCATCTGTTGTTATATTTTAGTGTACTACCTTTATGTATTTAATATTCTACGAAGTCAACAAGCATGTTCAACAATTTATTTTAATCAACATCTTTTTCCCAGTGTCTAGAAATTACATATTTAGCTCTGTATTCTAAATCCCTAAACAGCTGCCTCTTCTGCCTGGTCATATGTTTAACTTCTTATTCCATATGAACTTGTGTTCAACTTGTTATTCTGTGTGTATAAGCTTATGCTAAGTCTCTTCTTACAAATATTCATACACACATACTAAGCTGCTTATTCAAAGCGTCTGAATTAGAGTACATCACTTTTTTTCTAAGTCCTGGAACTTACGCTCTGTACCTTTTTCTGAGCATCGGAACTTATATTTACGCACCTGTACCAAGAACTTCAGTAAGAAGCTGTATTGCGAACTGTGGGAGAAAGCTATTTAAAGTGCTTGTTCTAGGAACTTAATGGACGGCATAATTAATTCCAGCTTCGTAACGTTGTATTCTAGTAATGCACTAAACCTTTCATATATTAAACATCCGTACATCAAAATTTGTGTTAATCCCGTGATATATATGTGTGTGTATGTGTGTGTGTGTGTGCGTGTATAGTTCCCGTTTATTACATGGCATAACTCATTTTTTTATATATCGGAAATTTTCTTTGGACCCTGAGACTTCAATATATAGAGGTCCCACTGTATAATCAAGAATTATATTGTTGAAAGGAATTTTAGTAATTGTGTAATTTAAAATAAAAGTCAGTATTTTATGAATAGTTTTACATGTTAGTTTATTATATATCCAAAAAAATTTATAAAAGGGCTTTTAAATTCTGGTTTGTTGTCCTTCATGTCACAAGTATTATTTTCTGTCAAATTTGGTGATATTTAACTTCTTTTTTAGCTATCAGAACGGACCGGACACATATCTTTTACAGTTACGGGATCCTGATTTCCCATTGCGACTGAGGCAATATTTACGGGTCGGTGCCCGCACAAGCCCAAGTCTAGCGGCAAATCTTCGTGATGCGCATTGGGGCGACAGCACGGTGAGAATTGAGATATTTTTGCATCCATATGAATATTATTTTACAAAATTCCACATGAAAATAGAAGCTGTAACGTGTATTGTATCTATACCAGTACAGTATATTTCTCTGAGGTGTATGGTCAAGGTTCTGTTGAAAAATGTTTATTTAAGGAGATGGTAATGAATTAAGGTAGATCAAAGTTAATGTTAATTAACAATTAATTAAAAAATATTTAATATAAACAATTCCTATTATTCCATACATTTGGGCATACGGTTCTCCTGAAGGCGAACTCTGGCGAGCCGAAAGTATTGCCAGTTTCATATTATGTAATACAATCCACGTGTACCATGCCGTAAGTAATAGTAATTTAATTCGAAACTGATGTACATATACGGCAGAATTGAAGTAACTTACATATGGAAGAAAACATTAGCAAGCCTTGACTACAGGCTTTATTCCAAGATGGTTCAATCTCTTAACAAATGTAAAGGTTCGAATTTTATTGTTATTAAAACTAGATTTTTCTTGTAATTTTTTAATCTGCTTGAATAGCAGAAAAGAGGTGTGACGAGAGTAATTGACTATTTAAAAAAAAAGATGCTAGAGTTTTCTATTCTTGACGCTATAATCGGCAGGTTCCCCTTTCCTTCGATGAAGTAAACCATGTCTGATTCTTAATATTTCCTTCTTTCTTTGGTCACCCGTGGGTTAATTTCTGATGTCAAAAGGACATTAATACCACACCCACAACTTCCTCAACATCTATGCATCATCGATGTCCATAAAACGAGTTAGCAGCAGTCTTTGCGTTGTATTACCTTCTCTTCCGATCAGTCATTCGCCTGTGTCAGTTTCTTTTTAATCTTTCATTTTCAGCTTACTGATATTTTGTATTTTACTATTGCATCTTCTGTGTATCACGTACTCTCTCTTATGATGCTCTAGAAACTATTATTTTCAGAAGTACTTGCGAAATTGTTCATAAAATAACATTAATTCTGCGTTCTCTTAGTCATAAAATAACATTAATTCTGCGTTCTCTTAGTCATAAAATAACATTAATTCTGCGTTCTCTTAGTCATAAAATAACATTAATTCTGCGTTTTCTTGGTCATAAAATAACATTAATTCCGCGTTCTCTTAGTCATAAAATAACATTAATTCTGCGTTCTCTTAGTCATAAAATAACATTGGTCTAGTTTCTCTTGGTCGCGAAATAACGACCAATTTCTGCGTTCTCTTAGTCATAAAATAACATTAATTCTGCGTTCTCTCTTAGTCATAAAATAACATTAATTCTGCGTTTTCTTGGTCATAAAATAACATTAATTCCGCGTTCTCTTAGTCATAAAATAACATTAATTCTGCGTTCTCTTAGTCATAAAATAACATTAATTCTGCGTTCTCTTAGTCATAAAATAACATTAATTCTGCGTTTTCTTGGTCATAAAATAACATTAATTCCGCGTTCTCTTAGTCATAAAATAACATTAATTCTGCGTTCTCTTAGTCATAAAATAATATTAATTCTGCGTTCTCTTAGTCATAAAATAACGTTAATTCTGTGTTCTCTTAGTCATAAAATAACGAACTTTAATTAATAAAGAAATTGAAGAGAAATTTTTGGCTACGTCTTTAGACGTGTCCGAAATAATATGTTCCCATGTAATTAAAAAAAACCTGTGGAATGATATCCCATACTTTAATATTTAAGGAGCTAGCAGAAATATTTGCTTTATTTATTTTAAAAACTGCAGGAATTATAGTACATATGTTACTCAATAAAAAATAATAACGAAAGTAATAACTCAAATTTATAAGTATTTAATGTACAATTCTGTATATGTTATTTTCTTAATTAGCATGTGCATATAATAATGGACGCCCATATGGGGGCAGAGGGGGTATAGAGCCCTCCCCCAGCCATTTAAAAATTTTATTTGCCGTAACCTGCTATGCATTTACTTTCAAAAGTTTTACAGTCACATTTTAAAATAAGGTACTTTTTAGCTCATTACTAATTGTCAAGCAGTATCAATTATTTTTGTAGCGTTTTGGTATCTTGTACATTCACTAAAATTCTTGACAGCTTTGAGAAAGAGGTAATATTTCTTCTCAGCCCCCGCCCTAAAGGTAGTCTACTCGCATGGGTGCCATACATATAATCTATCCATTACAAAATTTTTGTTTGGCGCAGTATAGCCCAGATGCTCTTGCGCCATAAAAAAGCCAAACAAAATTTTTGTGGGGTTTTTTCCTTATTATATAGCATTCTAAATTTGTTGATCGGACACTGACATTTTTTTACTTGTAATCATTTTGACTTTCTTTTTATTTGATTATGTTTTTATTTTGTAGCTTGTTATCCGGGAGCGTCGCAAGTTCGTCGATGTAATGGACGAAGAAATTGATGACGAAAAGCGCGGTTTATCCACAAGGACGATTCCTATGAGGTTGCATCACGAAATTGGCACTCTGGGATACGCGCATGAACAGATGGAATTGTTAAAAAAAGAAGTGTGGAAAGATAAAGGGTCCAGGGAGTTAGAAATAGGTATAATAAACAGGAGCATGCTATTATAGTGATATAAGAAATACAAGCCCTTAATCTCCATACAGGTATCCTTTTAATAGGAACTCGATAACATGGCCAGATAAAAAAAAAACATTCTTGGCGTAATGTTCATTAAGAATTAATGAAATTGCTTATTTTATTAATTCGATACTTTAACTAAAATAAATTAATTTATTTAGGAATGACTCCCTTTTTTCGTGAAAAGATTCAAGACATTGTTATGAAAGAAGATGAAGAAATAGCCTTTCGATGCTTTGGAGTTGGTAGCCCAAAACCAAAGTACATTTGGTTTAGAAACGACGGAGTGTTACTAGAAAGTAATCGTATAATTGTAAGTATTAATATACCATAATTCATATATATATATAATATAATAATATACATATGAGGCATTGTGTAGAATTCTTAGGCATTCTGTAGAATGCCTAGATGTTTTTAGGCAAAGTATGAAATGTCTATTTTATTTTAATATTTTACATACTTTCTCCAGGCAGTATATAGAATGCCTAGATTTTTTAGACAAAGTATGAAATTAAGACAAATGCTGACACACTGCGCAAAACTATGAAAATACAGTCAAACCTCGTTAAGACGAACACGCTTAAGACGAATTACTTTTAATACGAACCGTTTTCTGAAGTTCCGTCAGATTGTATAGCATACTACTGATAGATATTGATAACGATAGCACAGTGGCTGTTCATTTGAACCAATCGTGGACTTTATTGAATAGTAATTTAGAATAACAACAACGAATAGCATCAAAGAATTCCAGCACAACAACCAATCATTTTATTGGTCAATGATGAATGACATCCGAATTTTTGATGACTAGAGAAACGTCTAGCGTTCCCGTCCAAACTTGAATCAAAACCGATAAACTAAGAGAAAAAGCGCCCTCTCACGTTACGTGCGTTCGGACCATATGACAACCAAAATTAAAAGAAATAATTTAAACATAAAATGAATTAAGAACAATTGATAATTATTCATGCAACTATTCTTATTGAGTTCACCATAACAAAGTGGCAACAACACAATCTATTCCGGATAAGACGAATTACTGTTAATACAAACAGATTTTCTGTTCCCTTTGGTGTTCGTCTTAACGAGATTCTATTATAATATAAAAAGCACAAATTTAAAGTTTACAGTTAAATTTGGATACGTTGACAACTGTTTCAATAGCACATGGGCTATTTTCTTCAGAATGAATTCAACTAATTTGTTGGCTAATGATACCAGAAAACATTAGCATCATGCATCAAGTAATTCCATTGAAAATGAAAATTATAAATAAAATTAAAATAAAAAATTAAGAATTGGAAACCTTTCTGATTGCAGAGTAAGAAAAAAATAAAGTAAGTCTATGAAAAACGTCAATGTAATAGCATAACAATAAGGAGAAGTATCATAATCGTAAAATAACACAATGGGCACAGTTTTTTAACTGTGCCCATTGTGTTATTTTACGATTGTGATATATTCAGCACAGTGAGTCGTTTTACTTCCAAATAAGGAAAAGGGTTAAAAATTGAAATAAAAGCGAAATTTAAAATAAAAGCAACTATCCATTAATTTCACTTTTATTTCAATTTCTAACCCTTTTTCTTATATTTATGCTACTACATTGACATTTGCCATAGACATTTACTTAATTTTTTTTTCTTACTCTGCAATCAGAGAAGCCTCCAATTCTTAATTTTCTATTTTAATTTTTTTTATAGTTTCCATTTTCAACGAATTTTCGTGCCACACGATGTTAATGTTTGCTGACATCGTTAGCCAACAAATTAATTGTATTCATTCTAAAGAATATTGCCTATGTGCTATTGAAACGGCTGTCAATGAATTAAAATTTAACTGCGACAATTTCCGCGAAACAGAAAAAATCATTTTGCGCCAAATAAAACGTTTTCTTGAAAATGTCTTCATTCATTTAATGTACGATTTACTATAGTTTAACAGTACAAAGCACAAGCAGTGCCGTCGTTTTGCTGTACAAACCATATTTTCTAATTCACAGGGTTTTAAAAACAACGTATTTTACATATATATATATATATATATTACAGATGTTTTGGCAATATGAATTACTCATAACCAGGCATGTGGCCAAGCCGGGACCAGAAGGGGCATGGCCCCAGTTGTCCCATGAGCTATTTATACATATAGAACAATCCCAGGGCGCAATGTGCCCCATATGCCCTTTGCTTTGTCCCAGTTGCCCCTTCATCCTGGCTACAGGCCTGCTCATAACACTAACCTTATAATGAGCAAACGTTAGTGATGATGATGAGGAGGAGCTTAGAACGGGGGGGAATGAAGCTTTGGATAGAAATAGAATTAAGAATCGTTCAAGCAGCTAGTCAGTCTATCAATTTATGGTTTTGTACACCTTTTACACAAATATCTAACACCGTTCCTCCTTAAAAGGTGTGAAATCAGAAATGGATTTTGTCTGGAAACAAATAAAATAGTTTTTTGAATTTTAACATTTATACTTGGATTTTTTTTTAATCATGACCGTACCTTGTGTGACACGAATAAAATAGGTTTCCAGCCCCTTCTCTATTACAATATATTGTATAATATTTGCTCTTAAATTAGAGAAGCGGCACGATTAAAAATAAAGGAAACACTGACTTTTGTGTTCCCAACCACCTCTGTAAATCTCTTAACCTTCAGAACCAGTTATTTAATGATTGGAATGCGATATTGATTAAGTATATTGGTTACAATAAATGGATAAAATTTCTTTGATTATATGCAACTTAATTCCGTCGCTATAACATGATTATTGTCTCATAAATACAAATGCTATTGCCCTATTCCTTTAACGAGACATCATTTAGGAAAACCATTATAATTGATTAAACAAATTATGACGAAGTGGCATTTTTTGAGTAATTAATCTTCGTTTTTCAGGTAACAGAATTGAAAGATGGCCGCTGCGAACTTAGAATAAAACAGTCGCGGGCTTATGATGTAGGTGTTTACAAATGTGTGGCAAGAAACGACCACGGTTTCAGTGTGTGCCGTGCTCGATTAAAATTGGGAGGTAATATATGCATATAAATTTATTTCGTTCGTAATATGTGTCAAAATCTTTTTACTTCCAATGCTCAATTGGTGATCAATGGAATTTTGGGATGTAGCGTAAAATCCACAAGTTTGAAAAAAGCAAAACAGAGAAGCTTTTTATTTGTGTATTCCATAAACCACAAGCAAACGTACTATCTCATCTGTAATTGTATGGATACAAAATTGATGCAGCTGTATAATGTATTAAGTTGTTGACAATTGTTTCGGCAGACGCATGCCTGTCTTCTTCAAGGCAATTGCACGAGTGGGAAAAAAAAGTGTATGTGTGTGTGTGTGTTAAAATGTTTCGATAACTTATTACCTTATGTAACTACGTCAGTTTTGATCAATTCATCTTTGCTGAGTACGTAACCATTCTATTTATATCAAAGATTGTTTTCTTTTTGTGGACCAAACGACAAGTTTTGTTTTTTTCTTTTGCATGTTGTGGCATAAACAAACAGTAAAATGGTTTATGTTTTATAGCACAAGCAGGCAATAAGCTTATTTGCATTTTATGGCATAAACAAACAACAAACTGATTTACGTTTTATGGCACAAACAAGCAACAAGATTGTTTGTATTTTATGGCCTAAACAAGCAATAAAGTGATTTATGTTTTATGACACAAACAAACAACAAGCTTGTTTGTGTTTTATGGCCTAAACAAACAATAAAGTGATTTATAATTTATGGCACAAACAAACAATAAAGTGATTTATAATTTATGGCACAAACAAACAACCAGCTTGTTTGTATTTTACGGCATAAACAAACAGCAAGATTGTTTATGCTTTGTAGCACAAACAAAAAGCATGTTGTTGGGTAAGCGCAACTAACACGCGTAAACTGTTACCTAGTAAACTGATATATGAGGAATCTGGTATCAAAGACGGACAACTCCATTTTTTTTTCGACATTGAGTTATTGATGGATTCTTATAAGGTTTCTTCAGGCCGAATTCAAATTTGAGGGCTTTTTAGTTTCAAAAACGGCCAGAACATGAAGAAAATCTCATTCAAAAGTGAGCCTAGGCTATTGATGCAGGAAACGATAAATTACAGATTTTCGGCTCTGTTGAAAAAAATGCAAAATGGAGTTTTCCATCTCTGATACCAAACTCTTCATATATTCTTTATTCAAAAGAACTGTTTCATTTACAAGCAGTGGCGTAGGCAGAAAGTTCATAAGGGGGGGTTATAGGCTTAATGGGAGGGGTTACAGAGCTACAACTCATATATTCCTATGTTAAATATACAAAATTTCATTGCGATGAGGACTTACAACCACCAAAAAACCCTCTGGATACGCCTCTGTTAACGAGAAGTGTTCCGTGAATGAAATAGCCTCTTATTTTTATAAAAAACATATGTTAGATAACACTTTATGTAGGTAATGAACTAAATATAAGCAATAGGTAAGAAAGGGAAAAAAATTAGACAGAGCAATTCCAAAGTTAACAAAAAAAAAATTAAACTTCAATGGGTAAATCTGAGAAAATGAAGTTATTAAATATTCAGAACTTAAAAGATAAAAATTGAAATAAAAACACAGGGATGAAGACAAAGCAAAAGAAAGGCAAGTAATAAATTTTACTACGTTTCAGGAGCTTCTGTTATCTTTACTACCTACAAAATACTAGTAAACTAACATGTAATGTAAAAACATTTATACAGGTATTCATATATTTCATAGCTTTATAACAAGGTTTATTTTTGTTTAATTTTAGGCTTTTAAAATTATTATTTTATTATGTAGTTCTTGTCAAGAAGTGTAGAGTGTGCTAAATAAAAGAATATTTCTTCTTTTGATATGTGTATGATATATATCTAAATTAATTATAAATTATTTATAATAAATAATCAATATTATTATCAATTAAAGTATTTTTTATATTATAGGGAAGCCTGGAAGGCCTGACCCACCAATCATTAAAGACGTCTCCGACACCGAAATCTACCTTAGTTGGTCAGCACCAAAGGATGATGGCAGATCGCCTACACTATGCTACGCCTTAGAATACAAACAGTCAGGTAAAATGTAATTGTAGTATTACTTCACAATAAGGGACACCCTATGGGACCAGGCATGTTGTAAATTAAATAGTGGTGTCCCTTCTTCAGAGGTGTCGTTTACACAAGGTAACGTTATGTATTGTGAAAAGAATTTTTTTTGGCATCAAATTATTTGTTTGTATTGTATATGCGCGAAGCTAGCAAAAGTCACATTGCGCTAGAACCTGCAGTTTTCCGAGGAATCCGAATAGGTGCGTAGTGATTCAATACTTATGTGGGGAGGGCCCAAGCAGCTTAAAAAAAAATTGAAGTGATTCATCATATGTATGTATGCAAAATTGAATGGGAAGGGTGGCCATAGGTGACGCTGTAATCCCAGGCAAGTTTGGACATTTAGCGTTTCTGACGGACAGAGGCAAACGGGAAAAGTCGATCACGCCCGGCATACAAAGATGCATTGGTGTCTTCACTTCACGTTAATCGCCGACCAATCCACGATCGATCCACCATAGGGGCGAAAACGGCTGATGGATGGCACGGAAGAACACCCTGAGGTCGGCGAATGCTCCTACAGGAGCCCACCGGACCTCATAGGACGGGTGCGGGGCAAAGGCCAGGTTGGAGACACTTCATTTATTGTGCATAGATTTTAATGGGAAGGGTGCCCGCCGGAGGCGAAGCTGTAATCCCAGATAGGTTTGAACGTTAGCTGTTATGACGGCCAGTGGACCATGGAGGGGCATTGGGAAGCATTAGGTGGGGGATTGTCGATCCGTACAGGCGTACAGATACTGCACAGCTTGCACTGGTGTCGTCAACTAATGTCAACCGAGAACAATCTACGATCAATCCACCCCGAGGAGTGGCTGAAATAGATGGATGGCACGGAAGAACACCCCGGGCCGGCCGAAACTCCTACACGAGCCCACCGGGCACCGTTGAGTGGGTGCAGCGCCGCGAAGCGGCAGGTGGGGATGCGAATCGACCCTGCAACCAGAACGAACAAACCACCATCCATCCCGCAAAAGACCGGAACCGGTGTCCCATCCACGGACCTTGACACTTTCCCCAGGGCCTCGTCGGTCTCCGCGAGCTGAGACAGTGGCCCAGTAGCCCGAAGCAGAACAAAGGACGATCGCCCAATCACAGAAGCAAAGTCCGATTCTCGAGGAAAAGGCGAAGCTCGGGCCCAGAATAGCACAAACAGACCCCAGTCCACCGCGATCCAGCGGCCTGGTCAATGTCCCAAGCACTTCGACTTATGCGAGCTGGAACGAAGACCCGCCAGCCCGGACCACAAAAAAAAAAAGATATCAGCTCGCCACCAGAGTTGAGACCGAACTCACAGGTTGGGGACAAGTCCCGAATCCTCAGCGCACAGCCATCAATCCGCCCCAATCCAGCGGCCTGGCCAATGTCCCATGCACTCGTGGGCAGAGTCAGTCTTTCCTCAAAGCCGACAACCGCGGGAGCACGAGCAGGAACCAAAGCCCGCCAGACCCGGACCGGAACGGAAAGACGTCCGCTTCAGAGACAGAACCGGTCTAAACTGATTTGGCATCTAGGAGAACAATATTCTTTGGTATCCAATGGCCAGGGGGGCTTGAGCCATTCCCTTTCCTCCACACCACTGAATCCTAACTCCTTAGGTAAAGCCTAGAGAATTAAACCTCAGATTACAATGAAGTTCATAAGTTTTTTGTTTTTTTAAGCTGAACATGGAATAATGGCGCGCTAGGCACGCATTACCACTGCATCACCGTAAGGCCAGTAAACGTGCCACGAACTTAGATTAAAGTCGAACAGCGTTCTTGGAGTTATTGTCTCATTGTCCTAACAACCGGAGCATAGCCTATTTTACAATCAACGGTACCAGAAGCGAAACAGGAGCTAAAAGAAACTTAAATTCTAGGCGCCAATTTATAGAAAATTTGCGTAACTTGAAATTGAATTTTAAGTGAAACTGTTTTCTTTTCATAATATGTAAAAAGCCTATCTCGAACCCAGACGCCTATCGCTGTCATTATATCCACATTTAGGCTACACTTACAGCTTAAAATTGACGTGGACTCGCCTGCTGACCTCACTGGTGGTCCGTTGTGTGAACTCCCCGAAGGGGTTCTTTTTTTCCTGCCTTCTTCCTCCTATACTCATAAGTTTTTATCTTTTCTCCTATTCCCAGGTTATTTTGGCCCTCCCCACGGGTCACCCTCTATGAAGATGGATGTAGTTGCTCGGTTCGTCTGTCACAACCCAAGAAGTTGTGTTTCGTTTTTTACTTATTTTCCTTTTTTCACTTGCCGACGGTATGCGATTTTCTTGTACAATGGTCATTCTTGTCGGTGTGAGTTTGGTTACTTCCGGCGTTTTGGAAACATTTAAATACTCTGATTGTCTTATTCGATAGCAAAGAATCAACGGGTTTACTCTTCTCGCCTACTCACTTATCATAGTTACTCTCACTTCAATGATAATACATGGCTGTTAGTTGTTTTCAAACGCGACTTACTTTTCATTTTTTTAGTTTTTATAACTTTCACCATCAACAGATTTATGTTCTGCATTTTGGCAACGTCTGGCTGACAACGTTAGCCAATCAATTAGTTTTGGTCATTTTGATGGAAAAAGCCTAGTGCTATTGAAACAGCTGTCAATGGTTTTAAAATTTAACGGCGATAATTTCTCTTCTTACATTATTTATTAGCTTCGCTCAGTTTATCGCTATTTGATTCAATCCCCATATTAGTTTTGATAATAAAGAAGCAAGCGTAAAATACAGATTTGCGAATGTTTTCTTTGAAATGACACATCCACCTTTAATATCAATATGGAAGAACATGTCCTTGAATGTTCGTTCATGTGAATGCAAAAAGATTCACTGAACTTTCAAGATCCCCTCCGTAAAGTCTTTCTTAGATGAAGAATTGAATTATATACTAACAAAATTAAGAGTTAGCATTTTACAAATGGCATTTTTGACATTAAAATGTATTTCATTTTTATTTTTAGTAATCAGTGAGTGGACAGTCGTCGCTAGGAATATAACTCATGAATATTTTGTTGTTCGAAACTTATTACCAGCATTGGACTATCAATTCCGGATTCAAGCCTACAACAAATTTGGTTGGGGAGAACCTGGGTTCCCTACAGCCTCTGTTGCCACCAAATCTGAAGGTTAGTTGAATCACATATTTTGAAAATTGCATACACGGTTTGATGTGAAAAGTCTGGGCTATGATGTATTCATAAGTCGTACACGAAATATTTATCCATACTTCACTTAACTCTTTAGTAGCTGAATAATTTTTGGCGGTTTTTCTAAATATTTTATGTTAATTTTTTTAGAGATATTTTGTTAATTTTTTAGAGACGTTTTGTTAAATTTTTAGATACATTTCATTAAATTTTCTGAATAACTTTTGATATATTTTCCAAATACTTAATTTTAATCCGCATTTTGATATATGAATATTCTTATAATAATGAATTTTGATATATGAATAATGTTACAATAATGAATTTTGATATATGAATATTCTTATAATATTGAATTTTGATATATGAATAATCTTATAATAATGAATTTGATATATGAATATCTTATAATAATGAATTTTGATATATGAATAATTTTATTTAATGAATTTTGATATATGAATAATCTTATAATAGTCAATATTGATATCTGAATAATCTTTTAATAGTAAATTTTAATATCTAAATAATCTTATAGTAGTCAATTTTGATATCTGAATAATCTTATAGTAGCCGATTTTAATATCTGAATAAACTTGTAATGGTCAATTTTGATATCTGAATAATCTTACAATGGTCAATTTTGATATCTGAATAATCTTGTAATAGTCAATTTTGATATCTGAATAACCTTGTAATAATTGATTTTATCATCTGAATAATCATTTCTTGTCTTTTTGATTAAGGAGCCGAAAAAGTGAAAATTCCCCCTCGCCGAAAATTCCAGCAGGAGCTTACGGAGCAGAGTACGGAATACGAGCCCGAAGAAATAGAATTACCAGATTACGATTACAACATTGAATCGAACCCTATTCCCATCGCTGAAGGCGAAACGAGTGATTTTTTCAGAATAGTTTCGGAGATGGATAGGTGAGAAGGTTTCCCATGCTTTCAGTTTTGTTACACACCACTGCAATGTGTTTTTCTATTGTACATAACATTACACTATGTTTCAATATAGTACTTATAGTTCACATAACATTACGCTACATTCAATAAAGTATATTGTGATACAGTATTTATAGTTCACATGACATTAAACTACATAGTGGTATATAAATTTCAGGGGAAGGTTTTCAGTGGTTTTAAACGTGTGGGTAAAAGAGAGTGGTACGACGAGTGTGGCCAAAGTAATACAATCTAAACCTGGCGCTCAATCAGACGGTCGTCAAGAATACGAAATCGTCAAGTCCTTGTGCCACGAGAGAATTATTCAACTTTTATCTGCTTCTTATAAAGGTGACAAAACTGTGTTAGTGATGGAAAAACTTTCTGGTGTTGATATTTTGACATATTTATCACTAAAGCAAGACTACAACGAAGAAATGGTCGCCTACACTATCCGACAGGTACTATAAATTCACCTTGTTATCTCCCTCCTATTCCCTACTATAAAGAATGGGGAGGGGAGGGAATATTTAACATATTCCCTGCTATTCCCGTAAAACCTTTAAATTTTCATTGGAAATTAGAGAAGTTGAAGTGTTTATTCCTTAATGGCTTGTGATCATACCCCCTCTCATAAAAATCCGTACAATTTTATTTCTGTTCGGATTTAACTGGCAATATAAATCATCCAATAATTTCAATACGTTTTTATACTATGTGAAACAACCATGTTTAATTTACCATGTTCCTTCATCGAAGGTTTTGGACGCCCTGGGATACTTACACTTTAGAGGTATATGCTACATCGAACTACAGCCCGATAACGTTGTTATGGTCGACCAAAGAAAGCCTGATATAAAATTAGTGGATTTTGGATCATCGCGATATGTATCAAAGGCTGGAGGCAAGGTGTTAGTAGAAGGAACGCTAGAATACTTGCGTAAGTACATTGAACAAATGTTCTAATATTTTTAAATTGCTAAAAACTCTACTAACCAAAGAACTCTGTTCTTTGCATCAAAATGCTACAAATGACCTCTGATCGACCTATCTTCATAAAGCAGCAACTAAGTGTAAATATTTCCAGCTTTTTCTTTTCAGATGTCAAGTTTGAAATTGTTTCTATTCTCTGAAGTGGTTGCATCTTATAGATGATGTCACTTCATTAAATTTCTGGGGCGGCTCGTACTGCATATCAGATTATAGACCTTGTCTCTTACCAGTACTCTGCAATTGAAGACTTTAAACTGGCTTACTTAGAATATTGAAAGCAAATGCAGAAACAAAATTGTCACTATTAATAGGGGACAACCAGAGCCAAAGCTATATTTCTGCACACTAACTGTTGTTTAACGCTAAATTTCAGCAACTGAATAAAAACATTCATCTGTATCACGTTCTTCAATTAAAAATCCGTTAATCGGATGTTAATGGTTATTAAATTATCATAGCATAAAATTATGAAATTAGTGTAAATATGAATTCTGAAATTATTGTAAATATAATATTTATTTATTTATTTATTATTGTTTTTCCCTATATAGCGCCTGAAATTGTGAAGCACGAAGAAGTAATGACTGGGACAGATATTTGGGGTGTTGCTATTCTTACTTATATTTTGTAAGTTTTTGGTTCGTTTTCCTTAATATTCAGTGGTGAGTTGAAGCTGGTTCACAATGACTGATTTTTAAAATATTTTTGAAAGTAATAACCAAATGTTAAAATTTTTTTCAATATACTACTACTACGTGATACGAGACCACATAATTATACGATATCAGTAAGCATGACACACATACATAAATATTACAATATATCAGTGAGGATCGAAATTTTTAAGATATTAGCAAGAATCGAAACTTAAAAGATATTAAGGATAAAAGATTACAAGACGCGAGTGCAGATGACAACGTGTACAAGATATTAGCAAGTATCAAAGATTATAAAAAAAACATTGGGGAGCCTAGAATGGTCAAGACATTAGCGAGAGAGAGCGCTAACCCTTATAAGGTACGAGTATGAGAGGAAAGAGAAATGAACGATATAAGATATCAGCAATAAGAATTTAAATTTACAAAAGTATTAGTGGCAATTAAGGTTTATGTAAGATGTCAGTAAGTAAGTGTATATATATAACTTTATAATTACTAAAATTTTTCTTGATTTTTCATTCTATAGATTAAGTGGTGTTTCACCCTTCCAAGGAGCAAATGACCAAGAAACTACAGATAATGTTATATTTGTTCGCTACCAATTCGACCATCTGCCCAAGGATGTTACATTTGAAGCAACCAAGTTCCTATTGCAATTATTTAAAGCATGTCCAATCAAGCGACCCACGGTAGCCGAGTGTCTAGAAAACAAGTGGCTGGCCCCAAGTGAATACATGATCATGAAAAGAGAAAGTGCTCGATTCCTGCCAGATAAACTGTACGCTTTTGCTAAAAAGTTTCATACCGCAAAAGCAGAAGCGATGGACCCTGAGCTTCTGACTTCTCTTGGACTATCTTCATCCAAGTAACTCCACATATAGAATTATCTCTTATACTACATACTGTCTGTCAACTACAAGAACTTGTGGTAGTTCTCGTTGTAGATAGACAACAGAGTAGAATGAAAAACAAGCGTTTGTTGAATCACGTATTGAATTTGTGACGGGTTTTGAAAGAAAAGTTGTATGTGTCCAGAGCCTTTTTAACACACTAAGGGAGCTTTCAGTTTGATCACTTTTTGGGGTCCCCTTTTTACATTAACTTTTAAAAAAAAAATTTAATTTCTCAATTGTCCCTAAAAGAAAAATACAATATATAATAAAACACACACACACACATACAATCTTTCTTTAGTAATTTGTGTCCCCTCTTTGGGTCGGGCCCACCCGTTAAACTTACGCAGTATCTATTATATTTTGGTGATAGATACTGCGTAAGTAGCTATCATATTTTGGTGATAGATACCGCGTAAGTATCTATCATATTTTGGTGATAGATACTTACGCAGTATCTATCACCAAAATATGAACGATGATGTTTCAAATACTTTACATGTAACTAGCGATACACACTTTTTCAACGCTGTTTCTCCCCTCTCACCCTTATGTGTGTGTGTGTGTGTGTGTGTGTGTGTGTGTGTGTGTGTGTGTGTGTGTGTGTGTACGCTGATCTGTAATTCACAATAATCCGTCTATTTTTTATTGTACAATCCGTGGAAAACTTGATAATTGACTGCAGAATGACATATCCATTACGAAGTTGGTAGCCAATAACTGGTCTATCCGCAGAGATCGCATACTAGTGCTGTGGCACTAGTATGCGATCTCTGCGGATACTAGT
>QLNU02015359.1:66747867-66802725 GCA_006491805.2 Dysdera silvatica | reverse complement strand
TGAAAATATACTGGTAATTAATAGGAAAACCGACAGGGAATCGCCATACGTAGAGTATCTATCTCAACAGTAATACCTGCATCAATAGTAATGAATATAATCATTATTTATTTAGCATTAACATAATTCTTAAAATCATAATCAGCTGTTTTGCTATAATACATCAACAAAATGTTAAAATTTCTTCAGCATGATGTACACAGCTCCATGATTTCTCTATTGTCTTTGTGATTTTAGCACCAACGCTATTTCTGTTTTACCGAAGTGATGAATTCAGATTTAGATGTAAAAATGTGTAACTTCATTTCCTTGATCATTAATAGCTTAATTTGTGGTTGTTGTTTTGTTGTTTTTTTTGATAAAACACAAAAAGAATAATTAAAACGTAAGTTACGGAAAAAAAATGTTTTGAAATACGATAGAAAAAGAAAGCATTCAGTGAAAGAACAATTTGAAATTTACCTGGAAACTTACGAGCTTTAGAAATACTTCTTTTATTTGATGACCATACTTTAAAACATCAGGAGGAGACGTATAAAATAGGAATTTTTGAAATATACAAAGGAAAAATTCTTTTAAAACCATACCAAAAGATAATTTAAAAATATAACAAAACAAATTTATTACAAATCTCTATTATGCATAAAATTTTTAAATTTAAGAGCTAAAGAAAAATGAGTGATTTGTTTTATTTTTCTGATAGATATTTTATCTTTTCAGACGACATAATTAAATTATTTAATTAAATATTTAAATTTTCTGGATGTTGCTTTGTTTATTATATTGAGATGAATTAAATATTCGCTGCATTATTTACTAAGAATAATAAAGAAAATCGGCATATTATGTACGTTTTGTTTACAAGAATATAAATTCTGCAATTTAGCACATTTCAAAAGAATACCCCCAAAAAGAAATGCGAAATAAAAGGAACACGCTATTTACCTCCCATCTATTTAGATGTTATTTATTATGATAATTGAATAACACTGAAATTTCCCTAAAGTCTTACTTCAATGGAAGGCACTTCGAAATGTGATTGTCATTGGGTAATTAAAATTCGTTTGAAATAACAATTTTTTGCTGTTAGTTGTTGAATCACTAATTTATTTGAAGCTCTAACTTACAACAATATTCAAGCTGATGTAGGATGACAATTTGTAAGCCATTGTTTTAAATTCAAGATAATATGCATGTGGTATAAAATCTATTGCAGCCTCCAGATTAATTTGCATTTATATATAGTCTGTATACGTCTTCATTCTGTTAAAAATTATTTCACTTCAATGGCACGATTCTTGTCTAGATGAAACAGGATTTTGCTTTGTCAAAAACTTTTGCAACTCTAACAACAATTCGTTTCTGACTGGAATAGTTTTTTAACGGAGTTAAAAACTGCATTGAAGTGCTTGATTTTTCTTACAATTTATGATACAAGGATAAACAAAATTATGTTTCAATAGAAATTTTTAGATTTCTGAGGAATCTGGGTCTCTCTTGCTCAGGAAATCGGACTCCGAACTGCCAGTCAACAGACGCTTTCCCTTGGTTTTACCTCTAAAATTTATAAATTTTGGCAGAGGTAGATATATCTATTAGAAATCACACAGGGATGCGTTCTTTCTTCCATCCTCTAAAATCTTTACTCAGAAGAAATAATTCAAGAAGTCATGGAAGAAAGGAAAGAAAGTTTAAAGATAAATGGAACTATTATAAATAACTTGAGATATGTTGATTCAATATATTGATTTAATGATGGTTCTCACCATTTTATAATATTTGAGCTACGTTTCCTACCATTTCACATACTCAAGTCTGTTGTTCTTCCTCTTTAGTGTTAAGTGTCAAGGGCTAAAGTAAGAACAATTTAGATGAGCGAGCTTTACGTCACATTTTCACTTATTTCGCTCTTTTTTCAAACCTTTCGTTCCGTCTCGAATAAGTCACATTGATTTCGATGACCACCTTTCTCGCTAAATTAAGCAAAGATTAGCAGAATCCTGTCATTGATAGGATTAACGATCAGACGCGTATACCTTCTACATCACGTTTCGTGTGCTTCCTCTTCCATTCTCTTCAACTTTTCCATTTAATCCTCTCAAATTATTCTCCCTCTTCACCTTTGTAATTCTCTCCCCCCCCCATATACACAGAGATTGATACCCACCCTCAGCGCAATCGGTTATGTTTAAGTGATGATGCTATCTACCGTCTAAACGACAGCGTTTATTATTTCCCTTTTGTTTCGAATTGTCGCTAGCGGAGAGGTTCATTCGGCCTTTATGGTGCTTGTTCTAAGCTCTTTCAAGACATATTTTATCTCGACTTCTTTCAACTGATTTGTTTGGCAACGAAAGTGGAAGGAGCGCGTTTTAACCCATTCAACACTCAAATTTGCTCCACCTCCCCCCGCCATTTGTTAGAAATGCGGATTTCCTACCGGTAGCCAATATTCCCACATTTTTTTCGCTCAATAAGCAAATCATAGCCTAAATTTACATAGACATTAAGCTTTTACGTACGCTTTTGACATATTATTTTTTTTATATTCGCAAGTTTTCAGCTTCAAGCTAAATTCTGTACTAATAGTAAGATGAATAATTATTTTAGAGAATACTCTCCAAAAAAAATTCAAAATTTTCTCTCTTACCAATTTTTCATGTTACTGATTGTGGAAAAATTACTCCACCTTTATATATGCCCCAGCCACCTCTCCGTTCCCTTGCAATTTCGAAAAAATTAGCCAGCATAAAGGCAAGTCTCTGAGGAGGTGTGAAGCAGTCTGAAAAGAATTTTAGATTGTCCACATTTGCACTCTAATGCCCCCTGGTGGTGCAGGTGAGAACATTAGATTCGCCTCATTTGCATGCAGATAAAGTCTGCTCCCCTCCTTGTTTGCTCGCTACGGTAATCTTCCCCCGACTTGCGTCTAAAACAAAAACTTTGCTTGCGCTCGTTCAAAAGAAGCGAATCTTGCGTGCGATGCCAAAACACAGAAAGAAATGATTGAATTGTGAGAATGCGTGTTTACAAACTTTGCTTTCTGGCCTTTCTATTCTTTTCTTTTCGTTATCCTGAAAGGGGGGATTTTTTTTTTTACTGCAACTCAGTCGTGAAACAAAGGTTCCTTTGCGTTTCTGTCCAGAATTACCATACTTGTTTTCAAAAACATAATGAAATACATAGCGGCATGGAAATGAAAATAGGAAATATTTGTTCTAGGATTTGTTTACGACAAATCGGTAAACACGGTTTTCCTGCAGTAAAAGGAAGTTTTCGAACGGTACGGTATCGTGTGGGTAATATCCGCAAATGGGATTTGGGGAACACGGTAGCTTAATATTAGGAAGCATACATGCATGTATCACGACATATATACACACACAAACACACACATACATATATATATATATAGAAAGAACTCAACAGACGTATTAAACTTGGCTGGAGTGCATTTGGAAGAAACAGTTTTATCCTGAAGGGGAAATTGCCTTTGTGTCTAAAAAGAAAGGTCTTCAACCAGTGTGTATTGCCAGTCCTCTCTTATGGATCAGAGACATGGAGTCTAACTGTTGGAGCAATACGAAAGTTACAGACAACGCAAAGGAGCATGGAGAGGTGCATGCTTGGAATAACTAGGAGAGATCGGAAAAGGAACACTTGGGTGAGAGAGCAAACTAGAGTAGAGGACATCATTGTTAAAGTAAAAGGGCTGAAATGGCGATGGGCTGGGCATATTGCAAGAAGAACTGATCAACGATGGACAACAGAAATTCTGAACTGGATTCCAAGAGACCACCGAAGACCTAGAAAACGTCCTCAAACTAGATGGGTGGATGAAATAAGAAAACAGGTTGGGGTGACGTGGAAGCGAATTGCTCAGGATAGACTTGTGTGGAAAGCATTTGGAGAGACCTTCATCCAGCAGTGGATAGATAATGGTTGAATATGATGATGATGATGATATATATATATATAATCATCGCTAAATCATTTTCAATCCACTGCAGGATGAAGGACTCCCTTTATCACACATACATGTAGTACAGGGAAAGAAATATAGAAGTGGCCTCAAGCTCACGGATTGGCAAGCTGGACCTACCATTTAACGAAGAATCTGAACTTCGGTCACCACAGCCAAAGTTCTGCGCTAAGACACTGCCTCCTAAATTTAGGGATTCGTGTCACCCCTCTACAGAGTGACCTACGATGACGCTTTTCATCGGTGATCAGTTCCAGTACCGGTATTCTTGGCAGAAGGACAGCTGTCGACACACATATATATATATTCAATTTTAAATATTCTAAAAAATCAGCGACTTCGACCTCCCAACAGGCAATCTTTTGAAATAGGAGTTCACTGTTTGAAGCTGTCCATAAATCGCATGATCTATTTTATGTGCCAATGTCTCCTCTCCTTATTCCTGCATATGTGCTCCATCTTGTCCCTTGGGAAGACCGTCCTCCCCACACATACTTACCATCTTATGAATTTCATAATTTTTCCGTGAACTAGCAAATAAACTATTATCAGTAGGTATGATTTTCTAATAAAGTATTCAGGGGGCCATCATCAAAAGGAAAGAGAAAGGAAGCTATTGTGTAAAGGGAGGCACTTTCAGTTGAAAATCCAGTATATAAGAATTTAAGGGGGGAGGGTATGCATATACAATGTGTTCCAAAATCTGGAAACATACACGTTTTTATAGCATAAGGAAAGCAAAGGTTACATTGTGCCGAAACCAACAGGCTTCCCAAAGAATCCAAACCATTGCTTCCACGAAAACCAAACGACAGCAGAACGGCATACATACTACAACAAAATTGGGAGTTGAATCTGAATTAATGGCACGATAGGTATAGGCATTATCACTGCCTATAGGTATATATACAGCCACTGCATATATATATATGTGTAGGGTAGAGAACCTACATCAGGGTTCCCACTCACATCGGAGAGAAAAGTTCCGACTTTTCTGGCACAATTCCCTAACCAATCAGAAGCAACGTTCAACTGAACTTTGGTTGGGTTCAACTCAGGCTTGTAGCCAGGATGAACGGGCACGGGGCACCTAGGGATTGTTCTATATATATAAGTAGCTCAATGGGGGCAACTGGGGCTATGCCCCTGCTGGCCCCAGCTTGACTACAGGCCTGGCTCAACTGAACCTTGGTTGCATTCAACTGAACCTTGGTTGCATTCAACTAAACCTTGGTTGCACTCAACTGAACCTTGGTTGCAGTCAACTAAACTTTGGGAAATAGCTTCACGTTCCATGTTCGTGGGAGACTTGGCTCTCCAAAATGGAAATTACGGAAGTTTTCCCCCACGTCTTTTCCAGGTTTGACCAAAAAATATTGTTTTTGCTGATCTTTGGGGGATGACTTTAAATTCCCTAACAATTTCAGGTCGTCCTGGCTACATGGGCACCCTGTTACATTATCTCCCAAGGAGTTTGAACTGCTTAAGAACTTGGGAATCCACCCACGGAATACAGTAAGTTGGTTGACAAACTTTTTCTATTTTTGGGAGGCAACCCTGAATTAACAGCAGGTGAAGTAAGCATGTCGCCACTGCTTGCCCAAAAGATCTGACATTCGAAACATTCCCAATCCTAAACACCTTCGATTCGAGATGCTCAACATGCATGTTTTAATATATTTATGTTGTTATTCAGGGTATCTACTCGCATCGGAGAAAAAAAAAATACTAGCTTTTTCAGAAAAACCCTTTGACCAACCATAAACAAAATTTTCAACTTAACTTCAATTGGGGAAAACGGCTTCAAGTTGATGAGAAATTTTGCTATGCAAAATAAAAGTTAAAAAGGTATTTACGGACCTTTCCAGCTTCGGCTAAAAATTCTTGTTTTTCCTTGACCTTCAGGAATATTTTTTGTTTGTGGTTTTATGGCTCAAGGACTACAATGGTCATGCTGCATCGGGACTTATTGTTTTCCGAGGAATCCGAACCTCTGGACCTACAATTTTCTGAGGAATCCGAACCTCTTAAGGCCCAGGGAACCAAACCCCAGACTACAGTGAGCAGTGCGATCTTTATGAGATCACTAAGCATTCTTTGCACGGTTGGGAGTCGAATCCGAGTTTAACGACACACTAGGTGGACACGATTGCAAATTCCCTAATAATTCCAAGTTCTTTGGGTGCGTGGGAATCCAGGCTATGTAGGGTAATTTAGTTATTACAAACCTAATTAATAACTCACCTCATTAACAACTAATTAATGACACCTCATTAACAACTAATTAACAAACTTACTTTTATTAGAGGCCATTTACTTGGAGGATGCAGCAGTCTTACGATAACTTGCATCCCATAATGCATGCGAACGGCATTTTGGGCCCTCTCCGATTCAGCATGACGACATGTAAGATGACGAAGTGCACAGACCTTAAAATGATATTTCAGTTAATTGGAAAAAAAGACAATATCTAAATGGATAGAAAATATATTATGTCCCACATCCCACACTAATATATTGTTCATTATATAGCAGGGCCTGCATATAACGAGGGGCTTGGGATCCATGAAAATACTCGCCATATATGGTTGCTCGCTAAATTCGCTTTTTTCAATTTAAAATTCTAAACAGGTGACTCGCTACATGGCTTCCTTTGAAAGAATTTCAAAGACAGCAAAGGTCCTACTGCGCTGGGACCTGCAGCTTTCTGAGGGAACTGAACCTCCGCTACCAAGGCAACCAAACCCCAGGCTACAGTGGGCATACATTCTACATGGACATTGAAAGTTGAGCCCAGATTAATACCACGATAAACGAATGTACCACCATAAAGCAGTAAGTTATAATTTTGCCGAGAAATCTTAACTTTTTACGGTTGGGGAAACCAATTCTTGGACTACAATGAACAGATAGCAAACTTTTTTTTTTTTTAATAGGAAGTTAAACAAGGATTAACGACGTTGTAAAAGGACATGTTATTACTGTTTTACCATAGTCTCTTAAGTTTGCTGCATTATTTGATAGAGAAAGATTTATAGGATATCGGAACACTTTGTAAAGACAAAGCAGCTAACAAAACGTACATAAATAAACTTTCGAGTTATAGTAGTCTATATGAAAATGACTTAAATCCACCCATTTCCATAATAAAATGCTCAAAATACATCTCAGTGAGTGCCTCCCACAGTAACCCTGATGCTCGTGTAGAACTGAAAAAGACTGTCTACTGAATAAAATTGACATTCATGGGAGAAACGAGCATACTGTATCTTCAATGCAAATTCAAAAAGCAAATCAATTTCAAATCAAAGCAATTTCAATGCAAATTCAAAATGATCAAAACTTACAGCCGGCTCGGTAATCTCTTCCATTGAACCCGCTTGAACAATGGCTTGAACCAAAGCCCTAATGCCGCCTGCTCTGCAAACGATCATCTTGTTTTTTTCATTGTAGCAAGTCATGTTAGAAAGGATGCCAGCAGCACAAGTAACGATGTTGACATGGTTACTTCCCAACAGCTGAACTAACCCTTTCAGCAAGTCATCGACACGATCCTAGTCAAAACGAAGAAAGAATATTTAGTGCACATAAAAACCAAATACTCAAATACGATAAACTTTCGCAATTATCAGGAAATAGCCTTACCATCAAAACCGTTCATAATGAACATGAAGGGATTAGTACTGTTGCTAATTATATTTGGGTAATTATTAAAATTTTAAAAAAAAAAATGTTTAATGGCACAATGGCAAGCAAAAATCATGGTGCATCAGGACACCTACATTTTTCTGAGGAATATTAATGCCCTCATAAAGCCTAGGTCACCAACCGCCAGACTGCAGTGAATAGTTTGTTAATAAGCGTTCCATTTCGGCCCTGCTTGGAAAATTGAACCCAAGTTAGCAGAACGTTAGGCGAATGTGTTACCACTGAATAAAAAAAAAAAGGTTACATTTTTATAATGGAAGGACAGCAAAGGTCATGCAGCACCATTTTAAGGTTTTCAAACAGTTAGGAGTTGAACCTGGGATAACTGCATACTGCTCAAATGTCCTCCCACTGAAGAGTTGCAAGGAATAAAGAAGCATAATACATCGTACGCACTTGTTTAGTAGCCGCATCTGACAAATTTCTCAATGTCCATAGGCAGTTGGAAACCAAACGATTGCTGGGATGACTTAGATGCATGGCTAAAGCTTGCATGCCCCCTAAAGAAGAAAAAAAAATATATATCAAAGGTTCAAAACAGTTGTAAATTAGAATAGCATGAGCTTTGTCAGACATGAAAATCCTATTTCACAGCTGATGTGCAGAAAAATTCCCCCCCCGACATGTATATACGTTTTGTTACAGTTTTCCTCGTGGCAAGTCTGAAAATTATAAGAATTTGAATGTATGTATATATTGCAAATGTAATTATAGTATGTATTCAAGTGCAATGCTTTGCTGTTCACTGTAATAATCAGAGCTACAGGATGTTTATTAAGTTCTTTTTCAAACTTTCCTGATTTTTTCAGACCAAATCTTAATCGATTTCCAGTCACTAATTACAGTAAACAACACACAATGCACAAAAATATGCATAAGCAAAACAAGTTTCAAGATCATAAGGTTCATTAACACAAACCTCAAAGCCAATTACAGTGAATTTACAAATATAAAAACTATTAAAAAATGCATTTCTTTACACTAAAAACTTGCACTAATTAAATATTTACAATAACATATCCATTCGGCCCTTTTCGAGTCCATTATAAAAGAGTTTAACTATATAATCGCAAAGCTGATGCTTCATCTTCCATTCCATTTAAAGTGTGTATGCCTATCAGAGTTTCAGCTGGCTCAAAATATGCTGTCACAAAAACGGGAAAAAAAGTTGTAGCAAAATGCTAAAAAATATTAGTTGCTTTCGTTGCTCGAAAAATCGTATCAATGAAATTATTTATATCAACAATGCTTAACAGGTGCTGTTAAGAATTTTGAAGAGGAAACAAAAAGGAACAAGAAAAGATCGCTGAAGTGCAAAACGGATATTCTGGAATCGAGGAATCCTGTTTTCAGAGAATAAACTGTGGTTAAAAATGCCTGTCGCATTTTCGCGATGGGCACTAATTTTTTTTTCGCATTTTCGAGCAACTCGTCGCATTTTGCGAAAAATGCAGTAGCTTAAACCTTGATGACTATATATAAGGGAAAGGAAATTGATATAATCAAAATTCCTTATAGATTAGGTAATTTAGCTAAACACTTTTTTCCTCAAGTTTTAGCCATAGATTCGACAAAAATATATACTTCTAAAATAAAAACATTATCTACACATTATTATTATTATACCATTTGAAATTGACAAAAGGTCCTTGAAGCTGATCCTGTAATTTTTTTTTTTTCTTTTTAAGTACGATTTACAGATTCTGAAGCATTTCTCAAAGACTTTTGCAATCTGTTATTTCCTAGCATGGCACTGGGAGGGGGACGGAGTAAGAGATCATGTGGGGAAAAATGGACTGTTGGAATAATGTGATATCTGAAGTAAAACGTGTTTGTACCCACCTATTAACCTACCACGATTAAACTAATCGTGCAATTTTATTTTTTAATTTTTATAACAAGATGGCTCCCACTCTTTTATCCTGATGAAATTCAATGACTTTTTAAGGAATTTTCAAGGACCAAATAATTTTTTTAAAGGACCCTACATCGTCAATCGCAATATACATAATTTAAAATTATATATTAAGAGATATTATAAGCATAATATTGAAATTATTGTTTAATTATGTTGATCTTTCTCAACTCTGACACACTGCCAGCAAAGTTTTTTTTTCCCCATCCCCTTTATTAACTGTGGTATTCAGTGGGTGGGAAGGAAAAGATACTTGTACGAAGCACTGCTATTTAGTTCCGGAAATATAGCGAAATACCTATTTTTTTTTTTTTTCTTCTTCTAACAAAACTTGAAAAAAGGCTTTGAGAAAAATTCAAGGACTTTTCAAAGACCAACCACATTTTTGGCAGTTTTCAATTACTTTTCAAGGGCCCTGACTTGGCAAAAAAAAAATTCAAGGACTTTTAATGACCATGGGAACCATAAACAATATTACAAACGAGTGGTTAATACAGAAAAACTTCTGGGACAGTGCTTTAAAAATCCATAGGGAAATTATTTGTTTGGAAGGATGTTTGACAGCCATGTGTATATGCTCAAACTAAAACTATAAAGAAGATAAACAACGAAACAATACAGAGTTTCACCAGAAGATAAACAAAAGGTTTCTATCGGCATTTAAAAACACGACGTTTCGGGAGCCAACTGCTCCCTTTGTCAAGTGAAGGCAGAATGAAGGATGAAAATGAAAGAAGGCATTCTGCCTTCACTTGACAAAGGGAGCAGTTGGCTCCCGAAACGTCGTGTTTTTAAACCTTACGCCAGTGTCGAAATAACTGTTTGTTAAGATAAACAACGTCGTTCCAAGTTAAGAGTTGAACTGGTAACATTCTGTATGGACGAAAGTGACATACCATCAAGTCTACCAGGACATGGGAAGCAATGCCTTTTTCTAAGTAAGCAAGCGTCCAGATAACACAATTAGCAAACGAGCGGTTAATGCAAAAAAGCCTTCGGGGTGGTGATTTCATTATAGAAATTCATTATACAAAACACTGCTCTGGAAACTTTTGTTTTAATCACTTGTTGGAAAATGTACTATTCAAAAACCTAGATACAGAGAAAAGGCATCGTTTCTCATATCCGTTAGCATGACGCTCTGGTCTACACAGAATGGTTGCTGATGTGACTCCAGCTTGGGTTAATACCCATTTTCCATTTTACAATTCACCAAATCTTGCAATTGTGAGTTGCACTGACAGCTCTGGTTTGAGTGACACTGGTGGGTACTGCAACATCTTTCCAGGTAAGTAAGTATGAAATTTATATCAATCGAACGTGAATGATGGGCAGTGTGACAAGACAATTTATCATCATGCAGAATTATTTTGTCTTTTTCATTCAGGCAAATTCACTAGATTTTACACTTGTGTACGATGAAGATAGGAGAACAGATGCCACATTTCAATTTGTTCTGTCTTCCATGGAACAAGGATAATGCTGTTGATTATGCAATGTCAGGGTCAATGGTTTTCTGAGAAATCTGCTTTGTTTGTTTGTGGTTTTACGGCTCAAAGACTACAATGGTCATGCTGTGCTGGGACCTACTGTTTTCCGAGGAATCCGAACCTCTGGACCTACAATTTTCCAAGGAATCCGAACCTCTTATGGCCTAGGGAACCAAACCCCGGACTACAGTGAGCAGTGCGATCTTTATGAGATCTCTGAGTAAGCGTTCTTTTTGCACTGCTGGGAGTCGAACCCGGATTAGCCGCGCAATAGGCGAACGCGTTACCACACTGCGCCACCGCAGGGCCAGAGAAATCTGCATTTCGAAGTTTTTGGCACTACAGAAAAAGAATTGCAAGAGCTGGGTGACCCTACCTTAATTAAACCTGAATTGTTCGCATAGCGGCCAAATGTTCGTTTTGCGATGCAAGGACAACAAGGGTCATGCTGAGCTGGAACCTAGTGTACCGAGGAATTAAAACCCCTTAAGGAGTAGGGAACCAACCCCCGGACTACACTGAACAGTTTGTCGGCAAGTGTCCTCCTTCTGATGCCGGTGGGAGCTGAACCCAGAGTACCCATGCGCTAAGCAAACACATTACCACTGCACCACCGCAAGGTGCCAGTAGCCAACTATGTTACCATCATGTACCTGGAGGGGGCCATGCTTCGTTTTGAGAAGATGGTACATCAGGAGGAAATATATTTGTCTCCAAACGTTTCCTCATAACAAAAAATAATTTGACACCATGATGTCTATGGCGTAGTACTGAAATATGCCCAATTCACAGAAGATGAAATCAAGACTACAATTTTAATAAAAGGAAGTTTATAAAACATATATTGGGGAAACAGACTGGCACATTCACAGTCTCAAGCTAATAAAAAACAAGAAAGCACATGATGTGATACTGAAAAGGCCGATAAAGAAACCAAACAGGAATAATCTTTGAGAAATTAGTAATGCAGTTTCGTACCAGCTTCCAAAATGGCGGGTTTGTTTCTTGAACAGACAGATAACACTTTCAATAGTCTTGATGTCGTCCACAACAACTTTTCATAGGTGTAGGATCGCATGATGCGAACAAGCTCGAAATGCCCTCCACTCTCCAGAATGATCAGCTATTGAAAATAATTTTAAAATCATGTGTCTTCAAAAAAAATAAATAAATAAAAGAAAATAAGTGTCATAACTACCAATTTTTGAAGTGACTCGTTCGTTTGTGGTTTTACGGCTCAAAGACTACAATGGTCATGCTGCGCCGGGACCTACTGTTTTCCGAGGAATCCGAACCTCTTAAGGCCTAGGGAACCAAACCCCGGACTACAGTGAGCAGTGCGATCTTTATGAGATCTCTGAGTAAGCGTTCTTTGCACTAGGCGAACATGTTAGCACACTGAGTTACGAAGTGACCTCCGTAATCATTCAGAACTGTGAGGAGGAGGGGGGGGTCAACTGTACAATTTTCTAAAATAAAAAAAATTATATTAATAAAAATACATAATATTATTTATCATTATTGTAATATAGAAACTAATAATAGAATTTCGATTTCAATACGCACACCCTCGCTTTTAAATATCCCTCTAAACATTTTTGGGCAACTCTTAATCACTTGGGCTTACTTGCAGCCACTGATGTAGAGTAAGACCTAGGGAACCAACCCTCAGAATACAGTGAGCAGTTCAGCCAGTAGATGTTCCTTTGTGTGGCACTGTTGGGGGTCAAACTCGAATTAACAGCATGGTAAGTGAACGCATTATCACTGCAGGGCTTGCAAGAATCAAGCAGGAGTTAGGCAGGACACACATTGAAGGTGCAGAAGACGGGACTGCAGCATTGGCAAGGCACAGCAAAAAATTGTACATGTACTATTTTTTAAAGAGCAAAATTAAGGTGTTTTTAAGGACCTAAAACAAAAAATTAAGGACCCACAAAACATCTAATTTAGGTGCTTTCCGGGTCCTTAATATCAACATCATTTTGGCAACTTTCAATAATTTTTCAAACTCAGGTTCTTGAAAATACGTCACTAAAAATTTAGCTTCTCTTCCATCGACGATTGTCCATCCTATCCTAGATATTGTGATTAGATAAAATTATTACATCCTTTCCGGTTGATCCATTGAGTTGAGAGGGGAGAATTGAAATGAAGTTGGGGTGAAAGGGAATTTCTACATGTTTTTTTCCAGTCACGTTCGGTGAGGAAAGAGTGGTAAGATGAAAAATAAGGAGTTTTTAAGGACCTCTGTGCAAAATTAAGGAGTTTTAAGGGCCCTTAATTTTCAAAATTAAGAAGTTCTTAAGGACCGTATGAACCCTGCATTAGAATAGAGTGAAGGTGGTAACTGCAGGAAATATGACCAGAAACGAGAAACTTTCCTTTACCCAGTTTTTCCTCACACTTTCAGTGTATGTGATCTTTTCACCCACTCCTTCAATGCAGTAGACTTGCATACAGATAGTATGGTACATTTTGACGGACGTTGTTTCAAATATCTTCATATATGGTTTAAGACATGGTAATCATTTGTTTATACTTTACAGCGAAATAGTAGCCAAGATCTAGTTTTCCGAGGGATCCAAACCTTGGTTATGATATGGATTGGAAGGATTGCACGAGTGACTGAAACTAGAAATGGATTTTTGATCATTCACACGGTTATTTCAATATCGTTTAATGTGGAAGATTTCAAGAAAGGCTAAAGTCTAAGATCTCAGTTGTCAAATTATGTTACGCTGGCCAAAATTAAATCGAAATGAGTACATTTTCATTTTGAATATTCAAAATTATGCCTTTAAAAAAGGTAGATTACATTTTGCATAGAGAGGCATTTAATTTTGGGCATAAAAATTCAGCCATTTAAAATCAATTTAGAAACCAATCTGCGAAGGCGCCTCGGCAGTTCAATGTGATTTAAAATCAATTTAGAAACCAATCTGCGAAGGCGCCTCGGCAGTTCAATGTGATTTAACTCCATGTTTCAAAATGAAATTACTTTGCTTTCTTGATTCCCGAGAGCCAGTGTTTGGAGGCAATCTGTGACAATGGTAAGAAATTTCACGTTGTTGCTATGTAGCAATGACACCATTTTCTGTAAGCCACCTGCTGCACGGACGGCCAATTTCGATCCATTTTGATCCAGCAGGAGGTTGTGAAGCGTTGTTATTGCATAAAAGAGCAGGGACTCTACTTGTGAACTAAAATGGAATAAAGAGAATATTTAACTAGAGAACATTAAAAGCTGAATATTAATTGAAATTCAATGGATTTAAGATAACTATTTCAACAAATTGGCTTGTAAGTCCAAAATTCGATAGATTAAAAGTTAAGTGTGTGTGTATTCTTAATTAGTTTTTATCATGATAGCTTTGTATTTCTACTACTAAATCTGTACACGCAGTAGAGCATGGATTACAATGAATAACAAAGGTTTTGTGGCAAAGAAAATTTTAACGTTTTTGTGGGCGTTGAAGCCAAATATGAAGTCAGAATTTCTCATCGGGTATCAATTTTTTGTAATCGAACACTAAAATGAACAATTAACCTTTAAATGAAAGAAAATGGCCCATAACTCCCCCAAAGAATATATCTGTCTGCTGTCAGTCAAAATGGTGCTTTATATGAAGATATTCTGGAGCCACAACAAAAAGATTGAAGGGATGGAATCTTTTGCACGAAAGTACAAAAATATGCACTTTTCGTAGACAACAAGAATTCTTTGCTAACTTCTTCTAGTTTCCTTGAGTCACCAACAGATGGAGCCAACATCGCACAAATAGACCTGTAAACACGGCAACACTTTGGTACTGTTTAGTTTTAGATCATTTGAATTCCTAACAAGAAACGGCCAATGCTCATCCGAAACATATGTCAATTAATGTGATTAAAATTTTTCTCCTATGCCTAAAACATCGTTGTTCTTAATTTATTTGCTTCCCCGATTTTTCTAGGTTTCGCAGCATATTTCCCGACTTTTCCAAGGCACTGAAAATTCAAGTACATTTCCCAATGGCTGGACTCCTTGTTTTAAAGTAAAAATCTATATTTACTACCCCAATGTTTTGAAAAGAACAAATATGAAATTATTTTGATTTCTTGCAGCAGATATTTTAACAGCATTAATTACTTACAATATTAACTTTCGACAAACACCATTACATCGCGCTATTATGGTGCAACAAGCAAACATGAATGTTAATAACAAGTCTAAGACTGAGAAATAAAGGGAAGTTCTAAATGGAAATAGAGTTTACAATCTTTCAAGGGATCAGTCACTCTGATTACAGATTTACTGTTTTATGTTTCCTATCAATATCTACATTCCACTTTAAGAGAGAATGAAAACAGGGATGGGTTTTCTTGAAAATCAAATAATATCATTTGAATTTTAGCAATCACATTTGAAATTCTGTTTTTGCTTTTAAATCACTCCTCGTACCGTTAAAAAATAGTTTGTATGCCGTGCATGCCAGCCCCTTGCCCAGACTATAAGTAGAAAACGGCAAGAGTTCTGCAACACTTCACTTTAAACTCCAGACACTTTTTGCACAGTAAGCAATCATGATATCACCACAAGATCTTAAGAACCTCAATAGTGATATCATCTCACTAAATATATAACTGAACTCATAATTAACCTTTAGTATGGTAGCTCCATTGTAGCACTGCCGGATTTTAGTGAATATCTGTGTTTTATGGCGTAACGACAGCTGATGTCATGCTGCAATGGGATTTGCAGTTCTCCGAGTATTTTTGTTTGTATTTCAGAGCTTAAGGACAGCAAAGGTCATTCCCCAAGGATCTGCGCACACACACCTTTGCCACTTTGGGAGTCAAACCTGTAGATACGAATGGATAGAAAAAGAGCAAGTATTTGGTACAAATAGGATCCAAATCCACATGTCATTTGTACTTCATAGCGAAAGAGTAGCTACAGTCGTGCTGTGTTGGGACTTGCACCTTTTCTAAGAGGAACCGAAACCTCTATTGCCTAGGGAACCATAGCCGGGACAGTGGTGGACAGAAAAATGACATGTTTGATGGTATCATTGGAACAGAATTAAGCCTGTATTTTTTTTATGCAGATTAAATACAAATTTAAATGTCCACTCGAAAACAAAAGTATTGCACATATTAGTGTGTCATCATATTGATGGATAAGCATATAGAACCTGCCTTTACCTCAAGAGCTCTACAAGGACTGGTATGCCATTAGATTTGTAGATTGCAAATAAGCCTTGCTTGTGATGTGAGAGGGCAAACAAAATACTCGCAGCAGATTTCGTTGTCTCGAGGTCGTTGGACGTCGACATCACCTTCACCAATGAAGCCACCATCTGCGGTGAATCGATTATTGAATGATGAGTTCCTTCCTTGAACAACTTATGCACCATCATTGTCGCCTGACTCACAACAACCTGGTCCAAATCATTCAACATCCTCACCAGTTGTGGGATGACGCGGGTCAAGAAGTCGGCATCTTCCTGTGTAAAAACGACAACATTCATTCAATCGATCACACTAATCAATTAGATTGTATTCGGTATTCAATTCAGATATAAAATTTATGTGGAAAGGAAGAGAATTTTGGACATGATTCCAGCAAGTATAAAATTAATGAAATATTTAGTTCCAAGAAATCTCATGTCTTTGAATTCATGGCCAAACTTACGGAATATTAAACCTACGATTATAGATCTGTTTTATGGTGCAAGTGCAGCAAAGGTCACCCCGCATCAGGTACATACAGTTTTTGATGAATCCAAACCTTGTAAGGCCCATGTTTCCAACCACATGATTACAGTGAGCAATTAATTGATAAGATTTCTTTTTTTTTGGCACCACTAGGGGTCAAATCGAATTTAATACCATGCTGGGTTACCACATTATCACTGCTCCACTTAAGGGCTCCCAGAATTATAAAATTCGCTGCTGTAACCACAGGAGCCTGAAAATTCAACGACAAATCCTACACTTACAATTTTTGTATATTATAATAATTATATTAAATATAACGTACACAAGAGTAGATCTTTGATTTTTCGTGACTTTTCAGTAAACAATCTATGAGTGATAATAAAGTGATTATTTGAGTAATTATCACTTATGTGATGATTACCCAAACCAACTTATTAATAATTGGAACCATGTACCTTTAGAAATAAGTTTAATAACGGTCCATAAGAACCCCAACTTGATCAATAGTTTGTTGTTGAATGTTTCACACACCATGGAGCCATTGGTTGAGAACCTTCTCAACAGGTCCCAGGCGTCCTCACGCCACCATCGAACCCATAACGGCAAACATTCAGTGAAATGACCTGAAATGATCTGGAGTTTCACACCCCTCTCCACACCAGAAGATCAATGAATGCATATGTTATATGCATACCATCAAACCAAACCAGAATCCATAATGCAACACATATTTATCTTGAAATATAAGGACTGAAATACAGAATATTCAAAATATGTAAAATTCAAAAACAATAATAAAAAAAAAATTCTTTTACACATAAAATCTTGATAAAAAAAAAACATACAAGAAAATGCAGCGTTTTACCTCAACAAAAAGACAAAGGTTGCTTTACGATAGTAAGTGCGGTGAAATATTGTCATTTCAGAGTTAAGAGAAAGTTGCAGAAGAGTGTCCTATGCTCTTATATGTCTTTTCCGAAAGCTTATAAAAATTTAGAACGATGTGATAAAGATGGCATGCAATCACACCATTAGGTGTAGGATTAATACATTTACTTTATAGTACAAGGATCTAAATAGTTTACCAAGATATTCAAAGCTCTGATACATACAAAACCACACTCTAAAATTTAACTGTGTTTTAAGATTAAAAGCAAAACAGTAGGGTCTCGTTTTTGGCAATATTCGACTAAACTGTTTAGCCCTCGATTCGCTCTTTTGGTATCTTTGGGTGCAACACACTCAACAGCTGATGCATGGACGGGTTTATTCATTTTACTTTGTTTTTCAGACCCAGCTTTGTGGCATGCTTTATATATGGCGGTACAAACACGTATTGGGATGTTATACTCTTGAACGTACAGCTATCACCATAATATAATGGCCCAATCAATATATCAACTTAAAACACCACTCTCCATACCTTACATTGACTCGATACTCCGGTAATATCTGGCTCCATTTTTAGTACGTATCATCAGAAAGTTACAATGTTAATTCAAATTAACCATAATGATATTTGTAAGTCATCTGTCCAAGTATATAATAATATAGGTATCCCTCGATAAGTGCTGTTAATTGGTACCACGAGTGTACCGCACGTATTGAAGTTAAGAACCAATGGAAAAAATGGAAATTCTTTCACGATGTTTTGGAGCATTCGTTAGAAGACTTAATTTTTACCTCTAAGTTACGTTTTAACCGTGTGTACAAATAGCAATATGTATATATAACGTACTACTAAATAATAATGAAATGCAAATATGCTAAAGATAATTTATAGATGTATTAAAAACTTAAGGTATACAACAAATGAAAAAGTTTTGTGCGCCCATACGGTACTAAACTACTTTCTAGAAAAATAATTGTCGATCGAAGTTTGGACAACGGTAGCTGCCTTTTTATCTTCATATAATTTACCATAACAGCTAATATCTTTTTCAAGGTTTTGCAAAGAACAATGCTTCTTTCCACATTTGGATCGAAATCTGTAATTTGTTGCTTAACAGTTTTGAAATACCTACTCAAGTTCCTGTAACGAAATTTCCATTGGAACACACTCTTCTCCTTCAGTCCTAATTTCGTCTTTCTCATAATATGCACGCTTTGCTCTAATTCTATAAGATCGATGTCAGTGAGTTCCTGCGAATGTGAATCTATGCATTCTCTTACATTGAGGCCATCAACATCTTCAAACCCAAGATCCTTTCCAATGACGCTTAATTTCTGCACAGCATTAGTCTCATTTTTGACATCACAAAACCATTTGCAGCAGGTATTTGCAATAACAGCCTTCACTGAAGTATCTGTAATTTCGCTGATTCGCGAATATTTTCACTGCTTGCCCAGTGAGGAGGCGTTCGCAAGAAGGGCACGGGAAAGGTGGCCGGCGGCGGCGCCAGATCCCAGACAGGACGCTTGAACACTCCATGAATCAGTCAGGCTGCTGGAGGATCATCAGATCAACAACACGACATCTGCTAAATACCACGCGTTAAGTCAGCCATTCAACAATTGCTTGCCTAATATTAAAATTCTTCAAAAATTTGGCCAATGAAATTGTACCTTCCACCGTCATAACTTGAACTGCTTGAGCGAAGGTTTTTTTAGATAATAAACCTTGAACATTGATATTATGCCCTGGTCCATTGGCTGTAGAAAAGACGTATTTGGTGTTAAAAATATGACTTTTATATTTTCACACAGAACATTCAGTGCAGCAGGATGACCAGGAGCATTGTCAATAATTAAGAGGGCTTTGCATGTAAGATTATTTTGCTTGCAACAGCTTTCGACTGCTGGACAAAAATAATTCTTAAACCAATCTTCAAACAAAGCTTGCATAACCCAAGCCTTTTTATTTGCCCGCCAAATTACAGACAGTGATGCTTCGTTTCAACCTTTTAAGGCCCTCGAATTTAGTGAGCGATAAATTAGCATGGATTTCAATTTGAAATCGCCTTCAGCGTTTCCTCCCAACAGAAGAATTAAGGAATCTTTCGTGACTTTATAACCAGGTTGCAATGCTTCATTTTTTTAGTTAGAAATGTTCTAGAGAGCATTTTTTTCCAATAAAAATCTGTTTCGTCAACATTAAAAATTTGGCGGTCATCGTAGTTATTTGTTTTTCAAAGATGCAGGATATTTGGCGGCTGCATCATTATCGGCACTCGCCGCTTCCCCTGTTAATTTGACGTTGTGCGTTCCAGTTCGAGCTTTAAACTTTTCAAGCCATCCTTTACTGGCAGAAAACGTCCTAGCATACCTTTTAAATTTGTCTTCTTTAAGTGATGAAAACAAGTTAAGTGCTTTTGCGATTATGTTATTGGTACCAAATGGAATCCATTTTTGATTACAATCTTTCAACCAAGTTATTCAACGATTCACCATTTCAACCAAAATAAGATTTCTGTTCCTAGTGCACTACATGCTAAAAGAAAATGAACCGAACTTACCTTGTTCTACATATTCTTCAGATTTTTACAAAATCTGTTGTACGGTAGACTCATTTAGGCCTAGTGTCGTGCCTATGCTTACCCTATTATCAAATATATATAAAACAATTTCGTTTTATAATGTCGTTTCCTATCCAACATAAAAACTTTACGATGTTTTTCATTGAATTTCACTGGCACATCACTTTTCCTTTTGAACTTAGTGAAATTTTACAGAGCGAGCGTGAAACACGGTCTGAAGACACAGCTTTTTACACGTGGTCTTCAATGAACGAAATTGTGTGTTACCGTGAAAAAGTGTTACCAACTCAAACTGGCCACCACAAACTGGCAACATAGGAATAAACTCTAAATTTAGCGGCTTTCCGCTAGATTTAATTTCCCCACCCGCCAACCACACTAATTGAAATTTTAGGATACATATATATATAAGGGATGACATGTTAGTCAGTTAATCAACACAGTACTGATCAAACGGCATATCAAGGACAGTCGTAGTTTGTATAATGAAGCCAATGCAATTGAAGACTCACTGACAGACTCATTACTTAACGTAATAAATCCATTAATTCGGGGAAAAAAAATTAATATAATGAATAACAATTTAAATCAAGAAAAACATATAACTTTTAACGACATTATTCTTGGTTCGTGCATCACCACTTTGAATCTATTATGAATATGGGAAAAGTTCTATGTCTTAATCTGCATTTTTGGTGGTGGTATCTGATAATAAAAATGGGTTATCCATATCTGAGGGTGTCTGGCAAGAAAAACGTTACTGTATATTACGTACAGGAATTCTAAAAAGTATATAAAAAAATACAAAGCAAACGATTTCAAAAACACACAAACTAAAATAGGCATTTGCGGCAAAAAAAGTTCAAAAAAAGGCATTTTACTAAAAAAAATTAAAAATAGGCAAAATAAAACATTCTGCCTAAACTTACGGGCTCCAGTTATTAAACAAGCAGTTCATAACCTGAAAGGCGTGTCTCCCCTCCGCCCACAACATGAAAGTAATTTCATGGAGGGGAGAGAACGAATGAACGGGTGGAAAAATATTTAATGTGCATTTTAAAATACAAAAATTCCCTTTGAAGTTGAACATAGAGGTCATTGAGCATTTTGCATTTATTAATTTCAAATAGTTTCAATTGATAGATGTCGTTAATTCAGTGCTGCATTTATGTATTGGCCGAGAAACTCCAGGCTTATGGGGATAATACCCAATTGGGGAGAGGGGGGGGAACTCCGCTGATTAAAATCGTAGATTTGTTGTTGTAGGACTTGAATTGTAGAACTTGTAGAATTTTTACACAAGATTCTCTTTATATCCATGTTGTTTGGGATATATGGGGGGGGAAAGAGCATAGATTCGTCAGATTTTTCTAAGGGAATGGAAGAATGATAACGATTGGTTGTGTTTTTATAGAACAAGAACAGAAAGTTATGTTTTGTGGGACCTAGTTTACTTAGGGACACAAACCTCCGATGCCCAGCGATACAGATTATTTGAATTTCTGGGCTAAAATCGACACCTGCATGAAGCTTAAGAGAGAGAGAGAGAGAAATAGACACACATAATCAATTACACATTGAGTTATGTATACAAATTAATATCGAATTTATAAATATGCATATGTAAACCTACCATTCATTTGGTCTTGAGTGAAGCCTTGGCCCAATCCAGTTTGATCCCATTCAAAGGGAAGCAAATTATTTTCCAACTCTTCTTCTTCATCGCCACATAATGTGGTTGCCTATTATGAAAATTAAGGATTTGAAATGGAATTCCAACACACACACAAACTGTGTATTACTTCGGCAAAATACCCCTAAAATGTGGCTGACCCCTGACCTAGGCCATGAAAGGCTACCATTTTTAGATACTTTTGGCACACACCATTCTTACCTTGTGCTCTTTACATTATTGTTCATTTTCATCCCATTTTTAATCAATTATTTCATTTATCCCGCCCATTCACCTCGAGACATTGAAAAGGACAAAAAGTTTAAGGATGAACTTCATAGATCACTTACAAGCGCTTACCAAACACCAGTATTTTTGACAAAATACATTGCATCGTCTACACATTATAGAGATATACATTTCCCGAGTTGAATCTGAATATTTTAATCCAATATTTATAGATACGAGGTCTATTTGTTACGCTCACTGGGAATAAATTTTTATCATCAACTTTATTACTTCTTAAGAACAAAAATATTACAAATTTCAAATATTAAATTAATATATACACTGAAAAAACAAATTATTATATACAACTGCTCAATAACGCATTGCTCAACCTTTTGCATAAATAACAGTAGTAATATGCCTAGGAAGAGTTTCGACGAGGTACTAAAAGCGAAATGGTGGTATTGTCGTCCAGCAATCCTGCAGTTTCCATCTTACATCCATCACAGAGCATGGTTGCGAGTCCAAAGCATGAAGGGACCATTGAAGCCCATCCCATAGGTGCTCGAGAGCTTAATATCTGAGGACATTGGTGGCCAGGCGAGTGTTCCAAACTCTCTACTACGCTTGTAAAATCACTCTTAAGCAATGTTTGACCGATGGGGTGGTGCATTATATGCTTGAAAGAGTGCATCATTCTATTTAAACAACATGCACAGAAAGGGGTGAAACTAATCCACTAGCAGTTCAACGTAAACCAAGCCTCTAAGGGTTCCATCCAGGTAATGAGAGGACCCAATGAGGACAATGTGAAGATGCTCCAGACAGTTACATCACTGCCACTGGCCTGTACGGTGTCCGTCTGGCGCAAGGGATGTTGTACTTCATGTGGTTGATGACGCACACATGGTCTCTATCCTACGCCTAATGCAGCTGGAATCATAATTCAATTGGACGAGATGACATGTTTCCAGTCACCTACCATCCAGTGGCTGCACGCTTTGGCAAATTGAAGCCGCAGCAATTTGTGTCTTGCCGTTAGCAGTAGAACACAATATGGCCATCGGCTGTTACAGCTGGATTGCACCAGTCACTGGCGAACAGTTCTTATGCAAACACTGGACGAAGTACCTGCCTTAAAATCTGTACGTAAGGTTGCATTTCTTCTTGTCGATATGATACGACTGAGTCTTCGAGCATCCTGTACATCAATCGCTAGTGTACGGCCACATTTTACACGATTCACACTGGTATTTTCGCTTTTCAAGTACTGTTGGTACACCCACATCACAGTCCTGCATGACGTGCACAGCAGTTCGTCAGTTGCTGATATCAAACATCTGGCCTTGACATTGATGACAATTTGTCCACAATCAAACTCGCTTACATCACTGGCTTATTAACCCATAACATCCATTCGTGTGCTCATAGATACTCTGATATTTACACATGGCACTGATGTCAGCTGGCTGCTCAGAGGTCATTGGCTCACATCATGCTCATTCAGATGGTCGCATTGCAGGTGTATACGATAATTTGTCTTTTCATTGCCATTTTCAATCCACTGCAGAGAAGATTTCCATGTTATCACGCACACATAGTATGGTAAAAGAGATACAGGAGTCAATCTTAAGCTAAACATGTTGGCCAGCTGGACCTACAGTTTAATGAAGGTTCTAAACCCGACGGGACTCGTATGCACACACACATACATTTGTGATTTTACAAAAAAAAATTAATAATTTGTTTTAAATTATATGGTTATTAAGGATTTAAATATTTTTTCATTTTGCATTCAAAACACACCTGGGGTGAAATTAGTTTACATTAGTTTTAATTTCAGAATTCATTAGTAAAGAATTAATTAATGATCACGAACAAAGGGCATGACAATAAATATTAACTACAATACTCACATAGGAACTGGCTCTTGAGTAAATAGCTGAATCGTTTAAGTATGAGCTTTGTTGCCAGAGAAGCGTTTGTTCCTTTGGATTTGTCATAGGTGCATCAACTGGTTTGTTATAGCCATCAAGGGGTTCTAAAAATTACAATGAGCTAATTATAAAAGAGAATTGCAGACTGTAAAATTTCAATTATAAATTAAATGCAGTCTAATCTCGATTTAACGATTTTGATGAGACTAGTGAAAATAATCGTTAAATCGGGGGGGAACATATTTATCGGAACCAATGATGCAGCCCTTGGGTTGAAAATTTACATGTAAAATACATTAAAAGCAGCAACTATTACATTAAAAGAAATGATTTTTTTTGTATTTTCACCTAAAAATTATGGGTGCACTATTAATTGGAACTGAAATAAGAAATTATCGAAAAGGAGAACAATAAAAATGCTTACCAGCATTCTGAAGAATACATGTTAATTTTAATAAACATAAGACATACGTTCAACTTTGTACGTATGTCTTATTACTACTTTGAAAAGAAATCCTTGATGTTTGTTTTCATTTTTCTTGGGAGTTGGCATTTAACATTGCCTTTTCGATTTTTTCAAATGCATCGAAAAGATCACGCTTGACGTCAAAACGCAGTAAATACTTCTTTACACACTGTAAACTAGCATTCGCTTTAATTGAGTTTACTCAATTGAAGATATAATAAAATATAAATATAAAAAAATATTTATATATAAATAGTTGATAATATAGATAAAATATAAATAGTTGATTTTCTAACTGAAATTCTACTTACAGCTACAAGTTAATGAAGAAAAATTATTGTTAAATCAAGGAACATGTAACGCTGCACTCTATGAAACTCAATACAGACCAACAGAAACAATCATTAAATCGGAGTAAGGCAGTATATGCAAAAAACATAGTATCTTTTACGTTCCAAGACTACCACAACAGGTGAACTGGGATGGAATGGACCACCTGTAACATGGCCTCTACGAAGTAAAGTGTTTGCGACCAAGATTTCTGCTGACTAAACCAAACCTAACAGACTCAATGGGTAAGATTATCGCCACTATAATGCAGCAAACGAAAAATTGTATTAACTATTGTTCCAGTGATAGAAATAAAATAATGAATTAATATTTTAAACTAAATCATATAAAACTGCTCAAAGCATCATTCAGGACATAATAGCTAAATGCAACTTCCGACTATCATATATAAATACAGTAAAACTCTGCATAAACTTCACTTGGAGTAACTAAAATCTGGGTTAACCACAATAATTCTTGCTGAATTCTTAAAATACTTTTGGCAAAAACGTTCATATTCGTTTTCAGTAGATTCTGGCTTTAAGAAAGGAAGCAATACAGATTGTACAACCTTGTGTCTCTCTCGGGTGACCACTACACTACCCCTTTTACCTTCTCCTCACCCTCCTGGAATTTTTAAAGAATTCCATACATTTTTTTTTACTTGGATTCCGATTATCTCCTACTTTTTTTTAATATCTTTTTTTCTAATTTAAATTCAACTTTTCTAATTTAAATGGAAGTTAAAAAACAATTATTTTAATGAGTTTTGTTTTTGAGTTTTATTGTTTTTGATTAAAAGAATAACCACAGAGCAGCCAAGCACTAGCAAGGCCCTGGCCCCCTTAATTTGAATACAACTTCGGATTATTTTTTTTTCTAATTTAAATTCAATTTCGTTTTCCTTTAATTTAAATTTATCTTAATTTTTTTTTTCTGTAATTTAAATTCAATATCAGATTTTTTTTTTTCTACTTCAAATTCAACTTCGTATGACTTTTCTGAACTCAACGTCATAACGGACACATATGCCCATCGCAATTCCACCATTTTGAAAAAAATAATTACGCAAATATTTTGAAACTGTAATAACAGGAGAAAATTAGCCACCAGTTTAAAATACTTATTAAAACATAACATTTGTTTTTGAGTTAGCCCACCTTTAATTTTGTTTATCCGCTGTTAGAGGAGGGAAAATTAGGATTAGGATAGGAGAAAAATGTAGGTTAGGAAACACTCGCCAAAACGGAAGCCTGTACCACATTGTAAAAGAGCACCAAAGGGTGATATCGCTGTGAATTTTGAGTCTTATTTCAAATTGTGACATGACAGCCCCATGACTTTCAAACACTAAACCAAGCAACGGCCCATTAATTTTAAGCTGAGCAGAAACTGGTTGAAAAAACTAAAAGACACATGAACATTTAAGGCTTCAAATTCGTGAGTCATCTGCATGTTATAACCAAACGTTGCCAAAACCAGCTATATGCAACAAATCTGTTCGGGAGAACATTTAAGCCATCTCTGGTTCAGAAAATTTGTATAAACCTTGGGTCAAGGGCCATGTTCGATACCTACGGATTTTGAAAGGATCAAACAGAATGAACAGTAATGAGTTTGTGAACTTTTTTCTACATATGTGTTTGTTTATCTCCTCCCCACTGCAAAGTACGAGGAAGTTATCCGTCAGAGTACTCACCAATAGACAAGTGAGTTGGGAGTATCAATTTTACATGTAAAGTTGACGAGTGTGTTAGAGCGATTATGAATGCGTATCATTAAACTTTTAGTCTGTGCGATTACAGAATATCAGCTAAATAAAAAAATGTTGTAAGGTATTACTACCCTTCACAGGGATAACACAATTGCCAAATATTGGTCAACACACAAAGCCACCGGGGCGAGATTTTTGTGAGTTTTTCGTGGGGGATTTTTTATTACAAATAAATTTGACACCCACGTATTAGTAGCTCAAACTAGAGCTATTTTTGTTTAGGAGAAAAAGAGACGCCGTCCTCATTCTGGATTCGAACCAGGGTCCCCGCGTTGAGCCCGCGGTGTCTTGACCTACTAGACGAACGAGGACAAGAACAAACGCATTTTTCTCCGTATGTGAGGATGTAAGATATTATTACCCTTCACAGGGATAACATTCGGCAATTGTGTTATCCCTGTGAAGGGTAATAATATCTTACAACTTAATATATGGAGAAAAGAGCGTCTGTTCTTGTTCTCATTCGTCTAGTAGGTCAAGACACCGCGGGCTAATTGCGGGGACCCTGGTTCGAATCTGGGATGAGGACGGCGTCTCTTTTTCTCCTAAACAAAAATAGCTCTAGTTTGAGCTAATAATATGTGGGTGTCAAATTTATTTGTAATGAAAAGGTGCTGTTGCTCCTATTGAAAAAATAAATAAATAAAAGCTTTAAAAGGTAAATAATATCAACCTGTGACTTTCTTTTAATTATTAACACAATAACTTAGTCATATGTAATTAAACATGTTTTGGATAAACACAGTTTCTTAGCACCTTTACATTGAAAATGGGATTTCCAGACTATACGAAATTGAATCTGCAAATACCATATGATCCAAAAATTCTGAAGAGTGACTGATTTTTAAAAAGTAATAATGGGGGCAGATTAAATGAACAAATTATCAGTGCACTGACGTAGCACCTCAAACTGCTACTACTACAATCTTTTTTTAAATGCATTTTTTTTTCAATAATTGGAAACTTCTGCTTTCCACTTATTTTTAAATGTGGTTGATGCATGCAGCATATGTGAATCTATCTCGTTAGACAAGTTCGGACATTTCGAAGGAGTTCATATTCTAAAGTGGTACCAAGCTTTTGTTTCATGGATTATGTGCTGTAATCAACTGACGTAGCATACTTACCAAGTCCTGGACCACCTGAAGCTGGTGAAGACATTTCATAAGTCCTGATGGCACTATCCATAAATGCTATCCTCTATAAGCAGTGATCGTCGATAACAAAGATGTCAAAACAAAAAGCTACAAGTATAGAAAAAAAAAATATATATATATATTTCACAATGTTAAGCTATTACCTGGTTTTAAACGATAATTTTATCAAAACTTTTAATAATTATAATGTTAGTAATGCCTTTACAGTTTACTCCTTAATAGTTAAACTCCATTATAAAAAGAGAAAACACAAGATTCGTTTGATTATATATTTAAAATATACAAGACGAAAACTGAAGTTCATTTGTTTGGTCGCTAGAACAGAAAAGGTGTCCCATTGCACCGGGACCCACAGTTTCACCAAGGAATCCAAACCTCTTAAGGTCTAGGGAACCAACCCCTGAACTGCAGTGACCAGTTTATCTCTAAGTGTTCTATTTTTGGCATGATTAGCAGTCAAACTTGAGTTAACAACACACTAAGGATAAAAAAAACGGGATCAATGTATATTAAAGTCTTGTGGCCAAAACTGACACTATACTCTAAAAACATAGGGAAGGAGTTTTTTAAACATGCACAGAGTAGATGGGAGTTAGGTATAAAACATTTGCGTGATTTTGTTATAGTTTTTTCGCGGCAATTAAGTTTTATATTTAATTAGTACCTTACCGGAATCAATGAAAGGTCAGTGGAGGAAAAGACCGTTTCCGCTAATGCAGTGGTATATTTAATGAGTATCTTACCTGAATCACAGTGAAGGCTAAGTGGAGGAGGAGACACTTTATGGGAATGTAATTGTATATTTAATTAGTATCTTACATGAATGTGTGAAGGGTAAGTGGAGGAGGGGGGGAGACAGTTTCCGGTAATTTTGTTGCATATTAAATTAGTATCTTTCCTTTCATTCATTATCCAAAGAAAAAAAGACAGGTAAAATGGCAATAATGGCAGTTTAGGAAGCCGATAGAGACACTATGGTGTTACATCCGCAACGACTGGGAATTGGAAGAGGAGAGAAAAGACGCCATCCCATTTATCCCAGAAAAGGTATTAGAGCAAGAATTAAACAGGTTGGAAGGAAAAGTAGAGGGGGAAATGGAAATTATGGTGGTTTAGAAAGTTGATAGAGATACTTAGGATTGGCGTAATATGCACAACGACTGGAAATTGGTAGAGTGAAAGGAAGACGTACTAATCCAAGAAAAGATATTAGAAGAAAAAGAACAGGAAGGAAAGGTATTAGAAGGAGAAACAGAGGTGAAATGGAAAAAATTGTGGTTTGGGGAGTTGATAGAGATGCTACGGTATGACGCCACACACACACACGACTGGAAATTGGAAGAGGATAGAAAAGACGCATTAATCCAAAAAAAAGCCATAATGAAGGTAAGCGCTTCCTAAAAAATATTGATTAAATAAAGAATGAACATAAGGAGGGATCCTCCCTCCCTCATCTGATAAGTAAAACAAACCCTCTGAACGCTATTCCATCATGGCAAAACCCAAGGAGGAAGTTGGCACGTTTGGCGACAGAGGTAAGGCTTTAATATGCAGTGTGGCCAAAAAACCTTTCATTGCCAGAAAAAACCTGTTATGGCAAGCAATAGTCCAGTATATTTCTTAATCTGAGTAGGTCGAGTCAAAAAAAAGCCTCTTTTACGAAGATTATATCTTGAACACTACGATAAAATATTTTTTCTATACTCGCGGCAAAGCTAACCTGGTGCACTGTTAAGGCTGGTGCGACCTAGTCACCCGTGCATCGAGTATTTATGCGCAAATTGGCGAAAAATGAGATAACCCTCAACCTTATTAGACTATTTATCGCCTAATTTGGAATGCAGAAAAATGCGGTTGCCAACATTTCACATGCTAAATATCCTGCTAAGTGGCAATAAGGCTAAGTGACCTGCTAAGTGACTGGTCCTCTGACTGACCAGTTATTTGAATGACGTTAGTGCTTGCTATAATGTCTTCTTCCTACATTTAATAAACACCAGATTTTATTTGCACCAATATGCCTATGTTTTATGTATTTGAGCAGTATGTTAATGTTTTATGTACAAAATGTATCTTTTGTTAACTTAAGAAAGGAAGGCTATACTACATGTGTCCCCTGTGCGATTTGTCGCCAAGACGTGGTAACCTCCTTCCTGGATTATGTCATCACACACTCGCTTCTTGACCGCATTGTTTTTTTAAGGAGTAATTACCTGTTATACTGAGTTTACTACCTATTATACTCTTTTCAGATTTTTTTAACCAAAAAAACTGCTGTCTTTAAGCTTCTGAGCTTTTATGGCTTTTGGAATCATTTCCTCCACTTCGTCTTTGTGACGCCGCCTCCACATATACTCTGCGTAGTATGAGTCAAACAGCTTTTCAGTGCTGATATTGCGATGCTCCACATTCCCCCCCCATACCTTTCCCCTCCCCATATTCTGCAAATATTATTGCAGCAAATATTATTACTGCATAAATTAGTCCAACAGCTAGTCAACGCGGATTTGCGAAGTACGAGTCCAATAGCTTTTCATCGCCGACATTGTGATACTCCATATTCCACTCATCTCCCCACTACCTCCTATACCTCTCCCCCAAACATACCATCAATTCCAATCTGTTACAAAAATAAAAACGCTTAAACGGTCGCTCATCCTATCCCTACAACTCACAAACCACCACCGTCACAAACCGACGATACGACACTATAGCTACCATGCGTACATTTTTAACGCTTCACAAAACTTTCCCTCCCTTTTAAGAGTATAGCATCAGTTTTGGAGACGAGTTGGCGACAAAACAGGGGATTCATCTGTAGTGTCACCAAAAGGAAGAACTATATCGCACTGACGGAATCATACTGCTCTGCACCTTGTCATTGTACCAGGTTATCTTTGCCGCGAGTATAGTAATATTGGGAAACACGTAAAATTCTGGTATTGAATACATAATATGCTTATATGATGATACTCGTCTTCGATGTTCTGTCAGGTTTTCTTTTTACATTTTAATGGTAACCTTGTTTTAAGGAGAAAACAGATGCAATGAAGCGTTGATTTTTCCGTGCTCAATGAGAACGGGTTTGGATGCATCGAAGACAACTTTCTACATTTAAGAAATAGTAAAGAAAATGTTGGTTTATTAAATCAATGCTTTATTGGATCAAAGGGTTTTCGCCAGACTGCAAAAAACAACGGCTACCAATTTGGGGTTATAGGCGAAGTTTCTGAATTGGCTCGTTCACTGTAATTCTACCGAACAAAGAATCGGGATAAAAAGACTCCAGTTTTCTCAAAAAACATGGCATACATCGCACGATGACTGTAATTTAGAGAGGGTATGTAAAACCTTAAAATGTGTTAATAATGAAAAAAGCGTGCATTATAGAATATAAATGTGTAATAATGATAAATATTTCATATAAAAAATATCAATCTGTTTACAAAACTGGATTATTTAATGGCATGTTTACAACAAGTGCAGACAATCAAAATCTACTGTACAAAAAATTCCATTGTATAAATATTCCGCAAGAATTGCATGCACTCACATCGTTTAACAAATAATAAGCGTAAGATTTAATTATTAATAAATGCAATAATTTTGATAGTTACTTAAAAAAACTAAAACAGAGTAGCAATCGGAAAAACTGACAATCCAGAAACAAGGGGTAAACGGCAGCTAAACATGACAAGGTTAAGATCCAGATGTCAGGCTGCTTCTTTTCGGAATATATATGTTGAAAAATTTTTCTGAAATGAAATCATTATTTGCATTGTTTAGTTATTTTTGCTCATAGAAGTGATGGGATATGACGGTATATATTTTAGTTTAGCAAATTTGTATTATTTAACTTGGAGCGAAATTGAAGTTACGATTAAAAATTGATCCCCCAACCTGTAAGGCGCTCAACGGAACTGCAGAGCGTAAAGTACATCACATATTAGTGACGACGTTATTAAGCTCAGTCTTTTATGTTTAACTGAGCGTTTTGGACAGACTGCTAGTAAAAGTTCTTCTTTCGGTCCAACATGAGAGATCGTGCTTAATATGTAACATATTTTACGTAGTTCCACACCAATCTGCCCTGTTAAGTGTTTTCAAGTGGGGTGTTTATTAAAATTTGCTCTAGTTGATTCCTAAAGGCGTCTTAGAGTGGAGGACTGAATCCCTTTGGCCCGTCTTGAGACCGCCGGGATGACAGGATCACCTAACTCCCTATCCCCCCCGACTGACAGCGTAGGTGTGAAACACATTGCCGAACATTAAAAACTGCATTTCGTGACGTATGCTTATACGTAACGGATCATTTAATAAATCACTAACAATGAAAGGAAAGTTTTTATGCGGCCGATGAGGCTCGATCTTTGGACTTCTTCATTGGGGGTGAAATACTCTACCCACTGAGCTACGGACAGCTGACAAAATATTCCCTGTAGGCAAATATGTAGCTTCATAACGTGCAAATTAGAGAATAGAAGCACGTAACGGATGCCTATGACTCATTTCTTGTTTATTTACCTATTTCTCTAACTGTAACCCTCTGACAATCGCGTCACTGTGTTAGTTGTTTTTTTCGCTCCATAAGAAGATTGTGATTGTATGAAAAGAGGATTGTGAATTAACCTCGATTGTTCGTTCGACTCTTCCGTAGTGTATGCTTTTTATGTTTTATTGCTTAATACCTTTGTGCTCGTATGTCCCGTGAGCATACAGAGTAGTTTGCCAGATGTCAACCATGGCCATATTTCTGAAGTTGTTAAATCCTTAAATTTTGAAGCAGATCGTGGGATCGAATCAGTAACTCTGTTTAGTCCTTTACACTTTGTCACGCGATTGACCCCTTCAAAACGCCTTCATGATTAAGAGTTTGAATTCTCCGAAGAATATGTCCGCGCAGTATAGGCCGTATCGCAATGAAGACGGCACTGAATGCGACCAAGTGAATTGGAACGACCAAGAGCTGGGGGATGTGGAAATCTATCAAAAAACGACCGAAGATATACGGGTTGTATCAAATCGGAATCTGGTGGTTGCCGGTGTAGGAATAGGATTTCTGTCTGCCATGCTAGGACTTGTGATAGGCTATTTTGCCCATTCGCAACATACCGAATGTGTGGCCAGTTTATCAGTAGCTATCCATTCCGTCAAAGATGAAAATCCGTACATTCGCAAGAAAATCTTGGAGATAGTCAGTACGGAACATATTGAGAAGTACATTAAAACCTTCAGCTCGGAGTCTCCTGTCGCTGGAAGCGCAGTAGACAAGATGTTCGCCAAAAAGATAGAGAATCTATGGAAAGAAAATGGCCTTGATAAAACTGAAATTGTAGAATATAAAGTTTTACTTAGTTTACCCGATACACAGCGGCCAAATACCATTAGGGTAGTAGATCATGAGAGTGATACCATATTCTCAATCCAGGCTACTCCTAAGCGACGGGCTCTTCCTGCCTTTAGTGCGTATTCTCTACCCGGCAATGTTTCCGGCAACTTAGTGTTTGTTAACCATGCTCGTTTGTCCGATTTTAGGCACTTAAAAGAAAAACTGGGAATCAATCTGGAAGGTAAAATACTAATTGCTAAACAATCAAATTTATCTGCTGACGAACAGGCTTGGAATGCCCAGTTGTTTAAAGCTTCAGGTTTGATTTTGTATCCGGACCCTAAAGAATACCATCCTCCTATTTTCAAGATAAAACCATATCCGAATAGCTGGTGGTTGCCTGATACAGTTGCCCGCTCAGATTCCATCTTTTGGAATGGTGTCGGGGACCCATTGACTCCAGGTTACCCTGCTCGTGAAGATGCCCATCGTCTTTCAATGGAATCCGCAGCGTTACCTCAAATTATAGTTCAGCCCATTAGTTATGCTGATGCGTTTAAGCTACTGAGTTCCCTAGGAGGTGACGAAGCTCCTGATTCATGGCAGGGTGGTTTCAATTTCACATATAAAGTAGGGCCCGAATTCAGAGATCCGAAGTGGAAAGTCCAAATGGAAAGTTATAATAAATACATTAACAGAACTGTCTATAATGTCATTGGTACTTTGAGAGGGAGCACTGAACCAGATCGCTATGTTCTCGTTGGTAGTCACAGGGATGCTTGGAGTTCTGGAGCCTTGGATGCTGCTAGCGGAACAGCAGCTATTCTAGAGTTAACGAGAGTCTTTGGACACTTAATGAAGCTGAGTTGGCGGCCTCGACGAACCATTATGTTCTGTAGTTGGGGTGCAGAAGAATATAATTTGATTGGTTCGACTGAATGGTTAGAGGACAACTTGAAAATTTTACAAGGTCGCGCTGTGGCATATATCAGTGCTGATATGCCTGTGTCTGGAAATGCATCTGTTGATGTGTCCGCCTCGCCGCTTCTCTACAATGCTATTTATAATGCAACAAAGGAAGTTTTAAACCCGAATGAACAAGAGCGAGAAGGTGGTCTCAAGACGGTGTATGATGCTTGGTTGGTTACATTCCCGCAGAAGAGGAATTCTACTAAACTGCTTTACAAAGAGCATGCTACTACTTTACCTGTGGAAGAATTGGAAGACCATATGGTCTTCAAGCGCAGTGTGCATAATCAAACAAATTTGTTACATAGCTACCTTAGGAATGCCATGGCAACCATACGTCCTCGAGTTCGTAGAATGGATGTTAAAAGCAGTTATGCCCCATTTTATGTCTATGCAGGAATACCCGCCATTGACCTTTCTTACGTTCATGATGTAAAAACCCCTGACGTTCCATATCCTTTGTATCATACTGAATATGATACCTTTTCCCTCATCAAAAATTTTGTTGACCCCACCTTTAAATACCATGCCACTGTTACTAAAATTTTGGGTGAAGTTCTACGGGACCTTGCGGATTCGCTGTTTCTGCCATTTAACTTATTTGATTATGCTCAAGTTCTTCAGAATTTCTATACCGAACTGACCACCGATTTTAAAGATCTCGAAGATTTTGGTTTAGACTTAGCATATTTAGAGCATGCCATAAAGAATTTTACAGATGCGACCTTTAGGTTTCATGCAACCCAAGAATCTGTTGACCTTTCTGACCCGATGATCATCCGTCGTATTAATGATCAGCTGCTGTTGGTGGAAAGAGCTTTCCTGGATCATCACGGCCTGCCCAATAATCCCTTCAAAAAACATATTGTAATGTCTCCGAGCGAGAGTGGGCCTCAGAACACCTTTCCCGGCCTGGTTGACGAAATCGGTTCTATTCGTTACAATACAAAAGAGCCAGAGTCCCTAAAATCCATAAAAGTCCACTTCTCCGCTCTTGTGTTCACAATCCAATCTGCCGCAAAAACAATCTCCGACGTGTGAACATTCTGCCACGGGTATTGCAGAATCGATACGGTGAACCTCGACGTAGGAAGATGTCTTCTTGCCAGTGACTGACAAAGCTCTTAACCAAGCTGCTTCGGAGTCACATTTTTTGCATAGCGATTTGTTGCAGTTTTGCTGGGCTTATTTTAAAATAGCTTTTACTAGCCTTCTGTTCAAGTTCATCTATATAACTGGAATATTTTGTTGTGTTATGTGCTCCTGTAATGTGTCACCTGAGTCTAGACATTCCTAACATATTCAGGAATCTCATATATGGACTGAAACATTTCATGTTTTAATTGCTTTGAAGGAGGGGGAAAAGAAAAACGATGTGAATAATTTTCTTTTCCTTGAATAATCTCATTAGTTGAGATTACTTAGTGAGGGCAATGTGATTTTTTTTTTCTTCTTTACAATTATGTGCTGCATTGTAGCGTAGTTCGTATTTTTATATTTATTTATTTTTATTATTTGTTTTTTAATGATTATGTTTCGCCTACTTCCAGTATGTAAGGAATCTATTTACACAATCGATGCTAAACTTCATTTGGGGGTGGGGGATATTTTACTATCTTTGGAAAACAAAATACCTTAAAATGAAATAGTCATTATGTATGTTTTAATTTCCTGCATAAATCCAAATGTCTCGGTGCTCATAAACTCCATTATACGGAATTTTCCGGTATCCTCGATTTGAATGGGAATTTTGTACATTTCCTGTTCTACCGTTAATTAAGGAATCTCAATCTGCTTGTTTGATATCCATTCCTAAAACTTGAAATCGATTGTTGAAATAATATTCAATGTGCATGTTGAACATTTAACTCTGATAATGTTGTTATATTGTGGGAGGTTGTGGTGTTATCGTATTGTGAAACAGGCTGTTATAATGTAGGTATGGTGTATTACACTGTTAAGGAAGAGAATGCTATTTTGCTATCCAAGAGTTGCTTTTTAAAAATGGGTATTAAAGCTGTTCTCATATATGTATTAGTACTCTATACATACTGTTTTAAAACTGTTATCGTAGTGAAATCTGTGTACAGTATTAGGCTGTATATATGTTATATAAATGGTATGTACGTGTGTGGAGTTTAATTTTTTTTACATTTTCCCACTATTTTTATTGCAGCAAGAAAGATCGCAAATCTCGCATCCCTACCTTACTCAAATCGATCATACACTATTCTAAACAAATACGTTTTATTTCGTCATTTGTTATTTCTAAGAATGCATATTGTACAGTTTGGTTTGGTGTGGATAAGAATGTCATATGAATTTATTAAATCATGCGTATCACTGCTACATTGAAATGTATTACTGTTCTTATTAAGGGATGATGAACCTCGTCATAGAGGTTATCGTAAGCTCTGTTTCGTTGCCGATTTTCACAGTTGTGGTCAACTGTCGAAATCCAAATGAATTTTTAAATCTGCTGCACAAAACAGAAGTTTGAAGACTAGCTATATATATCAACGTTTGATTTTGCATTATGACCTCTATGTATCAGAGTCGGAAGTTCCGTAAATTGTTTTTGATATATGGAAACAAGTTTTCTATGCAATAGATGGAGACTTCAAGTCGTAGAGTTTATCAAAACTTTGACATGCAGGATTTCGATATACAGAAGTTTAATATGTGGAAGTTCTATAACAGTTGTCTAATATACGGCCGGCGGACAAATTCACCGACAAAGAATTACAAACAAAAAAAAAAATTTTTTATTCAAAAATAAGGAAAAATCATGAAGACAGCATACGTGACTCTTTTCCATATCGCAAGTGAACAAACAAATAATTGGATGAAACTCTGAAGGTTTTTTTGGGGTTTTTTTTGTGAAACTGCTGGCGCGTGAGATCTGTAAAAATTCTTAAGTGGCCTGCTGCCCGAAAAGATTGGATTGTTCTATAACAACAGTTATTTTGACATTGGGGTAAGCCTTAAAACACAACGTTTCGAAAGCAACTGCACCCTTTGTCAAGTGAGGGCAGAATGGAGAGTGAAAATTCTAAGTTTATATACCCCCATTTGGTGCGGGTTGGTACTAACTAGCGAATCCCCCCCACACTCGATGACTTTAGGTGGCTATCTTCAACTCAAGATTTAACAAGGATCTTGTAAAATTCTGGTATAGATTTTAAGATGTTAATAGTATGACTCCTCAAGTTGTTAAGTCTCCCATGTCATTCTATTAACATCTCGAAACCTGTGCCAGAACTTTACAAGAACTTTGTCAAACCTGAAATTGGGGGGCAGCTATCTGATGTCATCCAGTGCGGGGATTTCTTCAGCTAAGTCTGCCTTGCTCTAAATATCAGATGGGGATTCCCAACGTGTGGGTATATAAATTTAACACTTCCACTCACTTTTCATTCTGCCTTCACTTGACAAAGGGAGCGGCTAACTCTCAAAGTGTCGTGTTTTAAACCTTATGCCAGTGTCAAAATAACTGTCGTTACAGAATCTCTTGATAAAATTTCTTGTATTGCTTTATATGGAAGTTCTGCTATATTTAATAAAAAATAGGCGAAGATGGCATGAGGGGCCCAAGAGTAATTTTGAGTTAGTGTTAAGGTGTAAAAAAAAAAATATTTTTTTTTACTTAAAACTGATTTTTTTTTTTTTATTTGAATTGAATTTTTCTAGTTGAGGTTCTATATCTCAGAAATAAATCAAAATTTCCATTCAGTTTTATTTATGCAAGATTTTAGCGTTCAATTTACTTTTCTTTGGCTTTAAGAAAATACCTAATAGACATACTAATTTGACCATGAACTGTACGTTGAGGATTTCCAGAGCCGTGCTTAAGGGGATTGCGAGCTGGGCGGCCTCTATAATTTAAAGCCACCTAAAAAGTGTATTACAAGTTCCAGGAAATCAGTTTTGTTTTGTCAAAGCATTTTACATGGCCGCTAAAATCTGCTTTGCCCATGGCCACTAACACTGCAAGCCCAACCCTGAGGATTTCAGTCATCCATCGTTGATCAATTCTTCTTGTGATATGCCCAGCTCATTGCCATTTCAGCCCTTTTACTTTAATAATGATGTCATCTACTCCTATTTTCTCTCTCATCCAAGTGTTTCTTTTTCAATCTCTTCTAATTATCTAATTATTCTAAGCATGTATCTCTCCATGCTCCTTTGGGGTGTCTGTAACTTCTGTATTGCTGCATTTGTTCCATATCTCTGATCCATAAGAGAGTACTGACAATACCCACTGGTTGAAAACCTTTCTTTTTAGACACAAAGGCAATTTCCTCTTCAGAATAAAACTGTTTATTCCGAATCCACTCCGACCAAGTGTAATAATACATCCGTTGAGTTCTTTCATAATGTTGCCTTCCATTGAAATCAGTTGGCCAAGGTAAATATATGAACTAACCAAATATGATACAACCACTCCCAGAAACTTACAAACAACTCTTATTCTGAAATATATGGGATTTCCCAACATTAGGTATCCCACAGTACAGGTTTCTCATTGGTTTCCATTGGATTTTTTCACGATTTCTATTGGAGGCCTCCCATTTGTTCCCACTGGGTTGTTCCATTCTACGGGACTGCTTTGATGAAGGGTTTTTCCAGAAATTTCAAGTATAAAAAGGGACAGAAACATAACATCATCATTACTCCTGATGGACTGCTGCTGACACGTCCGAAAGCTTGGGTGATCTTTTTCATTGCTATTTTACCAGTGTTTAACCTTTTGTATGTAAATTTCCTCCCTGGTACCCTGTATTTTATTTCTAATATAAATATATGAATCTGCAATTTTTGGCCCAATGTCGTCAACCTGTATTTTTATTTCCTCTACGAAATTATTGAACATGATCTTAGTTTTTTGTAGGTTCATTTTGAGTTCAACTTCTTTACTTCTAGTTGATAGCTACTGTACAATGACTTGGAGTTCTGATGGGTTCGTTGAAAAAATAACTATGTCATCAGCAAAATGCAGATGATTTAAATGTCCATCCTTTATTTTTATTCCTTGGTTATTCCAGTTTATCAACTAAAAATCATCTGTAAAGCTGAAGTTTATTTGATGATGATGCTAAAAAAAGTTCTTTCGTTTTTTGCTTCATTTTACAGTAGCTGTATTCATTTAATTTTTATCATAAAATATTTAAGGCATTGGGTACATAATCATCAGTATGATACTTTTCATCAAAAAAAGCATTTATGCTAAAATCATCACTCTGTATTCTGAAAGAAACCAAAATTCTCAGAAGTTCTTCAATTTCATGTATTGGTTAAATTTATTTCATCATGTCTGCTTAAAAAAAGACATCTTCGATCACTTCTTTTTTTTTTAAATTCTGACCTTTTAAAAAAATTTTACCTTTTGTGTAAACAAATCTTACAATTTTTTACTCGTTAAATCCAAGGTCCTTAAAACTTTTATTTGCTTGAAGTGACTGAATTTGTATTGCACAACCATTGTACCAAGCAAAATCCATATTTTCCTCGCTAAATGCATGGGCATTATAAGTCACCCTTACTGTATATAATAGCACACTTGCTTCCACATATCAAATTTCTCTATATCGAAATTTTTATTAATTCCCTTGGCTCTTACATCGTAAAACTGTGTTTGTCTGTCGAATTTTTTAAAGATGAATCTGGATTTATTTATTTTTTTATTAAACCTTCAAAACATCGTGATTTTTTATTTGCTTTAAATTATCGTAGCAATGTATTTCGACACACTTGATAGGTGTGAACATTTTTACGATGAATCATCATCAAAATTTGTTTTGTGACACCTCATTGGAAAGTTCATTACACAAATATAAAGGTTATATAAATACAATGGTTTTTAAAATATATCTGACACATACTTTTGTGTCAGTTCTTATGTTTAATTATTTACGAACATGACTTTAATACAATTCACTTATTGCATAAAGAAGAGTGTATTACTTGGGAAATGTGCCTCTAAATACAATATACGACGCAATATGTATATACATGCGTACGAGAAATATGCTTTCTGTATATCGAAGTTTTTTATGGGATCTTCGGTTATATAGAGGTCCTACTGTGATATATGTATAGTGCGTTTATACATCATGATCTGTTAATGATAATCTGACTTATAAAGATCTCTATGGCGGCATCGTGGTAAAGCATTTGTCTGTCATGTTGTTAACTCTGGTTCAACTCCAATAATGCTTTAGAACGCCACTTTTCTGTTCACCATAGTCCAGAGTTTGGATTCCATGCAGAATAATTATAGCTGACCTTGCATTGTGCGACACAAATATGACTCAATATAAAAAAAAAAGCAAAAAAAAATCGCTACAATTTTGAAAGGGGAAAATATGTGAAGCTGAAATTTGAATAGAAAGTGTTGCATCTCTTAATCATCACATCGATATCGCAGAAGATGTTGAAAAATGCCCCGCACTGACATCCAAACAGACAACTTATCATTTCATATTAGGAATGTGGCCAAATACTAAATATCTGCAACCAAATACCAATTTCTTTTTAAAATCTAGTATGAATATAAACAAAATGTATTTGTCATGTTTTAAATTGAAAATAAAATTAAATCCATTTTAAATTTAGTATAGCTACGTATTCAGCTAACTTCATCGTTGAATATTCGGCCTTGAAGCTAGCCGAATACTTGGCTATGTAAAATTTAAAAAGAAAAATGGATTTAATTTTATTCTCAATTTAAAACATAAACACATTTTGTTTATACTCATAGTGAATCGTAGAAAGAAAGTCATATTTGGTTGCAGAATATTTGGTATTCGGCCTTGCCACCTGAATATTCAGTCACATCCCTATTGTATATTGTTAAATATGTACTTCAGTGTGTTGGATATTTATTGCCTGAATATTATGTTTGGTACTTTTCATCTGTTGAATATTCCTAAGATTTATACAGTGCATTTCAGATGATTCCCCATATGAAGTAATTTTTGATGGAGTTAAGTCCAGAGACCTGGGAGATCACAAATTTTCAGAGATCCAATCACCGCAGAAACTTTGGATCTCATCTATACTGACACTGGGATTGTGACATGTAGCATGGTCCTGTTTGAAGAAGCTATTGTGCAGTTTAACATCATCCAGGTGGTTCATGAATTGCATGAAGATATGGATGTGAATGTTGTCATTTTGTATTCAAATTTCAGTTTGAAATGTTTTCTCCCTTTCAAAATTATAATACTTTCTTTGGGTAAGGTTCCAAGTGAATCACCCTGTACGTTTAATATAATATTAGGGAGCCATATATATATATACCTCATTTATTGTGGGACAAACTAATGGCTTAAGTGTATTTTTTAAGGCAGAGACCTTCAGTTCTCTGACTTTATAATTTTAGTTTTGTGTTCATTTGCATTATGATAAAGTCGTGGGTTACATTGAAGATAAAATATGATAACCTATGAAATGTTCCATTCGGTTGCAGTACACCGTCATACACCAAGGAAGCATATCGGCATTGTGGTATGCTTTAAATTTGTTTAAATTGAGGTTTACTTCTAAACAATTTGACCTCACCAGCTAAAAATTCCTTTAGTGCATGTCTTCGCAAACATAAAAACATTTTGTTATGAAAGAAATTCTTGTTTTGGTTTATGTTTATAACATTCTCATTTCTTGCCTTCGTGGAGGGAAAATCCCTTAGTTTAGCAGCTACATGTTTATTTACAACATCTGAGCATTTAGAGACTATAGATGTATATCCCTTATGTTGTTAGTCTGCCAACAAAATATACATATTCATGTATAATTGGGGAATTAACATTGTGCAATGTTCGTCTGCCTGTTTGCATTTCATATATATCCACTGCATTCATGTTTCATTAGGATGCGGTTAGGCTGAAACCAATGACACATATTTTATTTACATTGTGTGCCACTTGTAGATTTTCTCTCAATATTAATATAAATTGTTTTATGTGACATGAAATATTTACTGTAATAAGTTATATTGAAGGGCAGCTAGAGACTGATTTGATATTTTTATATGCAAATTGTACATATGCATAATTTAACTCATTTTTTTTTTATATATTGTATTATATTTTACAAAGTTCGTTTATGAGGAAATAGGGTTGCCAACTTTGCAGTGATGCTAACTTAAATGAAAATAGAAATGTCCTACAGCAGCATAGGGGAAACGTATTCATTTGTGATAACCAGGGGTGATTTTGTTCCGGGATTTCTTTTTAAAAAATTGCAAAAATCTCGTTTTGTTTCCCGTAATTTTTTATATTCTTATAGAAATCAGTGTCCTTATCGAAGATATTACATAACATTTCAGGGAATTTTCTGATGTGGTCAGTGAATCTGGTTTGGACTTAAAATCACCTCTGAATAATATTAACCCAGGTTTGATTCAAATGTTACAGTAGAACATGTGCCATTTTTTCTACCCACTGTAGTTCAGGGTTTTTTCCCCGACCAACAGAGGTTTGCATTTCTCAAAAAATCTTAGATTCCGGCCCAGTATGAGTTCATCACCATAAATCACAAACAAAAGAAAATAGTGTCGTTACAAATGCCAAATCATTTGACTATTTGGTCATCAATCTTCCAACTTTAAAATATTTGTGAATAATAGCTTGGGAAGTTTATAGTGCATTGCACATGTTAAGGTGATCTGCTGGCATGAGTTTACGCTGTCGCACAAATTGCAATCGGGGTTCAACCAGTCCAATGTTGAATAAGTATCCCTGCAGGCAATCATGTACCGTTATTATGCGAAACGTTGCCATGGCGGCATTTCTGAGAGTTATCTATAATTGGTGACCTTAAGTGGAGTAGCATATCCCAGGATTTCTTTAAAGCCTTATTTGAAATTTCCAGTCCATTACTTTATTAAAATAGTGTACTAGGAGTTTTGGAGAGTGAAATGTTATTAAATATATATGTGCCCCCTTTTTTTAGCCAGCTGATCAATCATCTCGTTTCTTTCCACACCGCTATGTGTAGGGACCCATTGTATGTTGATATTGCCCTCCATTACTTTCAAAATGGATCTACAGCCATAAATGAAATTGCTATAGTGTATTTTTTTGTTGGAGATGGCTTAAGTGCTGCTTTGGAATCATAGAAAATGACGTTCTTACGAGAGGATCGTTGACTAAGGACAACAAAGATAGCTTCAATTTCACCAAAGTGAGAAGTAAAAGTTTCTACAAAAATATACAATGAGAAAAGATTACAGAAAATACCAGCACCTTTGTCGGACCAGTCTGTATAAACATGAAGCCAATTTTCCTCGGGGCGTCGTCTACTTTGAATGGTTTCCACTGCAATAGCACAAACCTGTTAGCAAGACATCCTTTTTTTATCTATCTTTGTGACCAAGACTTTTATATCAGTGGCAATGAATTCAAGAGGGCAAACAGAGCATACAATAACTACAAAATTGTGGTTTAGATTTAGATCAATCAGCGATTTTGAATTATATTGTTTAAAAACTGAGTGAGTCATGAAGCTCCTTTTGCACATAATGTCGTAGTCCCTGCAGTAGCAATTATTAGGGAGTTTTCAATTTCTCAAAGTAACTGCGTTTTTCTTAATTTTATTTTTGATGGGAACAATGAATGCAAGAAGTTTCATTACAGCAATGGGATGGTTCTAACTTCTTCTGTTATGAGCCAAAGGGCCTAATTTTGTAAAAGTTCTTGTATCATGCCACATGACGGTCAAAACTAGGATTTCATTGCAATAGTTAAAAACTGGTTTTATATACATCTTGTTAAGTTGTAGCCAAAGTACTCAGACCACAATTCCAAGTCGCACCAGCCAGCCTTTTTAAAGTTGGGATTCTCTTTCCTACTCTGTTCTTTACTTTTTCAATATGTCTCTTCCGGGTCAGATGGGAGTCCAGGACACTCCCCAGCCAGTTGTGTATGTAGAAGTTTTGATTCCTTGAAGGATTATGTAGATCCATTACTCTGTGTGATTATGTGTCTGGCATGCCAAACACTAGTTGTGTTTCATCTAATGCGAAAAATAGAAGGGTACAATGTCCTGCCGACCTTTAAGCGCTCTGCCCTTCAACTTGTCCACCCTTGTGCCTAAATGTCCCTCCCAGCTCTCGGAAAATAACTACCCATCCTTCCCGGATAATTCAAATTCCCACATTAGAATCCAAAAAGTTTGTACTCCAGCATTTCATTTCTGTAATAACACTGGTTGTTTTGGTAAAACGAGATTGCAGACGAATATTTGTAAACAAAGCACTGTTGCCAGGTTTGCAGACTTTCAACCACGGACTACTGCGATAAACGTTAGCGGTTCCACGTATTTTTGAGATCAAATTTTTGTTAAAATCAATTTGTTTGTCTTTAAGCACTAAACTAAGCATGTTTTACATCCCTATTTTATTACTCTTACTTGTCATATAGTATAGGATATTGTTTAACTAAATTATAGTTATATTAATTTAATTATTATTTTGTATGAAGTTGGGATTTTTTAATCTTGCCATCTGGCAACACTGACGTTAGATTGCAATCATGTACACTTTCCCCCTCACCTTTCGCATGTACTTAATTAAAAAAAAAATGCTTATTTGCAAACGAAAACTAAAAAATTCAAGGAAAGCAGCAATAGGAACTAAATCAATGATACGTTGTTTAAAGGAGTTGGTAGCAGTAAATCTGGCATAACCGCGGATGTTCATCATGAATATCCGTGTATTGAGGGCCCTCAGTAAATGGCGTTTTGTCAGGTCATGCGTCCTGCCCTAATTTTTTTCTAGATTAAACACTACATTAACCCAAGTTTGATTCGTAATGGTACCTGATTCAGGGTATGTACTAAAAATAAGAAACATGATTCCTTGACTTTTCCATGACCTTTTCTTGACTATTTTTATACATTTCTTGACCTTAGAAAAAGTTTCTCTATTTTTTTTACGATTGGAAAATAGCTGAAAATCCCTAAATATTGCCAAACTATGACAGAAAATAGCTGAAGGTTACTCAAAATTGTCAGATCATGACAAAAATAGCTGAAAATAACTAAACTAGTCAAAAATTGTTAAAATATTGTATGAAAATTACAATTCAACGTATGCATAAAATTGAAAAAATGGGTGCAATCATGACCTACAACGTCGATCTAATGACCTTTTCTTGACTTTCATGACCAGGTATATCCTGCATCTTAGAATGCATGCTGTCCCTCTGTAGTCCTGAATTTTGTCCCCTCGTCAGCACAGATTCGGGTTCCTCAGAAAACAGTATGTCCCGTCGTAGCATGACCTTTGCTGTTCTTGCACTGTAAACGCACAGATTGTTTTTGCTTGGTAAAGCAATTTGTACCACTTGTTCAGTAATATAAAAGCACTTCTTTAACACTTTACTTATCGGAAGCCTATTAATAGCCAATTTTTCACCAATGCTTAACAATCGGTTTCCTATTAATCGGTCTTTTGATTGCCAGTGTTTGCTGCCCGGAAGCCTATTAATTGGCACAAATGCCTTTTTTTGCAAAATACCGCTGTTATTTGTGAAGAACTCATATAATCTGCACTCGAATCGTTCAGTCTTTTCGATGTATACATTTCAGTTGCAAGCGGTAGGTAAAGTGCTAATGTGTTGCAGTGCGTTAACAACAAAACTACTGAACCTCCTTCAAATTTGCCAAGCTTACTCAGAGATCTCATAAAAGATCGCACTGCTCACTGTAGTCCGGGGTTTGGTTCCCCAGGCCTTAAGAGGTTCGGATTCCTCGGAAAACAGTAGGTCCCGGCGCAGCATGACCACTGTAGTCTTTGAGCCGTAAAACCAAAAAACAAACAAAGCATCAAATTTGCCATCGGCCCTGGGGTGATGCTTGTGGTCACATATTTTTCAGAAAATTTGTGCATAAATCTAAATGGTGTTGGGCATTTACCTTTTTTTTTTCTTTTTTGCTGCTCGACAACTGATCCTTGGAATGTAGGATTCTGAAAACTAGGACCTTGCGCCATAAGAGACAAACGAATTTACCGTTAAAAGTAGAACAAAGCCTCACAGTTGGCAACCCTATAGGAATTTCCATATTTTTCATCGATTTAAATCTTTTTTTTTTAATGTATAAATTTTTTTTTCCATACATTTCCATATCTTTTTTTTGAACAGCAATGACCCATAACATGCAACTAAGAATATCAGAGATTTCTTCAATTTAGAAATAATTCCTTTCCCCCCGTTAATAAAATAATTATATATATATATTCTATGTTTACCTTCTATGAATGGCTAAACCAATCAATTTATAGTTTTTACGTATTTGTTTATATCTTCCATGTTTACTTTTTACTTACATACGTGGTGTGGCAGAAAGAACTCTCTGATTTGGGAATTACCCCCATTAGGAGTAGAGCAATGGGGAGTTCGTCGTTAGATACATTCATGCCATTTTCAGTTCATGCTATGGTTTGGTCGGGAGAGCAGCAAGCTTTTTTTTGTTGGGAGGTTCATTCAAAATGGTGAATCAAAAGACATTGCATAGTGACAGAGTGCGAAGCATGCTATTTTTTATTCTGAGGCCACCTCAAATCACAGATTTACTAACATCGTTCCCAAACTTTGAAAGATATCAAAGAGGCGATCACCCATGAAGTTGCTGCCATTCCACTTGAAATGACCCTCACGGACATAGACAACTATCGCCACTTGAGTGATGGCATGTTTAAAACTCATTTATTTCAAACTGCATTATATGCACAGTTCGAGAATAATTTTTTTTTTCTATCTTGCATCATTTTCTTTGTAATAGTTACTCAAATTGGGGAGTTCTTTCTAATGCACCCTGTAGATGCAGTTCGTTGTGCATTTAAAATTTTGTTTTTATATATTTTAAGGTGCATGTATTTTATCGCTGTGAAATGGTTCACCAATTTTTAATTAGTTTATCTTTTATCCATTTTTATTTTATTAAGCTAAATGCTTTTACTATTTTATGATACCACACTTGCCAGTGAATTGAAAATTTGTTTTTGTCTTGCTATATAGGTTTAAATTTTTGAAATTATACAGTTAAATGCGTGATCATTACTTTATTCTGTCGATTATGTACAAGTCAAATATATTTACAAATACCAGAGGATCATCCTCGATCCAAATTTCGTGACCTCTGTTGGTCTTGTCGTTAACCTGGATTTAATCAATTCAGTGGTACCACAGAAACATACGCCATTTATTCTGCCCACCGTAGCTTGGTTCCCCAGGCAGTAAAGGTCTGGGTTCCTTGGAAAAACCATATTGTTGTTTACCGTACAGAAAACTCTGGTTTGAATCTTGCCAGTTTTTCTGATCGTTATTTGGAAGGGAGATGATTACCCAAGCAAAAAAAAAAAATTCAGTTTTCTTTGAAAGATGTGGGTCGGTGTGATCCAACCCATGGGCTACATGCAAGGCCTTTTCTTGGTAGAATTTCAGAAAAAAACACCCTAAAGCCTTAAAAATTTAAGTCTGTTAATTGTTCACATATATTTACATAAATTTTATTAGAAGTAACAGTCTTACTGTACACGTATGTTCTTGTTTACGGAAGAAATATCGAAATCAAAAGTTAGAAAAAGTACAGTAATTTTCAAATATCTTGAATGCAGGTATCGAAAGCAATCTCTATTAATGAAAGCATGTACATCTGTTTGTATTTTAAATTTGTTTAATAATTAAATATATTAAATCTTTACATATTTAATCACTTTTAATTAAACATAAATGTGCATATTTAATATAAAGATATTGTGAATATTTTAATTTATAATATGGAAATTTAATTCGATGTGCATCCTGCTGGTTTTGTGTCAAAGTATAATTGTGGTCCACTTTGTATGAAAAGTTAGACACTCCTTCTGTAATAGATCTTGACATTATGAAATAGCAAATTCTGTGTAGACATTTTTTGTTCTAGTGTAGGCTAATATAATGCAAGTGATCAGTATAAACATGTTTTTCTTCAATATAATTTTTTTTCCCCCAAGTTTTAAGTGAATGTAAGTATTTAAATTGTTGAAAACTTTCGTACATGAACTTCAAAAAGACTCTTAATATCGTTGATTTATAATTATGTTATGAGCGATTTCAAAACGTGGCAGCATACCACATCTCTTGCGTGTTATATTTCGTTTCATTGTTAAACTTTCTAGCATAGGCTGTTATTTTGTTTTAAAGCTTGTCTCTATATAACCGTCCCATGAAATTGAATGTAGTCACTACCTTTGGAAAAACGTTGAAAATTTTCTAAATAAATAATTTTCCAACTCCTACACTTGTTACAGTGGTTAACATCCTCGTCTTTCCAGTAATTTGTCATTTCTTTTGTTAAAAAGTATTGTGTACAGGGTGTCTACCATGTCGTGCAAGTTTGAGGGAATGGAACGAGTTCTAACCACCCAGTCATGAAATGGACACTATCACATTTTACTTTTTAGCTAAATCTGGTATCCCTTTGCAATTTATATATAAAAAAAACCTCAAAAAATAGCTAAATCAGTGTGCAGTTTTGGACCATTTCACCCTGCGACTTAAAAGTCCTACGAAAGGTGACCCAATGTCATGCACTGTTAAATGCATCAGTTGAAAAAAAAAGGGGGGGGGGAGAAACACTTCAGCTAGTTTTGAAATTTTAATAAATATATGTAAACATGTATTTGTTCAGTGCATATTAATCTAAGGTTAAACACTTGGCTTTACCGACAGTTCCAGTATTAAGGAGGGACTGTGAGCCATCGAAATACTGGTTTTCTTGGAATATTAGATAAGAGTGAGGACTTCGCCATTTTGTTCAAAGTCAAATTTTTGAAATTTAGAAGACACCCTGACTGGTTTCTGTTATCACTGTTGACACACGTCAATTAGAGCATGCCGCCTAATTACATTTGTTTGAAATGTTGTAATATATATATGTGTGAATTGTCCTGCCACCCGGTTCGGAGTAAATGTGTATGCAGTGCTTGGTTTTTATACCACAATATGCATGTTATAGTGGTTGTTTGGAAGTATTATAACGACAAAACTGCTTGTCACGCTCATTTCGAAGATCCATTCCCAACGAATGCTTACTGCTATATATAATGAAGAAATGTTTATCGTTTGTATCGTTGAAATTAAAATATATCCATGTAAACAATCTTGGTTCATGTCTTTATTAATGACCACCTTTTTAAAAACAAATTCCACTGTCTCCACAGATACAGCTCAGTTTCTCCGTTGCTTGGAGAAACACCTGTTTTCAGGGTGTTCACATGTAATTTTGTTCAGTGATGCAATGAATCATTTACTTCTTTAGTAACATACTTCGAAAGTCATCGTTGCTTAGTTTCTTGTTGTCACTAGGTTTTGTAGCACCATTTTGGACTGCACTTTCTGGAATGGTTGGTGGTGGTTTTTGGTGTACAGTTGGCTTCTGCAGAGCTCTGGGCAATAACGACAACTGTGTTCGTCCTCTGCCACGGCTGAAAAAGAAAAAGGGACTTAACAATGGTCTTACAACAGTGGTTTCCTATAGAGGTAGACAAAATCATTCATGGAGTCAGTTTAAGTTTTGTACACCTCTGATTGGATTGGGAGGCCATACCCTCCTATTGGATAATTTAAGAACTTCATGCCCCTCCCCACTAGGCCCACACTACCATATACAGTGTGTTTCAGAACTAATGGAACCAACTTCCAGGAATGATAGAACACACTGAAACAAACCTTTATCATAGAAAGCATGGTTGTAAGTAAGAAGTTACATTCTAAAGGGCTCTTTCAGATGCATGGTTGTGGTTTTTGTATACAAAGTCTATAGATGGTCGTTAAGCCCTGCTTGATCGGTTGCAGCATGTAACAGTAGTCATTCGCCATAAAATGTTTCAGCACAATGCAGGGTTCGAAATTAGTGGGTGTACTGTGCACGTAAATTTTTAATTTAGGTGCACCTAAATATTGACTATGGCTTCTTATGTTTATTTTCAAGAACAGTGATCCATCGAATAATTTTATATAATTTTCTCAATGTATCTGCATGCGCTTCGAATTTTTTTTTATTACATACGAATGTTAAATTATTTTGAAAAGTTGCATTTTGTTGTAGTTTACATGCTTAAATATAGTTGCTACACTTGCATTTTACCCGTTTTTAATGTTGAGGTTTACTTTCTATTCTGTTAGTTACTTGTACACCTAAGTCACAAGGCTTGGGTGCACCTGATTTAAAAAGTTAATTTCGACCCCTGGCATAATGGTGAGCCTGCTGATTTCTGCGCTCGAATGCATGCTTACCTGGATGCCACATTTCCACGCCAATGGTTTGGATGTAGAAGACCCATCACTTGGCTCCCATGTTCATAAGATGTGTGCCGTCTCGATTTTCTTTTGTGTGGATTATCTAAAGCCCTCCCTCATATACGACACTCTTATTACCTCCAATAAGGAACTAGCTACCAGACTTTTTGTAGCTGCCTGGAATACTCCAGAACGTATGCGGATCTTTATATCGATGATGCGACACGTGTAACATGAATAGCAGTTGTAATTTTGGACAGTTTTAGTAAATATAATTCATAACAATATTTACTACTGTTTGCACATGTGACTTTATTTGTACATTTATTTCACTTTGTCAAGCAGTTGTTGACATTTCGTTTTGTCTTAAATCATTGTTTGATGTTTCGTGCCAGTCCTTTTTTTTTCCCCCGTCACATAAGACTGCTTGTGTGTGGAGAAATGGAAAGTGTCCTTTAGCCCATAACAGCTTCACTCGCGGCTGTGCTTCCTCTGATGTAAAGTGTTCCGTTTTGGTGTGCTCTATTACCCCTGAAAGTTTGTTCCGTTAGTTCTAATAACCCCGGCCCTAAATGCAGTGAATTTCTCCTTAATTGGCTCTGCTTCAATCAGGCTGACCCATTTGCTCAAATGAAGGAAGTCAGTTGTTCATTTCCAATGTTTTTCATGGTTTTTAAAACAATACAAAAGTTTGCTGCTGCATATATTTTTTTTATTTGAATAATAATTTATTTTATAATCGATTTAGAATTTTTCATTATAACACCTCAATTTTTACCACACCTCCTGTGAACAGCTCAATTCAATTTTCCGATTAACTGGCCAGAGTTCATCACGACCAGTAAGAGGGAGTCTCTTGTTTAAGTTAAAAAATATGTGTACAAAAATATAAACTGGGCTAAAAGGTTTAAATCGAACTACACTAACTACAGGGTTCATACTCAAAAAGCTGAATTTTTTTTCCAGGTGATTTTATGTAAAATTCCAGTATCACTTTTCATGGTGTTATCACCGGCGACATTCCTTGGCGATGAAACAGCACAAAAAAAGAAGAGTTTTTACAACTGGAAAAACTATCAAATCATATAATAATTATATGCATATAGTCATATTTTACTATTTTTGGGACTATGTTACGGACCCTTTATGACTTTTTTTCTGGACTTTTATCTGCCATTTCTCGTGACAGCAGAACGTTATTTTTCAATAAAGTGATGGAAAATAGAAATCCTATAAAAAAAATGGTAAAAAGGAAGGGAAGGAAAGAGGATTATAAAAAAGGAACGTGGAAACCAGAAGGGGTGAAAGGAAGAAAAGAAATGAGGGAATTAAAAACAATAGAGTGTGAGAAACGAAAAGCAAACACCAAAGTAGCAGTGAAAATATGATTTAACACAAAGAAAAAATATTAAAAAAAAAAGGATAAACAACATCGTATTTAACATTCATATATATATATATAAAAAAATAGGCGTGACTGTTTAACGTCAGATTGCGAGATCTTCTCGTGAGTAACGTTCACATAATTAGCGATGTATTAGCACATGAGAAATTCCCTTACAATTCCAGGTTTTGGGAAAAATCCAGATTTTCCCCGACTTCTCCCTGACAATTCCAGGTTTTCCAGAAACATGCAAACCCTGATTTTTTTTTTTAACTCCATTTCTAAAACTCCCTAATTTTTTTGCAAAATGGAAGCATAATCAGAAAGTCCTGACGTTTCAATGATGAGGATACTATATGATGTAGTGTATGTATCAGCACTGCTTAATAAACTACAGGCAGAATATGATTAGTTTTAATTTGAAAAATACAAATTATAAAATGCCATTAGCTAGCCTTTAACACCAAACAAGATTCTTTGAGGTGATTTACTTTTTTCTTTTCCAAAACTTAGCGTAAAAAAAAACATTGGAAGTCGGCTAAGGCATAGATAAAAACCAATGGAAAGTTATAAAAGATAAAAATTAAAATTAATTTTATACATACAGTAGAGACTTGATTATTCGAACTTCAGTCATTCATATTCTCAATTATTTGGACGTGCAGAGCTCGATTATTTTTCTTCTTTTTTTTTTTTTAAACAAGTGCCTCCATGCGGAAGAGGAGAGGGAAAGGGTTGGGAGGGTAACAGAAGCCCTTTCCACGTGGCATGTGCCAGTTGGTCAGAAGGTTATTGTTATGTTCATAACGTGATTTGTGAGTGTTAAACTTTCTTTAACCATAACCATTCTGATGTAAACAAATAGACAGCTTATCACCTATTTCATCGATTTGTTTTCTTTTACTCTTTTGTGTGCATGATGCCAAACTCAAAGTGGAAAAGAGTTATATTAACGATCAATGACAAATTGCAGATTTTGGGTCGTTTAAAAAAAGGCGAATCGAGCTGTCCACTATCGGAAATTTATAGCGTAGAAATATCCACAATTTTGGACATCAAAAAACAATCTCAGTCTCTCTTAACATATGCAAGTAATCTTCACAGTGATGACAGAAGTTTGTGGCACAAAGTTATGAGAAGACCAGTTAACGAAATTTTAGACAAGGCTGTTTTCACGTGGTTTGTACAAAACCATTCATCTGAACAACCCATGAGTGGACCATTACTTTGCGAAACGGCTCTTGACTTAAACCTAAAATTAGAGGATAACCTTACTTTTGTGGATTGTGCAGAATGGCTGGGCAATTTCAAAGCTCGATACAGCATTTGTCAACTTTATATTAATGGTGAAAAATTGAGCGCAGATTCTTCGGCTACCAGTTTATTCGTGACAAACTTTTAAAAAATTTTAACGGAAAAAGGTTACGATTTGGACTTTGTTTGTAATGCAGACAAAACTGGCTGTTTCTGGAAAACCTTGGCTTTCAAGAGGGAAAGATCAGCCCCAGGGTGCAAAGTGAACAAGGGTCAATGAATTGCATTTTAGATATTTAAAGAGTTTTATGAAGATGAATAATTATACATGACGCAATATATCGTACACTTGCAACGTAAGTGTTACAACTCAAAATTCGGTGAAAATGAAGTTACAACCAGATGTAGAAAACAATGCTGCATCCTCCTGTGCAAAACATTAGGCCAAAAATTTATTCAAGTGTCCGCTAGTTGGCACATGTCATTAGATGAACACAACATCCCTCAATTCAGCCAGAAACAGTTTTTTGAAGATTGGGATTTTTTGAGTTGTAACACTTTCGTTGCAAGGGTGCGATATATTTCATAAAAAGTTACGAATACTTTTAGGAAAATTTTCAGTTTATACAAAAAACTTACGGTCCATTCTCTGTAGAGCCACCACCGCCGAGATGGGTAGAGAGTGTTTCACAATGACTCCTTGAATCAAACCTGGGTTTCCTTTCTGGTGGGTTACTAATGGCAACGGATATGGTATGTTCGCCAATTTTCAGTCCATCTGTTTTGACAACAGCAGTAGATGCCGATGTCTAAATAATTTTAAAAAAAAAGAAAGATTGTAAGCACCATCCACTAACAAGTATTTCATTGTTAACTACACATTTTAAAGGTCTGCAAACTTTTAGCTCGTGGCATTCTTGGTTGCAATGAAAAAAAAGTTTCATTTATCGCTGTATAGAGTAGCTTGAAGTGTACAAAGCTCGGGAATGTAAAATCAATGGTCGCTGGTTAAACCCAAAACCACCTATTTTTTTAATTAAGGAGTTCCCCTTAGATAAACGTAAGTTGGGGGAAAAGTTCCATGCATTGCTGTACTCAGTAGCTTAGCACTGGAGGTAAACCCAAGAATCGTAAGTTCCAGTCTAAATGTGTGGTAGTTTTTTTTTCACCTCAAACTCTTGTGGGACAAATAGAAAGGTTGGTTTTTTTTCGACTAAAAAATTATAATGCCAGAAATTATTCCAAGCAAAGAAACAAGTAATTGATACTACCCTAGTTCCAATCCTGATGTTTTGGAGGGAAAACACGCGTGTCACTATTGTGCACTGCAGGGCAATTAATTTTAAAAAGCCTTAACCGATAAATAGATTAATTTCTATACCTCGTTCTTATACTCCACGAATGCAATGCCTTTCGAGTGGCCATTCCTGTATGTAACCACTCGAACATCCTTCACTGTCCCAAACTACAATATAACAATCAGGATTAATACGATGTAATGGATTTCAGCTCATTTTATGAGTTAATTCATGAAAATACAATGAATTTACACGATTAACATTAATTTGAAAAGAGTTATAATTACATATCATTTTCATTAGAGTTTTATATGTGACACAAAAGTATTATGTATCATGGTCCTAAAATTTGGGACTAAATTCCATGTGCTTTGAAACAAGCAGGTCCTTTTTATACGTTTAACACCTTTATATTAAATAATTACACTTCTTTGTTTAATTATTTTTTCATTCAGTTAATTTTTTGATTTATACCAATATTGTCTGGTTGCTTTTATATA
>QLNU02015359.1:66717085-66747767 GCA_006491805.2 Dysdera silvatica | reverse complement strand
GATAAAGTGTCATACCTCTTTGAAAATAATCTCCAATTCTTCCTTCGTTGTCGTGAAGGGAAGTCCTTTCACAAACAGTTTATTCTTCTCAAGTCCAGTTCCGAACTAAATAGAATCAAATAGCATAAAATACAATCATATACACACAAAGTTCGTAAGTGGGTTATACACTTAATTGGTGGGGGTTCACAGAGCTACAACTCATATATTCCTATGTTAAATATACAAAATTTCATTTGCGGTGGGGGAGTTCTGATCCCCATCAACACCCCCCTGCAGGAGTGCCTTAAGCGGGGGTGCAAGGGGGTACATGGCACCCGGGCGGTAGCTAAGCTTTGGTTACATAACTGATTTTTTCAAATTCAAAATCTAGCAGGACCTACAGATTTCGGAAATTAAAATAAATTAGACATTATTAAAAATGTGCTAAAAAGAACATAAACAGTACAAATATATCGTTTTTAACGATCTCTGCATTTCAGTATTGGTAACACGTGAATGTGTTACACATTGTGAATCATGACGTATCCAGCAGGGGGGGGGGGTCTTAGGGACCGGTCCCCCTCTCAAAACTAAATTTTTAATGGGACTTGGCTACGGCCTTGCGTGCTGTGATTGTATCGATACATGCGGTAAAAATTTTTGAACCCCCACCCCCCAAAAAAAATTAAACACTGGCTATGGTCTTGTCATGAATTATCTTTATATGCAGAGATTTTGCCCTTCACACCTCTATGAATGCGTTTAATGATAGAATAGATTATAAAGATTGGCTTCATTTAACTAGAAAAGTGGAACGAGATGAAAAAAGTGTATCGCATTTTAAAGTTTGAGACAATGTGTGGATTTAAAACAAAATATAGAGAAATTAAAAACCGTAGATTCCACAAATCAGGTCCAAATGGATCGAGAAAAGAAGAGGCAGATGGCAGTTATCGAAAGTTTGTAGCCAGACAAAATCTAACTTTTAAAGGGCATGCGGAAAAGTTGTTTCAAAAAGATGATGGAATTTTTTTAAAATTTAACAGTATTTCAAAATTTGACAATGTTACAGTAGAGCAAATTAATCGCATTGAAAAACCCAACACCGCAATATGCCTCATTACCTAGGTCATAACATTCAAAATGAACTGATAACAATACTAGGCGGAAAAAATAAACAAACTATAATTAACACTCTAAAAGATTCTAAATATTATTCTATAATTTTAAATCGTATTCCAGACAACAATCATGAGGAGTAAATTACAGTAGTTTTAGATTTGTTTATTTGAACACCTCAGCGAAAAACGTTGAGATAAAGGAGCATTTTCTTGGATTTTGTTCTGTTACTGACACAGCAGGACAAGGACTAACAACATTTTTTATAGGATTTTTTTAAAAAAATTAAATATATTACTGACCAAACTCCACCCACTTGGCTCGAATGCAGTAGTAGTCACCCCGTGGTAACATAATTGTTATGTGTTTGGCTATGATATAGATAACCTGGGTTTTATTCCCCATACTGGGGAGATCGTGGACCCAAATGGGTAGACTCAAACTGTAACGATGCTGATACTACTAGCAAAAAAAATTGGAAATTGGGAAGGATATCTTAAGATACAATGTAAAGAGTTTGTTTGGTTTGTGATTTTACATTTCAAGGACTACAATGGTCATGTTATACCGGGACCTACTGTTTTCCTAGGAATCCAAACATCTGGATCTACAATTTTCAGAGGAATCCAAACCTCTTAAAGCCTAGGGAACCAAACCACGGAATACAGTGAGCAGTGTGATCTTTATGAGATTTCTAAGTAAGCATTCTTTGCACTGTTTGGAGTCGAACCCGAGTTAACGGTGCACTAGATGAATACGTTACAACACTGTGGCAACCACGGGGCTATGATGAAGAGATGCATAAGCAAAAAAAATTTGGAATTGCTCTAGGTAATGGGTTCCTTTGAAAACTGGATCCTGGGATAGCATGAACAGCTGCTCTCGCGCATTATAACATAAAGGCAATAGTTGTATCAATTTTCTTTTTCTGGGGTCCTAAATCCAGTAAATGTCCAGTTTATATCTGATACTTCCCTTCTTTTCAACTTTTATGAGTCAATATGCTCTAATTTGAGCCAAAAAATAAAAATAGCTGTTTGAACTATTACACAAAATTCGTTTGATCAAAGGCTTCTGCATTGTTTGTTCACCTTATATAGAGTTTAGCTGGGGTTCTTTACCCATATGGCCTAATCGTGAAGGAATACATATTGAGAATTTAACGACCAACTCCACAATTGATGGCAATAATCTTGTTGCGTGAAATACAAAATCCTTGATCAATAAATCGTTTATTTACACATCAATCTGTAATTAATAATTACTCGATACAATAACAACACTCAAGCTCAAGTCTGACCTTTCCCCTCTCTCTTTCCTTTTCTCGTCTTAATTTACGTGCTCACGTTATCACATCATCAGATACTTAACTCGCATAGAGGATATATTAGGCTCAAACAAACACTGCCAGAAAAATAAACAATTGGCCAACCGACTTTCTTTCCCCACAACACTCTACTTTAATGTGCAAATTAAAAATATGTTTGTACAAACCTAACTACTTATATAACACCCCCCCTCTCCCCACACAAACCTCTACTTCAATATACGAGTTAAAAATATGGGTATACAAACTACTTATTTCCCCTGCTACTGAATTTGGATTCTACAAAAAACTACTGGTCCTTGCACTGCACAATACGGGCAAGTGTAAAACTTGTTCCGAAAATTATTTTTAACTCCCAAATGACAGGAAGGCTAAATTACGAAGATATAATGAACTTCATCAGTCTAACATTTACATATACATGCTATGGTACAGATCTAATTGAAAAAAAACAAAAAACTCCCCATTTCTTTAAAGAGGAAAGTTTTCGATCAATGCATCCTACCTGTCTTGACTTATGGTTGTGAGACATGGACATTGACTGCCAAAGGTATCCAAAAGTTACGAGTGGTACAAAGGAACATGGAACGGCAGATGCTTGGTATCACGCGACGAGATCGAAAGACCTTCAGTTGGATAAGAGATCAAACAAAAGTTTGTGATATCATTGCGAAGGTAAAAAGTTTGAAATGGAAGTGGGCAGCCCATATTGCTAGAAGAACTGACAACAGATGGACCAAAAACATCCTAGAATGGATCCCACTGGACACCACACGCTCAAGGAAAAGGCCAAAGACGAGATGGGTGGATGAAATAATTAAATATATTGGGCACAAGTGGCAGCAAAATGCACAAGATCGACTTCGTTGGAAAGATGCAGAGGAGGCCTTTATCCTGCAGTGGATTGACAACGGCTGAAATGATGATGATATGTAAAATATTCAAACATATAAATAATATGCCCCGCATGTGCAGAATTACACATGGGAATTATTGGTGAATGTTTTGGACAATATTTAACCTTGAACTTTGGTTGAGAAGAGGCAGCAGAGGCACTATGTTTCTTGTCTTTACATGCAGATACGAATACGGGTCTTCCATCGATGAATTCTCTATCCTTTTCTAATGCTTTGACAGCTTCTTCCTGTTGGTTTTAATATAATTTTATAAACACCGAAATTACATAGTTTTCATAACAAATTTAAAATTTATTACATATTTTAGTAATCTAATTAATTAATATACATCATAGGCACATGAAATGAATTACATTAGGTAAAATATACTTGTATGTTATTTTAATGGGTATTTGCAAGCTCTCCCATCAGATACTTAAACATTTTCAATCAATACCAGATGTTCTTTCAATAGATACTTCCGTACTCTATCAACAGACAGCTGCAGACTATCCTAATGAATACTCACATACTCTTCCAACAGATACCCACACTTTTTCTCTCAACAGATACCCACAAACTCTCCAAAAAAATAGATAACCACACACAATCTCTCTCTCTCTCAAAAGACACCTGCATGCGATAGCATGATTTCTAAACCACCTTATAAAAGAAATCGTGCAAAATATTTATGATAAAAAATCTTGTGCCATGGTCCTTGCTTAAGCTCAATAAAAAAAATTGCTAAACTTCTTGAATTTTTTTTCTTAATTTAAAATAGGCTTACCTGCGTTGAAAACACAATATAGCAAAAACCCTTAGAGCGTCCTTTATAGTCCTTTACAAGTCGTACCTCTTGAATGTCACCCACCTGAAAAATAAACATTTCATCGATGTTATTGTTCATTCTTCAGTGTCTATTGTTTTTTTTTAATATAACAATGACTTATAAGAATATTTATAATAATAATCAGTAGGGAACCACATTGATGCTAGATGACTATTAAACGCAATACAATATGATAATTTTAATACATATGATTAATATATATATATATATATATAGTGCAGCTTATACGAAAAATGTGAAACAGCTTTTCCACAGAAGCGTTCAACTTACTGATGAAAAGGTTTCTTTTATCTTTTCTTCGCCAACATCATATGAAAGATTACTAAGAAACACTGATTTCGGATCGTTGGAAGGATCGTGTTTTACACTCATCCCATGATGCTTGTTTTCTTCCACTGAAAATAGGATGAATTGGTAGTTATATATTAGTAATGTTAATTAGCCCCTGGTCTTAAAATCCACCTAATTACAAAAAAAAATTATACTTCATTTCCATACAAATAATACAGACATGACGATATTCCTTCACAGCTAGTAAACAAGTAATTACTGAATCACTATAGTCTGGTTCAAGTTTTATCGTATAGAAAGGATCATGATGCACTGGGAACTACGATTTTCCGAGCAATTCAAAAATCGGAGTTGAAATTCGGATAATAATGGACCTGGGATAAACATATGCTAGGCAAACGTGTTACCACTGCCCCACTACAGGGCCTCGGAGATACTACATTCAGTTCGTTTGAAAGGATTTCAGAGGAAATCTTTTGTACTTTTATTTGCAACATGCAGTCGAGATTTCTAATTGTTGTTTTATTCTTTTTGCACTCAATTCGTCATTTGGTATTAATCCAATACTTCACTACAAAGTTTGGACATACTCAAGTAGAACCTGTCTAAAGTGACCACCCTTGGGACTGGCCTTCAAAATGATCACCATAGACAGATGGCTACTATACATGATAGATCTTGGTAAAGGCATGACCAGGTTCCTACCAGCTTTCTCTCTTATAAAAAGTGGCCACCTTATCCAGGTGGCCAATTTACAAAGGTGATCACTTTAACAGGTTTCACTGTAATCTAATTAAAAAGCCTCATAAAGGTTGGGAAACACTACTCTAGAATATCGTTATAAAGAGAATTTACCGTAATAGAATGACTGCCACCGAATGAGGAACTACATGGAGAGAGAGTGACTCTCTCGCAAATATTTTTACTTGCTAAGAAACTACAAAATGAACAAGTGATACCTCGCTTTCGTTTACTTTCACTTTCTTCAAATTCCGCTGGCCTTTTGCGCCTTTCATGAGAATCATGTGCTTTCGCTTGATCGGCCTTCGGCTCCGGAGTTTGCTGACCTCGAGGGGGTGCAAACGGAATTTTGAAGCCCTCGGAATCCATCTGAATATCTTTCTCAGCCTTTACAAACTTTTGTGGCTGAAACTAGTAAAAGAAGAAAAAGCTTTTAAAGATAATTAGAATTGAAACTTGTTATATCTAAATCTGTTTGAAAAGTTAATTCAAGATATCAGAGATAACATGATCTATAATTATCTATGTGTCTTGTTTAAACTTAGATTTGGGGAAGGGGTCTCTTTTAGAATTTAAATTTCGAGTGAAAGAAAAAGTAAACAATTACTTTGATATTGTGTGTGCATGTGTTTGGTGGGGTTCACTTGTACAATAGTTTACATGAGATGGGAGCAATGGCTCAGCAGGATTAAAGCTTACTGGCAGTTAAGCTCAAACAAATGGTCTGGGGAAAAAAAAAAAGCTGTGGCTATTGAAGTGCTGATCACAAGTTCAACACTTCCCAACCCAATGTCCATCTGTCCTTTTCCTTTCACACCACGAGTTCTCAATTTACATTAAAAAAAACAGTGGTCTCTCTTATAATGCTTTCCACACCATATTTAGAAAATGGCTTTGTACGTTTTCGGAAGGTATTAAAATAGCAACAAAAGACTTGCTCAACAGTCAGTTAACCCAACTCATTCAAAAGTATTAGCTAATGTTATTCCGAGAACAATTAACCACCCATACAAGAGTCGATTAGTTAACCTTTATCAGTAATCAATTAACTACGCTTTTTAACAGTCAATTGATTAAACATATTGAACAGTCAGTAAATTGCCTTCACTTACTCGGTATTCAACTGATGGAGTTTACTCAAAAGTCTTTCTAATTTTGAAAAAAAACAACGGGCTTATTTAATTGCCAATTAACAAAAGGTTGGGTTTATCCTCATTTTAGAAATAAAATACAGGGTACCAGGGAGGAAATTACATAAAAAGGTTAAACACTGGTAAAATAGCAATGAAAAAGATCACTCAAGCTTTCGGACGCATCAGCAGCAGTCCTTCATCAGGAGTAATGACGATGTTATGTTTCTGTCTCTTTTTTATACTTGAAATTTCTGGAAAACCCTTCATCAGAGTAGTCCCGCAGAATGGGAAAACCCAATGAGAACCAATGGGAGGCCTCCAATAGAATCATGGAAGAACCCCAATAGGGACCAATGAGAAACCCACACTGCGGGTTACCTAATTTGGGGATGTCTCATACATTTCAGAGTAAGAGTTGTTTATAAGTTTCTGGAAGTGGTTGTGATGTATTAATGGCTTTCCCGTGTAGTTTGTAAGTTTCCCAAGATTCTAAGAAGAGTCTACTATTCTTGTTTGTGATGTGACGGTGTAGTATTTTTGTTGAGTCCCAGTCGGGTTCGTGTCCGTGTTGTAAAGCGTGTTCTGCCAGACGTGAGGCTATGTCTCCTTTCGCGAGTGCTTGTTTGTGTTCTTTTTTTCTTGTTTTGATCATTCTTTTTGTTTGTCCTATGTAATGTTTGTTGCAGTCTTTGCATGGTATTTGGTATATGGCGCCTGTGAGATCTTCTGGTGGAACTGGGTCTTTAACTTTTGTAAGTTGTTTGCGAAGTGTTGTGACAGGGGAATAGAATGTTTTGATATTTGCCTCTTTAAGGATGCGAGAGATTGTTTCGGAAATGCCGTGAATATATGGAATAGATATGCGGGTGTGAGATGTATTGTTTAAAGATGTACTATTGGGTCTACAGTTTCTGAGAATGAATCGTTTAGGGTATCCATTATTTTTAAGTGCCGTGTGTATGTGTTTTGTTTCTGTGTTTGAAAGTGTTTCATTACTGCAGTGAGAATTCGCTCTAAGACTTAATGTTTTAACAACGGAAGCTTTGTGGCATGTTGGATGATGCGATTTAAAATCGAGATATCTGTCTGTATGTGTGGGTTTACGGTAAACTGAGGTGAAGATTGAGTTATCGTGAGATCTGTGTACAAGAACGTCTAGGAAAGGGAGTTTATTGTTCTGTTCTGTTTCGTATGTGAATTTTATATGTGAGTTTAAGTTATTAAGGTAATGGAAGAAGCTTTGGAGTGTATTAGTTTTAAGTACAACAAACGTGTCGTCGACGTATCTTTTCCAGAATTTAATGTTAAAATTCAGTGAAGACAAAGCAGTTTCCTCAAATGACTCCATAACCAAGTTAGCTACAACACTTGAGACCGGAGATCCCATGGCAGTGCCAAAAACTTGTCTATAGATAGAACCATTTGAGGAGAACACAGCAGAGTCCAGACAAAATTTCAACAATGTGCAGATGTCGTGAGGTGTTAGTGAAGTGCGTTCATGTAGTGTTGTGTCATTTTGGAGGCGTGTAAGTGCGGTGTCGATTGCAAGTGATGTGGGAATGCAAGTGAAGAGAGAAATTACATCGAATGAGACCATGAGGTCGTCGTCGTCAAGTTGTAGGTTATTTAAAGAGGTGCAGAAGGATTGGCTAGTAGAAACAGTGTAGTCGTTATTACCGATTATAGGAGAGAGTAGACGTGAGAGGTGTTGTGATAGGTTATATGTAGGAGAGCTGCAAAAACTAACTATAGTTTTAAGAGGAATATTTTGTTTATGAATTTTAGGTAATCCGTAGAAGGATGGTAAGCGGCCGGAAGTGCATTTTAAAGAGTCGTAGAGATTAAATGTAAGTTTTTTAGATTTATAGAGTTTTAGAAGGAGAGAGTTCATTTTGGATTGAATTGTTTGTGTAGGGTCTTTTGTGATGCGGGTGTATGTATTTGTATCAGATAAGAGTGTAGAGACTTTATGTAAGTAGTCTGGACGATTTAAGACGACTGTAGTACGGCCTTTATCAGCTGGCAGTATGACAAGGTCCTTGTCGTTCCGTAGCTCCCGGAGGGCAACCCTTTGCATAGGCGTTAGGTTGTCCTCAGGAAGTTTTGGACGCCGAAGGAGTCCTGCCACTCTGCAGCGGATATCAGCTGCAACACGTTCGTCAGTGTGAGTATTTTGTAGAGCATTTTCTATGGAAGCGAGAATCTGTGGTGTAGGAATTTTAAGTGGAGCAGGTGAGAAATTTAGGCCGCAAAAACAAATATCAAACAATTCAGGAAAGTTGGCTATAAAATTAAGTGAAAGAAATATGCTGGAAATGTACCTTGTCTTTTCTTACATCTTTTTTAGGTGACCACATCCTTCGCTTCCGCGCTTCGTATTCCTGCCTTTCTGCTTCTTTCTGTGTGGCCTTAAAAATAATAATAATTACACTCACTTATAAAAACAAAATTATTTTATTAAACAAAACCATTTCTGAACACTTTGCATCCAAGAATCTAACTATTATCAATTTTCTACTCCAGCAAGTTTCCTTAAACTACAAATTTGGAAATCATACCTTTAGTCTTTTTTCCAGAACTCGTTGCATAACCTTTTCATATTTCATGGTAGCTATATCTAAGCTTTCGATAGTTCCTAAAAATTTATTTAGTTTATTTGATTATATAAACGATGTCTACATGCTATGTTACATAAACAACACATGATTAATGCATTGACTTAAATATTGAATATAAATTTTACTTATATGTTGATAATATTGTATTGCAGTGATATTTTCCATTATGATCTAAATTATCACTGAACCACTATAGTACCATGTTAGTCAGCATTATACGAGATCATTGCAGTATAAGCGGAGCATATAAAAAAAGATTAAGTCGCATTTGCGACCAGAGTGAAAATCATAGCATTTGTAGCCACTATTGTTTAGGTCCCTCTATTGTATTACTTCGAAACCTTGTGCATCCAGCTTCCAATCTCGTTTCGATTGCTATTTCTACATTAGTTCAACTTTTTTCTTTTTTTTCACAGTAATTGGACTTGCCTTCACACTTTATCCAAGCCACATTACAAATCATTTTTAAAGACTATGCTGGGTTAAATTTTTTCTTTTAAACTTGTTTTTATAAATTTTTCATTTTTTGTATTTTTTTTTAATCTTTTTTGTAATTTGTTTTATGAAGTATGTCCTTATTTTTTAACTGTTCCATTATTAATTTAATTTTTCGATATATGAATGGGTTTTCAAGTAGAATTTCAAGTTGTGGAAATGATTGAATTTTTCCATGTTTTTCGAATTCATTCGTCGATTTCAGAGGTAATCAATCTGGTCCATACTTCCCACTAGTGGGCTATTAAAACTTTCAAGGTGGACGGTAGGGGTTTTGTCAAATACTGTAGCTGATGAACAAACCTTACAAAAATTGAACCAATAATCAAATATTTAGTTCTGTAGCATGAGCCTCAAGGATCTCATTAATAATTAAAGATAATTTCAATAGACTTCATAGATTTTACATTTAATTTTCTTGTTCTTCAATTTAAGCAGCTTTCTCACCATTAAGCGTTGTAGCGATAGAGATGCAGAAATGCAACATGAAATTAGATTTTATGCAGATTATAAATATATGCAAAGTATAAATAAAAAGATAACTTTAATTACATATTTTTACTAAACCTCCGATCATAAATTATGAAAACTTTGCAGTTGTTCTAAATTAAGTTGGTGTGGAATCGGCGGGTGGTAAAAAAATTTTATTAGCCACAAAGATGGACAAGTGGGTGGTAGGTATAAAATAATTGACTAACCCCGGTCTATTTCAATGTAAGTTTTTCTTCTTTTATCGTTTTCTAAATACAGAGTGTGTCTATCATACAGAAAGTCATTGTATTCAGCCTGCCTTCAAGCATTGTATCAATGTATAAAAATTGGGATGTGGTTTCTTTACAGTACAATTCAATTTCGAATTCTATCCTTCACTGGCGTTCGTTCAATTAACTCTTTAAAAAAAAATACCAAACATACATCTGTTTTGAAGCTCAGTAACCAAATGTGTTAACCCTAATAAGTAAATGACAACATAAGTGACAACATATCGAATGCTGCGATATTTTAACCCCGGTCATTAATGTGACACCATCCTAAAAAATCCTAATACACTAGACTCACGTTTTTACGAACAACACATTTTCACGAACCTTTGCATTGACTGCAAAAAGTATCCCATAGAACCAACGTTATTTCCCATTTCCAAACTTTCGATTCCATGACTCTTTTTTGGAGTCATTACGAGTTCGTAAAATCAAGTCCAAAGTATTGCATGCTCATAAGAAGTTTAATACAATGTTCTTTTAATCAAATTTTTAAAAAAAATTGTCAGAATCTTTTAAAAAATGTATTTTAACTTACAAAGAGCTATAAAAAATCAATGGTACATATGGCAGAATTTTGTAGGATCTGCGTATTGCATAAAGCTTACTTACTTCAGACATTAAATAGATATTACTCCTAGCATACGACATCAATTTTCCCACAGATGCTTGTTTTATTAACACTAGTTCACTTGGGTATATGTGGCAAATCAAAGGTCAATTTCGTGGGCATTTAATATAATTTGTTTGGTCGTGGTTTTATGGCTCAAGGACTACAGTGGTCATGCTGTGCTGGGACCTACTATTTCCCCAAGGAATCCGAACCTCTTGGACATAGTTTTCTGAGAAATCCAAACCTTTTAAAGTCTAGGGAACCAAACCCCGAACTACAATGAGCAGTGTGATCTTTACAAGATCTCAAGTAAGCGTTCTTTGTACCACTGGATTAATGGCACACTAAGCAACCGTACTACTACTACACTGCGTCTCCACAGGACTAATTTAATATAAAAAATTAATCATTTCAATATCTATCAAACTGAAGTTAATCCACATACTTTGACACGAATTCAATTAGATTTATTTTGTTACATAACTGATAATTATTTCAGCTGTTGACATCATAGTTTACATCTTGCGGCCATACAGAGGGTCATCTGAGGCAGGATCTTGTCACAGCCTCCAAACAATACAATGTTTAAAAAATAAAATGTGCGTACAGGCAAACAAAACTAATTAACGGAGCTTGCTGACCATGGTAGTAATTACTGAATCCAAATTTCTTTGACGCATACAATATGAATTAGTGAAAACAGTCGAAAACACTTGCCTTCTTCTCTCTCGAAATTCAGTAATGCAGTGCCAATGGTCTCTGGCCAGTCATTCACAGAATGCAATCCTTTGATCAGAATTTTTCGATGATGCTTCTCATCTCCGTATAACCTTTCAAGTTAGAGAGATCAATATGTTAAATATTCATTCAAGTATAGAAGGAAAAAAACCTTCACCACACACATAAGTCTCTTGATTTTTTGGCTATACTGTTTTAAATATACACTATCTACCAATAATTGTCCTGAAACTAAAATTATAAACATGTAAATACAGATCGAATAAATGGACCATATTTGGTATTTAATGCGAAATAAATTAAATAAATTACGACTGGTATTAGAAACAAATACATTAGAATTCCGAATTAAAAAGGTATACAATTAAACATCGTAGTTTCATCTTCAGTGGAAAATGGTTGAAATTATAGAAATGCTGGAATATTATTTAAGCGTTACATATTCCGCAGGTAGATCATTTAACGTGTTATGATGTCTATTGTTTCTAGATTGCCAACTTGCAAGGAGTATTTGTATATCCAAAACTAAATATAATTTGTAATATTCATAACTATAGTAGCCGAATGTTCCCTGAAAGTTGGCAATCTAACAATGATAGACATCATAATGCATTAAATGAATTCCACGATCTACCTGCAGAATAAGTAAGGCTTAAATAATATTCCAGAATTTCCATAATCTCAAGCATTTTGCACTGAAGGTGAAGCTGCTATAGTGTCCAAACATTTGCTTTCAAATAGTTTTATAACATACTTCTTAATGGCTGTTCCTCAGAATTCTAATGTACGTATTCGGTATATCTGTCCTTGGACTGGAGTGCCCCTAATACTCGTTAAGGAAGGTTTTCAATCAATTTGTGGGTGATATCAAGTCTTCATTCCTCATGGTGTTACCAGAATTTGGACATGTTGGTCTCAATCTCAACCACTTCTCCATTTTTTTTCCAAAGGTGTTCCATAAAATTGAGATGAGGATTCTAGGTAGGCCAGGGCACTCTGTGCACAGCCTCTATATATCAGTCTATAACAGCTGCAGCTTTGTGGCAAGGTACGCACCTTGAACGCATCCTGACGATAACATTCGTTTTTTCCGTAGCATTACCACAGTGTAGAAAGCATCTGATTATTGAAAACGTCGATTAAGTTATCTGCCTTCATAATACCAAGGGCAACGTCCAGTGATTCGAATCCATATCAGGTGAACACACCATATTCAAGAATTCCATCACCACCAAATTCAAGAGTGGATACTACAGACTGTGGTAGAAGTCCTTTTATGGGCCGACGCTACACTCTTACCTTGAAACATAAGAATCTAGATTCATCTCTCCATAGTGCCATTTTCCAGTGGCTAATTATCAAGTTTATATACTTTCTGCACGATGCGTCACCCTGTTCAGTTTTGTGATATTCAGCTTGCATGCTGCCACTCTGCCTTGAAAACCCGGTGAATGGAGTTCTTTTTGTACAGCATTATTGCACACAGTAATGTTAGTGGTACTCGGGAATTCTTCGTGGATCACCCACACTGACTACAGCTTGTCTTTCTGTGTTAACCTTTGTTATGGACACCAATCTCTATCCATCTATTAATCTAACCTAGATGCTTTTCCGCAATGTTAATACCAGAATGGCTAACTCGTTATCACCAGGGATGAATTTAAGTCCAAACAAGATCCCTTGAACATATCAGAAATTTCCCTAAAAAGTTACATAATATTTTTGGTAAAGACACCGATTTCCAAAGAAATATAAAAAATTATAGGAAACAAATCGAAATTTTTGTAAGTTTTTGAAATCCCAAAAGTTGAAGTTCCCGGAATTTACGGAACATAAGCACCCCTGTATCATATTGTAACCATTGATTTCTCACACACCAAACAAAGGTTAATAGCACGTATGACCATACACGTATCCCACAACGACACTCCTTTCAAAATCACTCAGCTCCTGAGGATTTGTCACATGGCCTCTATTCACCTACTACAATTGCTCACCGTGTTTCGTTACCTATATACAAGTTATCAACTGACTGATGATTGAGGAGTATACAGCTTAAGCAATTCATTCACCAAACAATTATTAGTAGATAGTGTATATATATATACAGTGTACTCTGCCTATAACAATATTCTGGAGACCAAGAAAAATATACCGATTATCGTTATAGACAAATTTCACTGTATATTTATCACCAAAGTTACAATGTTCTATACTACAAAACTTGGCTAACTTTGTGGGAGCCATTTTTGGGATGTCAGTACTCATAATATGTTTTCCGAAATACTTGTAGTAACACAACGTAACAACAGTGCACATTACAAGCACTAAAACATGCAAGAAAGGAAATACAAAGAATGTATATGACAAACACTGAAATATATGGAAGTGGAATTACAAAAAAGTACGTATTACAAGCACTGAAATACACTATATGCCCAAAAGTATCCAGACACTTTGGATTTTTTGTTTTTTTTTTCGAATTTCTAAAAAACCACTCAGCCAATTGTTCTCTGACTTTGAAGATATATAGAACATGCTTGAACGCCCACTTTTCAATAAAGTTTCGGTGACTTGTGCATTTAGGGGACCACCCACATATTGACAAAGTGAAAAAATATATTTGATCACCCTGTATCATAAAAAGCTGGAAATTATTTGTAACTTTCAGAAAATATTTAACCAGCTATGCTTAATGCCTGTGTGCATTTTTGTAAAGCAAACATGTATATTCATGAAGATAGAAACGTTTCTTTAAGAAAACCCAAATTTTGTCACATATTTTTTGCTTATAATATCCACAATTTTCAGTCAAATTTCACAAAACTTACAGAACATTTGTCAACGTACAAGAAAAATATTATACTTAAATTAGAAATTAATATATTGAATACACGATGAGATATGAGCATTTGAAGAAAATAATTTTTTACTGCGCATGCGCGAAAGATATGAATAACTTTCTTTCATAATTTTGTAGTCAATAGTATAGGGCAACTTAAAAAAAATACCAGTGGGATATCTTGAAAATTCAGAAAGTTATCGATGATATAGTGAGCCGTATTTCTCTAATTCTCTGAAAGTAGCTAGATGATAAGGGGTTTTTCCACAAATTGTCATATTCCAAATTACCAAACACCCCTGTTCTGAAAATGAAATATTCCAGATTTATGCAAATAAGGATCAAAAGTATTCGGACACCCCTCTACGTGGTGGATTCTGTTAGTGACGTCAAATTTCTAGCTCTCAGACAAGTATAAAAGAAGTCTGACGAGTTAACAATTATAATTTCAAAGCTAGAAAAGTAAAATGGGAGGAAAGGGCGAGCTAAATGATTTTGAACGTGGTGAAGTCATTGGTTGTCACCGCTGTGGAAAATCTGTTCGTGAGATTTCTGTGATGTTACGAGTGCCCCGTTCCACCGTTAATGATGTTATCGTAAAGTGGGAACATACGGGGACTACAACGGTGCATCCACGACCTGGTCGACCACTTCGTCTAGTAGACAGGGACCGCAGAGTGCTGAAGAGAGTTGTGAAAGCGAACCGCATGAAATCGACGGAAAATCCGATTGTGCGGATTTTCAAAAAGCCTCTGGATGCAACGTCAGCACAAAAACAGTTCGTCAGGAACTGCAAAGTCTTGGTTTTCAAGGTGGAGCAGCTGCAAGCATTACTGCAATCAATGTCAAGCGTCGCTTACAATGATTCAAAGTGTGCAAAACATGGAGCCTGCAGCAGTGGTGTCAAGTGTTATGGAGCGATGAACTACGGTAAACTATTTGGCAATCGGATGGTAGAGTCTAGGTGACTGTATTGCAAATGAAGTTTGGTGGTGGAAGCATAATGGTTTGGGGCTGTTTATCATGGTTCGGGCTGAGCCCTCTGCTTCCTATGAAGGGAATTCTGAAGATGGAAGGCTATCTCGACATTTTAGGCAGTTCCATGTTGTCTACATTGTGACAACAGTTTGGAGTAGGTTCATTCTTGTTTCAACAAGATCGTGCTCCTATCCACACAGAAAGGGCTGTATAGAGCTGGTTTGCTGACATGGATGTTGAGGAATTGGACGTGCCTGATAAGAGCCTAGGCCTAAATCCCATAGAACACCTATGGGATGAATTAGAACGTCGACTGCGAGCTAGGCCAAAATGGCCCACATTGGCGCAAGAGCTGACTAATATTCTTTTGCAAGAATGGCATGCAATTCCCACTGAAAAATTCCAGAAACTAGTAGATAGCCTCCCAGATAGAGTGGCAGTCATCACTGCAACAAAAGGTGGTCCCACTTCATACTAATTTTTGACTTCTTGTTGGTTTGTTGTATTTTTATGGCGCAAGGACAACAATGGTCATTCTGCACCAAGCAAGGTTTTTGACTTCTGTAAAGGAGAAGCAAAACAATCAGGTGTGCGGATACTTTTGATCCTTATTTGCATAAATCTGGAATATTTCATTTTCAGAACAGGGGTGTTTGGTAATTTGGAATATGACAATTTGTGGAAAAAACCCTTATCATCTAGCTACTTTCAGAGAATTAGAGAAATACAGCTCACTATATCGTCGATAACTTTCTGAATTTTCAAGATATCCGACTGGTATTTTTTTTAAAGTTGTCCTAAACTATTGACTAGAAAATTATCGAAGAAAATTATTTATGTCTTCCGCGCATGTGCAGTCAAAAATTATTTTTTTCAAATGCTCATATCTCATCGTGTATTCAATATATTAATTTCTAATTTAAGTATAATATTTTTCTCGTACGTTGACAAATGTCCTGTAAGTTTCGTGAAATTTGACTGAAAATTGTGGATATTATAAGCAAAAAACATGTGACAAAATTTGGGTTTTCTTAGAGAAACGTTTCTATCTTCAGGAATATACATGTTTGTTTTACGAAAATGCACACTGGCATTATGCATAACTGCTTAAATATTTTCTGAAAGTCACAAATAATTTTCAGCTTTTTATGATACAGGGTGATCAAATATATTTTTTCACTTTGTCAACATGTGGGTGGTCCCCTAAACGAACAGGTCACCGAAACTTTATTGGAAAAGTGTTCATTCAAGTACATTCTATATATCGCCAAAGTTAGAGAACAATTGGTTGAGTAGTTTTTTAGACATAAACACTAAGAGTATTAGATAGAAATACTACGGAGCAGAAATACTAAGAGTGCATACCGTTCAAAATTGGCATATTGCATCCACATTTCTGATTCTCCATGGTGACCCAGGTTCATGATGTCAGCCCAAGTCTCCCGAGCACTACTCACATCCTTGCAATACTTTGCCTAACGAATAAACCACATTAAAACAATTATTTTAATTAACTAAAACCTAGTAAGCAAATCTATAGAAGAAACATGCATTGGATTGGTGCATGCTAACAGCACCCTCAAGGCGAATGCAATACAAACCTGGATTTTAGCCCAGTATTGAAGGATGGTGCATTGTGAGTCACCATCTTTGTAATCTAAAAGGGAGAAACACGTTGCTATATGTCATTTTCATCACAAAATCTTACAATTTTCAAACTGCACAGAAATATTGCTGGTTCTCAAATTCAGACCTCTACTACAATAAGACAAATCACGCAATTATTTTTTATTTCCTAGTAATTATAAAATTTACGTTTATATTACTGTGGCCTATTCATTAACCGTGCAATTATATTACCAAATAATTCATCTATTTATTACCATGCTGTTGAAAAAACGGCACTAACAGACTCGTTCAATGCAGGGTTGCCACAAACTTTTAATTTGTGAAGACAATATTTGTTAAGTGCAATAAAACAATGAATGTCTGTATTGCCAATATTAATATTATAAATCAGCAGTTCTTTAACTTCGGTAGTCCATGGACCCCCTTCAGAGATCACTCACCCTTGCGGACCCCCAAGAATTAACTCAAAGTTTAAAGCCCGGAATTTGCATCATACATATTTATTTCTAGTGTTTCATCACTAATTTTCACCATTTAAGGAAAGAATTTTTCGTCCCCTCATAATTTATTCTTAGCATTAAAGAGTAAATGCTCTTGTTTCGGTATTTTTCCAAACCTTTGTGGAACATTAGGAAGGTCTCACGAACCACCTAGTAGCGTCTTGTGAACCCTTAGAACTGCTGTTATAAATAATTAACTACAAAAATTACAATCATTGTTAACTATAAAGTTGCTTACGTTTCGTGCTCCTAAACAATCAATTTTGGCATAGACATCATGTTAAGCTGAATATTCTTACAGACGGTAGCAATCTGAGGCTTAACATGAACTCCAAAAATCCAAGTACAAACAGCTTAACCTGAGCTCCAGATTTTGATGGTAAGAGTCTATGTGCATCAGGATTCAAATTCAGTGCCAGATATACATTGTTAAAAATTTCGACCACTGGAAAAATGTTAATTAAACTCACAGCAAGCTAATAAGTATTAAGAATTAATTAAAACATATAATTTTACGAGAACACTCACAGGACATATGTTCTGTTGCCTTTTCAAATGTCGAATTAAGTTCTTCTAACTCAGGTGAGTCACCTAAGGAACAGAAAGATTCATAAGCGAGATTTACGTAACACTTCCGTGTTAAAGGTCATTGAAGATTAAATAGCTAAAAATGGCTGAAAACAAATGGACTCACTTTTACTCCAATCGATACGTCGACGGAGGTAATCCAAGTATGACAACCAGAGAATTCGATAATCCTCACCTTCGGTGAAACCAGAATTGAGAGCCTTTTCAAACATGCCTGACATGAAATATAGCAGATCGTAAGTTAAATGAATAATAAAGATGGAAAAATGCTGAACATCTAAAATCACCAGAATGAGCTATAAAGATTATACATATGGCTTACACAAATACTATACCAAAAAAATGGCCAAATGAAAATCGCTTTACCAACATTGTAACACATGAAATTGCAGTAGTTGCGCGTCTTTAGAGTTCTATAACACTTTCTACTTTTGTAAAATAGACTTTTTCTTTGACAAATCCCCAAAGAAAAAAGTCAAGAGGTGTAATGTCTGGTCATCGAGGATGCCAGGGTATGTGACGATCGCATACAATCCAAGTGTTTGGAAATTCCTAATTTAAAAAGTCTCGTACGATTGAACCCCAATGAGGTGGTGAACTATCTTGTTGGCAAATGATTTTGGGATGTAAATGACCAATTTGTGGGACAGCAAGAAGTTGAGTCATGTCTAAGTAAATTTCTTTGGTTGTTGATGTTTGGGGTTTCTATCACACCCGTCATTATCTATACCACACACATTCACTTTAGAACTGTCCCTGATATGTTTCAAGGACATGATATGGTTTCTCCGATTCCCAAATTCTGACATTGTGGCGGTTTATTTTTCCAGACACATGAAAATTTGATTCATCTGAAAAGATAATGTCCCTTAGGGAATAATTAACATTCGTTGAGTAACTTTAGGGTGTCTACCCAAATTTTGTTTCAAACTTTCCTGACTTTTCCAGGTTTCCAGACCAAATCTTAATCGATTTCCAGTTGCTAATTATAGTAAACAACACACAATGCATTAAAATTTGCGTTTCAATGTTATTGTGTTAATGTGTTTCAAGTTTTGAGGCTATAAATATAAAATCCACAAACGCAAACTATAAAGTTATTTATAACTCAATTGCAGTGAATTCACAAATAAAAAACGTATAAAAAAAAAATGCATTTCTTTACACTAAAAATTTGCATTAAATATTCCAACATTATTTACATTCAGCTCTTTCGGAGTTCATTATAAGAGAGTTTAACTATATAATCATGAAGGTAATGCTTCATCTTCTATCCCATTTAAAGTGCGTATAACTGCAAAAGGGAAAGAAGATTTGTATAATCAAAATTCCTTACAGATTAAATAATTTAGCTAAAAACACTTTTTGTTTTTCAAGTTTTAGTTACATATTTGGCAAACATTTTCTTCTGAAAAATATATAGTCTTAATAATTTTATATAAATTATATTAGTTTTGGTGCAAAATGGTAAGTTTCAGAAGAAGTTTAGTCAAAAGTACAAGTTTTTAAAATTTTTCCATATGCAATACGGCATGAAAAGCACAGTTCAGGAAAATTATTTTAATAAGCTATTTATTATAACAATGAATTTCAAATTTCCCTGACTTTTCCAGGTGAGTAGACACCCTGAACCTAGGATCTGTGTAGAAAAGTTAAAACCACAAGGCTTGTCATCGATTTCTAACTTCTGCGATTGAACTTTTTATTAACGAAAAGAAAAAAACACATTTTAATATATCAGATAAAACATCTGTAAATTTCAAGTCTTTACGTGTACACTTTTTTTTTTTTTTTTTAAATATATGTCAAAGTTTTTTTGGAACACCCCGTATATCCAGTAATGAAAGCTAACACAAAATAAAAGTACCTTTTTCTCCAACAAACTCTTTAAGGATTCTACATTGTCGAAAAAACAGTTACATTTGAGACTTCCCCTTGGGTGCAAAAATAATGGACTCCTCCAGATCTCCTTTGCTGACTCCCTACTAATTTCGGGTCATTTGTTTAAAATGGCCATCAGGCTGGACACCCTATGGCATTTCAAAACCACAAACTGACAATGACGTCTGGGTCTAATTTCAAAACAAATAGTGGGTATACAAAAAAGACAAGACTTAGTTCTCATCTCCTTTCATGAGTTAGTCAGCAAACTAGCATAGCCCACAATATCTCTGTAACCCCCTTCTTACCCTCTATTGCTCTAGAATGCCAGCTTGTGGTAAAGAAATTGTTCACAATTACTGCTGACGTTTCCAGTTGCTAAAAATAACTTTCTCACGCGCTTAAAATCTTTAACCGTACGATAAAACCTCTGGCGCACCTTGTGTTTAAATGTTTTAAAAGCTTAATGAATTACATTAAATAAAATTCTATGTTACCTCTCTCTTGTCAAATATTAACAATCCACTAACACACGGCGTAGAGTCGAAAACACCCTAATCTGCACTAGAGGGAAATGTGGGGGAGAGTCCTAGAGGTAGAAAGGGGGGAGTGTTTGAACGTAAGAACAGCACAGGTCATGCTGCACCAAGACCTAAAGTTTTTCAAGGAAGCCGAACTTTATAAAGCTTTACAAAAGCAATTTCAGGACTATAGTAAGCACAGTTAGCATGTAAGGGTTTTTTTTGGAAACTGTTGGGAATCGAACTTGGCAACCACATGCTAAACGAACACATCACCACTGCTAAGCCTAAAACATTAGAGGATGAATGGATGATTTAACTCTATAAGGATTCTGGATCATCGAAAAACCGGGTATATTTGAGGCTTGATGTTGGGTGCAAATATAATGGACTCGTCTAGAGCTCCCCTGCTTACCCCTACAGATTTCCAGTAATTTGTTTACAATGGCCGTCAGGTGGGGGACACCTTGTAGCATGCAAACCAACAGTGACAAGTCTGGTTCCAATTTTAAAATAAATAGGGGATATGCAAAGGACAAGATTTTGTTCTTATCTCCTTTCATGGATCAGCAAACCAACATAGCCCACAATATCTCTGAATCCCCCTCCATGCCCCCTGTTGCTCTAAAAGGGCAACTTACAATAAAGAAATTGTTGTACTCCATTACTGGTGGCATTTCCAGTTGCTAAAAACAACTTCCTCACCCCGCCCAACCGGGTGCTTAAAATCCTTAATTGCAAGATAAACTCTTGGGTGCACAAATGCCATAAAGACTCTGATAGTATCGAAAAAAGATTAATAGATTATAAAAGTGCAGAAATAGGAAGCTAAAATCCACGTTAGCTCCAAAAAGCGTCAAAGAAACGTGTAGAATACATAATTTAATTCACCTAACTGCTTTAAAAAATCAATTACCCAAATCACTTATGTGACAAAACTGTTATAAAAAAAATGAAGTTACTCTACATTTTTAAAAGAATAAATAGCATAAAAAAATCATAGACCAAGTTAAAGTCAAAATAGAGAATTTTAGCCAAATATAACTAAAGTTGCTATTGAGTGTTGCCAACATATATACTTTTTACAACTTCGTGGGGTTGCCTGTATCTTTCCAGGGCTAGCAGATAGCTTTTCCAACATAAAGCAGACCAAGGGCAATTCCGGACTGCCCTTTCATGCACAGGTAGGGCAATTTCCCCATTCTTGATCTCATGGTCCTGCAAAGAAGTATCGCAAAACGTTATTAAGGCATTATCGTGTTTTAGTTTTTACATTACATACATATCGTTTATCAGTAGTACAATTTTAAGGGTATTCATCTTTATAGTTTCGAGCTTGTTCACCTCTCCAAGAGCAAGGGAAAGGTGTTCTAATTTGACGTAAGTTAGGAAAACGCACAACTTACTAGATATTTGGTGTAGTCCAACCATAAACCTGGAACCAGACAATTTTCAAGTAGAGCTCTTTCATATATACATTGGATCCTTGCAGGATTCCCTTCACTCTTCTCAAATTCAATGTATTTTTTGTATTCTTCTAGATGCGGAGACTCTGATTTGAACTTTGAGAAGAGAAATAGGAAGATGGTAAAACACATCAATAGGCATTAAACCCACACAATGAAAAAAAAAGTATTTTAATAGCATTTGAAATAAATTATAAACCACTGATACAATTAAAAGAAAAAACGGGTTCCACGTTCCTAACGTAAGAAGAGAGTTATATCCTTTTACACAGCAAGTATAGAGAAGACCATGCTATGCAGGGACCTATAGTTTGCCGACGAATCCAAATCTCTGCTGCCACGAGAACCAAATCCCAAAATAAAATAGGGTGGCAAGCATTCTCCGATAGATACCATTATTGATTTGATACCATAATTGAACCCGGATTAATAACATTATAAGTGCTACCACTATAGGACAGTGGACTTACATGTTTCAGGAAAAGCAGGACTTCTTAAAACCTAAGGAACCAACCTTCAGACTACTACATTCAACACCAAGTCGGAAAGCTTTTTTTGGTACTATTGCGAGTCAAGGATTAATGACACGATAGATGCTACCATTATGCCACTATAGGACAGTGAACCTACATATTTCAAGAAATCCGGACCTATTAAAGCCTAAGGAACTAACCCACAGACAACTACTATATTCAACAGTTAGTCGGTAAGTTTCTTTGGCACCATTGCGAATCAAGGATTAATGACATGATAGGTGCTACCACTATAGGACAGTGGACCTACATGTTTCGGAAAAATCCAGACCTCTCAAAGCCTAAGGAACCAACCCTCAGACTACTACATTGAACAGTTAGTCAGTAGGTTTCTTTGGCACCATTGAGAGTCAAGGATTAATGACATGATAGGTGCTACCACTATGCAACTATAGGATAGTGGGCCTACATGTTTCAGGAAAATCTGGACCCTTAAAGCCCAAAGAACCAACATCCTCAGACTACACTAAGAGGTTGTCGACAAATTTCTTTGACACCACTGCAAGCAAAATCCAGATTAACGACACACTAAGTGTGTGTGTGTGTGTGTGCTACCACCACAGAGCCAACGAGTTAGGATGGCCAGTTCACAGATAACTCACAAGCCATGACACATGAATCACACAAACGTATTCTGGATTTCAGCCTGCAAAATTGATGTACTTCTGGATCTCAAAGGGCACAGACCTCCGATGTAGAAAGAAGGATGGAAGGTCAAATATCTCATCTTGTTCTAATGCTTTTGTCCCTGAAAGACCCGATCGTTGCCCAGTGTCCAAATATTTCCCTTGTCATTTCTCGTTACTCTCATTCTTCATTAGTCCCCTTCCACTTTGTCCAGTCATCTTTTTCCATTTCGCTTTTTTCTTCTTTTGGTGCCGGTTTCCATAACCTTCTTAACTATCCTAGCTTCACTCCATTTTTCTCGAAGCCATCTAAAATCTAAGTCTTCATATAAATGGTATATTTCCTTGGTTTTCTTAATGCCCCATTTGTAGTTTTCACTAACTGTATATTGTCTGACATAGTTCTCTTTGTCACACTGTCAGAAATTCTTTGTCTCAAGATGTCCATGTCCTGACTCTGTATAGAACTATATTACTGTAACTTAAGGTTTTTTAATACAAAATGGCACCTAATTCCCACTGCTACTCTTTTTTTTAATAACTGCATTGTTCTGTCTTCTGTTATGACAACCTCTACATATTTACTCAGCTATATTTGTTCAATGCTACTATCCATCTATTCTCTTTCTAAGACTTTCACACGCTGAAACCTTTTATATTCTACATTTGATCATGTATTAAGTCCTGTCCACATTGATTTCTAACTCAAGTTTCAAAGGTCAAATTATTCAAATAGTAATGAATGAGCAAATTATACATGTGTATAATTGCTTGCATAATTTGCTACCCTTTTGTTTGTATGATTTGTACAATTTGCTACCCTTTTGTTTGTATGATTTGTACAATTTGCTACCCTTTAGTTTGTATGACATGTACAATTTGCTACTTCTTTGCTTGTGGAATTTCGTTGCTTGCATAATTTGTTATTTAATTGCTTCATGTGATTTGCTATTTTACTGCATACACAATGTCCAAACTCTTTCACTGATGGTGTAATTTCCTACTTTGCTGATTGTACAAACATGCATACTGAACTACAGTAGAAAATTATACAAGAACGAAAACATTTCTTTATAGTTTTATATTTCAAGAATATAGACCAGGTCTTCTGAGAAACAACAAATCGCTTAATGTGATCTCTGAGTCATAACATGCTTAAACCGGTCCTACACACCCAACGAATAAGCGGAAGTGAGTGTGAATTTAACAGGGTGCTCGCTCACATCGGAGAAAAGAAAATACCCCAACTTCTCCAGGTTTTTCCCCCTGACCTTTTCTGCAAAATTTCTTGACCAATGACAAAACTTTAAAATAAATTTTAATTGTGGGGAAAACGGATTTACATTCGTGGGAGATTTAGATATTCAAAATAGAAATTAAGAACGTTTCCCCTGACACTTCCAGATTTTGACCGAAAAATCTTGTTTTTCCCCTGACTTCTAGGGGCAATTTAAAATTCTCTAACAATTTCAGGTTGCGTAGGAACCCTGTTCAGATACTACCAGAACTTCGAAAAATCAAATCCAGGTACAGTGATCTTAACATGCACATCCATAGGTTCCACAATCATACTGGAGAAACAAATTCGCCGACTTTTCCAGGTCTTCCCTCTGACTTTTTTGGAAAAATTCCCTGCCCAATTACAAATTGTTTGTTTGTGGTTTTACGGCTCAAGGACTACAATGGTCATGCTGCGCCGGGACCTACTGTTTTCCGAGGAATCCGAACCTCTGGACCTACAATTTTTCGGGGAATCCAAACCTCTTAAGGCTTAGGGAACAAAACACTAAACTGCAGTGAGCAGTGCAATCTTCGTGAGATCTCAAGTAAGCATTCTTGGCACCATTGGGAGTTGAACCCGAGTTAACAGTGCACTAGGCAAACACGCTACCACACTGCAGGGCCACCAATCACAAACAAAACTTTAAACTGAACTTTGGTTGTGGAGAAAATGGCTTCATGTTCATAGGACATTTAGCTATTCAAAATTGAAATTAAAACTTTTCTAGGTTTGACCAAAAAACCTTGTTTTTCCCAGAAATTTTGGGGACGATTTCAAATTCCCAACAATTTCATGTTCTCAAGGTAAGTGGAAACACTAACAATCAACTATGCAAATGTCTGTGAAGTAATACATTAAAATTGCATACCAATGCATCTTCCAGGGGCTTAATTTTTTTAAGAATCTGAAGAGCTTTCTGGTATTGCTGCTCTGTAAATGAGTCCATTTCTGTCATCTCCTGAAATTCTTTGTATGTATTTTCCATACCTGTTGCAGAAACAAAACAGAAAAAATAATTCTGTGATAGCTGCAATACAAAAAAAAAGATTAGCTTATATTATTCTAAAAATAATCAGATACACATATTCATGATATATAAGCCAAACGACTACGATTACCAACATTCACGAAACGATTACTAAAATGCTGCAGTTTCAGTAATCTGAGCTGACAAAACACAACTATAAATAACATTTTGAGACTTTTTTTTTTAATCAAGTTTGTTTGTTTTATAATGAAAAAAAAAAGGGGGAGGGGGTCTATGATGTTGCAGTATTAGGACCTACAGCTTTCCAAGGAAAAAAAATGGGCTATGATGTTCCAGTATTAGAACCCACAGCTTTCCAAGGAAAAAAAATGGGCTATGGTGTAGCAGTATTAGGACCTACAGCTTTCCAAGGAAAAGAAAGATCTATGATGTTGCAGTATTGGGACCCACAGCTTTCCAAGGTAAAAAAATGGGCTATAATGTGGCAGTATTAGGACCTACAGCTTTCCAAGGAGTCTGACTAACTAGGGAATCAAACCATGGAATATAGATCAGCAAGAAAAATGGCAAATATTTGGTATCTGTGGGATTAAGACTCAGGTGCTGGATGATGACTTGCTGAAAAATCAGTATTCACAAAATGTGTGCATGTCTTTATGCTGGGTGGTGCACTGAAAACAAAACCGACAAGTTTTGGTGTAGTTAAAATGGATTTTATGAAAAATGCTGACACACGGCTTTATTTTCAAGGTGGGGGGGGGGGAGTTTAAAAGTATCGTGGAATAATTCTTTTGCTCAACCGCTCCCCCATAGCCACCCTAATTTTAAAATTTCGAATAGCAACCCCTACTTTGTAATATATCATTTTTAAGTGCGTAAAAAGTTCTATTGTCGTATGAAAAACATTTTGAAATCGCCTTGTCGGTTTGTGAGAAAACATTTAAATAAAAGGATAGCATTTGTAGGACAAGTGAGACGCAACAAGGCACTAATGCAACATGGCCCACTGAAAACAAAAGAATCAGATTTTCACACATGAAGATGCTTTACCTTATTACTTTTTCCTGCCACAGGACTGAAATGAATGATCGCAGTAATTTTCGCACCTCCTTGCTTATGTAATGTTTACATTGTGGGCGCATTATATCGCCGGTGAATTTGCCTTTTAGTCCATGTTTTAGCTCATTTTGTTCCATTATGGAACAGTTAATTGCTCTTGATATGCCTCAGTTGTTATACGCTTCATTGGTCTACAATAATGTCGACAAAAAATACCAAATTATCGTCCACCACTATGTATCCAGCTGCGTCAACAAACCTGCTTTGTTTTAAAAGAATTAGCCGATTTCCAAAAACAGTGGTCTCAATAGCTTGAACAACTTCAAATTTCTTTAAAAAAAAAAACCACTGCGACGAGAAAATGGGCCCATAATACTAACTCAGGTCAAGTGTATGTTCAAGGCCTTATCTCTAACACGGAAGGGCTATTATTCGATTTTGAGTCAGAAATCACTGAAATAAAAGGTGAGTGGCCTTTATGCTTTTCATCTCTCGAAATGAAAATAATAAATTAAAAAAAAAACAACCTTATATGAAGTTGAAAACAAGGCGGATGAACAACAGTATGATAGGCATCCATGTTTGATTATACATGGTCTGCAGGAAGAAATTAATGAAAATCCTTTCTGCCACAGTTGGTTAAGGCATTAGCCTGGAAACTAATTGGGTTGTCGTCGCAACCGCATCATACCAAATAATCATGATAACACAACAGTATTAATAACTGATTTTTTTTCCACCATACTGCATATAGTACGTAACGTGCCATCTGCACTTATATAATGAATGAAGTTTTACGGAATTACAAGAATGAATGATCAAAGTTAACATGAATTTTGAAAATTGAAGTTAATGATTGACGTTAAATCGGAATTTTGAACAACAATGGCGTTTGCTGGACGGATACTTTAAAAACCTCTTAAATCACGAATTTTGCCCTATTAAGGTGGTGAAAAAAACACGTTTCTTACTAATTAGTTGGTGCTTAACAACTTTGTAATTGAAAAATTTTCTATATCTCCCTTAGTTCCAGAATTAGGTGCAATAACTTCCCAATTTCGCCACAGATGACGCTGCCGTCGATCTCATTTCATCGGCCATGGGCACTTCACTATACTCGCACCTAACTTCTACGAGTCTTTGTTCAAAAGTTATTTGAGTAACACCAGACTTTAGAGAGCACCTTGTATACATCCCTATCTCCCCCATTTATAACAGCTAACAGAGTTGTTCAGGGTACGGTACTTGCCGCTGTGTTGTTTTTGATCTTTGTTTGTAACATTCTTAGACCTATTAGTGCCAGAATGTATGCTGATGATCTCCGCTTCTACTTGACAGTTGTGTCATTGAACTCTGCTTATAACCTCTAATCGGCATGCAACCAAGTGAATTATGGTGTCAAACAAACCACCTACCAATATCTACCTCTAAATCAGACGTACTACACATTGGTTACTCCAACCCACATTATTCCTACTATGTTGGTGATACTTCTCTTCCAACTCCTACGGGTCATGATGACCTTGATGTTTCACCAACAGTTTGGACTTTTCTGCACACTGCTGAAGAGTTGTATCAAAGGCTAATCAGCATTGCTTTCTCCTTATGAAGGGCTTTGCTAAATGTAATCAAATATCTCTTTTGTTGTCCTTTGACACTTTTGTTACTCCTATACTGAAGTATGCATCTCCAGTTCGGAGCCTTTAGAAGACTTAGGATGTCTGCCTCCTCGAGCCACCATTGTGTAGCTTCACTAAGAGACTTCCGTCCTTACGAATTCTTCCTTACAATGAACTTTTGAGATTAGAGGGACTTCATTCCATGGAATGGCGTCGTCTCGTTGCTGATGTAAAACTCAATTACCAGCTAATCCATAATCTATTTTACACTGACTCAGCTAAATCTATGTTCCATCCCATCGGACAATCTACAACGAGAGATCACCCATGAAAAGTTTGCCTTGAAACAACTCATCGAAACTCTGGATTTTACCTTGACACTCAGAGAACTAGATGAGTTTGGAAATTATTACCGGAGACTGCTGTGTCCCAGGGTACTTTTTGAACATCCTGTGAAGCTTTGAGCACTTGTGATCTTCTTATTTTTTGAAAATGCTTTCCTTTTTAATTATATTTTTCATATTTTCCTTAGTGACATGGTTTTATTGTCATGTTTATTCATGTTTGCATCGTTTGTATTTTACCTTGTCCATGATGTTTTTGTCTCCATGTTCCAACTCTCGATGTAAGTGTCTTTGACCTGTCGAGTTTTAAATAACTTTATATTACATATTAAAAATTCCGCATTATTAAAGGCACATGCATAAATAGCGTATAACAGCAGTTACCAACCGGTGGTCCGCGAGAAAATTTTGGTGGTCTGCAGAAAAATCTGGACATTATTTGCATTTTTAATGTTTTATTAATAATAAAACAAAAATAATATTCTAAGAAATTCTCATATTCTGAATGACAATTTTCACCTTTATATTGCACTAAATTCACGAAATGTGGTCTGCGGGATTTAAAATTATGAATTCAGTGATCAGCAAGGTCCGAAAAGTTGGAGATCACTGGCGTATAAGATATTTTTCTGTGGCATTTCTTAGTAAAGAAAACAACTTACTCAGTAATGGAACCGATAACTGTCGTCGAAATAAACTGTACACTCTGTTCTTTTGTGCCTCGACCATTTTTTGTGATTCAAGATCATTATCAGAAATCTGAAGAAAAAGTAAGATGCAAGATATAGTATAAGATAAAGACACAAAATATCTATCAGAAAATATAACGGAAATATAAAATTGATCACTTTGAACTTCGTTGTGTGATCTGTATAACAAGAAAGTAATCCTAGGGTAACCTGCAAACTGTGATATATTTACAAGCATCTAAAATTATATTAACTCTTATGAGATCAATTGGTACATCTATATGATTGATCTATGTCTTCGGAGAGACCTTTAACCCTAAGCAAAAATATATTTGGTTAATGATATTTCTGAAGTGAATTTTCTAAGTCCGAAAATTATTTTCACGCATAAAAACAGACCATGTACCTGATTTTACTACAGGCTTACATAAGTAAACCACAGCTATTATAGATGCATCAAAAGCTATGTAGTCTCTACACTTTGAAGATAATCAACACACTTCATTAAAATATCTATAAACATACAAGTTTAGTTATAACCCTATATTCCGCACCCTTAGCTCATATTTTATTTTGAAATGCATTATTATATCAGTATCGTTTAATTAAATTAATCAATTTTACAAATTAACTGCCCGCATTTGAAGCGACTCAAAATATTTAAGGCAAATTTCATTTAAATTAAATTTAACATTTGTAAAAAATTTAAAAATAACAAAAAATGGCATTTGCAATGAAGTTAAAAAGTTACAGCATCTAAAACTAATGGGCCAATTAAATTCCAATTTTGCTTGAGCCTTAAAAAAATATCAGCAAACTTACTGCTGTTCCCCATTTCAAAATTAAGGCAAGCATCACATGATGCAAATAGGGACATCTGGATTTATAATATAATATGATATATTTTTCAAGTAAATCAGAATATTACAATTTGAAATTAGTGTGAAACTTGCCCTAAACCAGTAGAACAGTGGTTTCCGACCTTTATCAAGCCGCGACCCACCTTTACAGTAGCCAAGTAATCCATGACCCCCCTTTTATAGTAGCCAATTAATCCACGACCCCCACTTTCATAGTAACCAAAAGATCTGCGATCCCCTCTGTCCATCACCACACCATTTGCATAATAAAAGCATTTTTAACAGTAAAAAACATATTAATATAAAATTATGTTATATACATATACAATTATGTATAACTCAAGGGTAGAAATTAACTTTTTAAATCTTGTGCACAAGTGCACCCAAGTCTTGTGACTTAGGTGCACTTCTGCACCTAAGTCACTGTACTAGTTTGGTATAATACCTGTACACTTAACTAGTATAATACTAATGCTAGTTAGGTGTACAAGTAACTAACAGAATAGAAAGTAAACCTCAACATTAAAAACAGGTAAAATGAAAGTGTCGCAATTATATTGAATCCCTTCACACTACGTATGGTGTGATATTGTTTTGCCATTCACACGGCTGGTAGTGAAGAAGTTAAGCATGTAAGGTAAAAAAGTGCAAATTTTCAAAATAATTGAACATTCGTATGTAATAAAAAAAAATCCAAGTAAATGTAGATACAT
>QLNU02015359.1:66691418-66708098 GCA_006491805.2 Dysdera silvatica | reverse complement strand
TGATATTTTTTTTTTAAATTTGCCTATTTTGAAATTAAAGGTTAATCCTTTTTCTTGACATCCTGAGTGAAAAAGATACTCATATTTGGAGATTCCATGGTGAAATATTTGGATACATATTTACCTCTGGTATTTCTCCATCCTGAAATTCATGTCCATTCTTATCCTAGTGTTATAATTGAAAGAGTATTGCATAAGGTTTCCTCTTTGAATGGGCGCAGTATAGCCCAGATGCTCTTGCGCCATAAAAAAGCCAAACAATCAATCCTCTTTGAATAGTCAATATGACATTATTTTAGTACACATCGGTGCTAATAATCTAAATGACAATATTCAAGTTTACTTGAAAAAATTTGATCATCTCTTTGGGGAAATTTTTCGCTTCAATCCGAAGGTTAGTTCTGGTCTCTCCAATAATTCCATGTTCAGAAGAATTCTTCACATCTCATTATGACAGGTATAACGCTTTTGACTACCTTACTTCTGTAAACTGTAAGTTTGAGCTGGGTGATCGTAACCTTGCTACATATTGCCAACAGCCGAGAAGCACTCTTTTTTTTGTGTGTTTTGTAGGGCTGTTGATTCCTGGAAAGGCTGCATGGCACGAGATGGTGCCCACCTCAACGCTTCAGGCCATAAACATCTGATGAATTGTTTCTTGGGAAACATCAGTAGTTTCATGCAAAATGAGCTAACTCACTGAATAAAATATGTTTTTGTTTATTCTCTTACTGAACAATTTGTTTTTAATCTCTTGTTTTCCAATAAGTTCCAGGTATTTTTTTTAGACTTAAATATTATTGTTTTATGGAACTAATTTATAATATGTTACTTTGAAAAATTTGTAAATTATAAGTGACATTGGAACTGAAAATGGGATTAGTGCCTTTTATGCTTAAATCAAACTCATAGCATCATTCCTAATGTGTCAACTGTGTAGCTACTTGTGTGTTTCAAACAATAACTAACGTTTTTGATTGCAGCTTTATCTATTCAATATTTTTTCTGCACGGCCATTCCATTGTTACGGGTGCAACATGTTGTACTTAACTTTTCATTAATGCGAAACAAAATTTCATAAAATCTTGCTCCTTTTTATTTTCGGAATAAAGAACATCACATAAGTGAAGATCATTGACAAATTTATTGTATCGTATTATTTATAGTAGCGGTTCTTTAACTTTCCTAGACCGCGGACCACCCCTTCAGAGATTACTACTCATCCTCATGGATCCCCAAGAATTAACTCAAAGTTTAAAGCCCGGAATTTGCATCATACATATTTATTTCTAGTGTTTCATCACTAATTTTCACTATTTAAGGAAAGAATTTTTCGTCCCCTCATAATTTATTCTTAGCATTAAAGAGCAAATGCTCTTGTTTTAGTATTTCCCTAACCTTTGTGGAACCACTGGGAGGGTTTTGTGAACCCCCAGGGGTCCGCGGCCCACAGTTGAAGAACCGTTGATTTATAGGATAAAAAATTAAAAATAGTGCCGTTACAGGTGCTACAAAAATTTTGTCTTGTTTTAATGTAAGTACTTCTTCAATATTCTGCTAATTAGAAATATATTAATGCCAAACTTTTTTTTTCTTTAAAAACAAAGGTTAATGGTTTAATAATATGCTTTGAATATAGTTTTAAAACTTATCATTTGGTGAGAAGAAATTTTTAAAAATTTCACTATTGATGTGACATTATGTTACACGGTGCAAAAATGCATATGTTTGTCATACAGTATATAAACATGTATGAGTATATTTGGAAATATCATTAAAATAATTACACCATACTATATATTAATAGACCAGAGTTCTATTTAAATTTTGAATTTTAATATTTAAGATACTTTTTTTGCACAAAAATTGAAATTGCCCCCTGTTATTTAACTAATTTAGGAGCAATTTCTTTTATAATGGAGGACATGTGCTCCCATTTTTTCTGGCCAAAACCACAGATTTTCGCTAGGTTACGTATAGTTTAAAAGCAACTCCATGTTTTCTTGATCCGTCTCTTGAACCACCGCATAGTAGTCCTTTCTAGTATTTGATTTTCCTGCAATTAATGTAATTAAAGCAAAGTCTCCAATCTGAATTGCATTCAATGTATTTTCTGATATATCAGAGAGTGGGGTCCTAAGATTGTAACCTTCTTCGTATTTCCTATACATAGACACAACAGTAGGAGTCGATTTTGCAGTAAGTGCCACAAATAAATTACTAAATTGTGTATCTGACAGTTTGATATTGTGCAATGAATACTATCAAGAAATTGGGTATACATTATTCCAGCATAGGGAAAGCATTTCTTCATTCATTTGCACTTGTTCTGCTGTAACCTGGGAAACTTGTATATGCTTCAAGTTCTCTTCAGCATAGCTAATGAAGATCTGAAAATCAAATACCCAATACTTCCATGCCTTTACGGCATTCCATACTGCTCTCTTGACTGTGTGTGACGTACTCCACCTATGGGTGTGACAAGAAAAATTGTAACAAAGTTACTTTATTATTACTAAATTTTTCTTACCTGATTAAATCTTTATCTTTTACACATGCTCAAGATGTATAAAACCTTAAATCTTTTATACAAATAATCTTTTTTTTTTTTTTTTCCAACCATCAAATTTTGCATTTTTCATAAAGTGTAAATATTTTTATACCATCATATCTCTGTGCTTCTCCACCCCCCACAAACCCTTCATTCCTCATATGTTTAGCTTTTTATCTCACCAAATTTAACCTGCCCTATATTCCGGTGGCCGGCCTTACCTTCCATCCTGCCTTATCTGCCATTTGACTCAGACAAACGTCTGTATTCTGATGTTTGTCTGTGGACACCTGTTCTACCAGCAGGTGTGGCTCCCTGTGTAAGTATACAGTACTTTTAAAGGCAGTTCTCACGCTCTTTGTTTTGACTGCATCTTATTCTGATGTTCTGATTAGTCAGCCATGGACACTTGCTTGCACCAAAAAATGTTGCACCCTGTGTAGTAAGTAGATCAGATGTACAACTTCTTTTATTTCGTTAATTATCATGATTAAGTTCATGTATTTTCATGGGAAAAGGGAAACTATCAGGTAATGATGATTAATTTCTTGTGGCCATCCTATCGCACATTGTATTACAAATTTTTTGGATACTCCATCTTTAACGTGTTTATTCAGTAGCATAAAATATAAAACACCTGATTTGTATGTTAACTGTCTAATGACAGACAATAACAAAGCAACTTTTCCTGCATTTTCGAAAGCATTTGGTCTAGGCATGAAACATTTGCTATGTACTTGGCACATTCTGGAAGCTTGGGATCGTCAACTTGATTGCAGTTTCTAATAAAGGACTGCGAAAAGTAATGAAATCACAGTTAAAAACATTGTTAAAAGAAAAAAAATTGACGAAGCTTAATTTCCTACTCAGTGAATTCGTGAGTAGAGTTTGTAATTAGAGTAAAGAATTCATTGAATATTTTTCTAAAAAATATTGCAGCAGAGTTGAGTTATGGGTGATGTCCTATAGACATTTTCCACATGCCTCAACGAACACCAACATGTACTGTGAATCCTTTCATAATCAACTGAAATCTATTCACTTTGACCACAAATGTAATCATCGCATATATGTACTTCTTGAAACCCTGTGTACGATCGAAAGAGGTGTTTTCTTGGCTTTATAAAAGACTAACTGGGGCTCCTACTTGTAATTCCAATGTAAGCATAAGAAATAGTCATAAGGAAGGGTTAAACATATGTGATGATGATGTTACTGTTCTCTCGGAAAATTTTTGATCTGTTAATTCACAAAGAAGGAAGAGTAAAAATTATGTGGTGGAACAGTTACACCTGGTCAGCCCACAAAAAGATCACTGTTTTTACCAGTGCACAGAAATTTCTTGTATGTCCTTATGCAGTTATCTTTACCACTGTAATTGCGTGGATAAGAACACTCTTTGTAAGCATGTACACAAAGTTCATTCATCGTATAGTAGGAAAGAAAGTATTTCAAGTAACCTTCATAGTTCAATTGAAGATCACTTTTGTAGAAGATGCTAATGACCCATTCATCATAAATGGGTGTTCTTCAATTAGTAAGGGCAAAAGTACCTCAAGTAGTCTTAGTAATCATTCAGTTGAGAAGTACTCCAGTATTTTTGGACAAGATGACCCATCAAGCATGTATGAATATAAATAGTCCATGTTCAGCTGAGCAAAAATATCAAGTCCTGTAAAAAGTTAACTTCAGAACTGATGCAATTAATTAAAGAGCCGAAAGTACAAAATGGATTATTGAAAAATATATACACAATATTAAAACGATTAGTTGCTGAATGTAAGGCTATTTTAAATGCAAGTGGATTTGTGAAATCTGATTTTGAATTACCATCTGACATAGCACCAATATAAAAGGAATACCCCACAAGTAAACTTCTTTAGAACTTCCAAGAAATTAAAATTTAAAGATATGTACAAAGAAAATACGCAATTGGTTGAAGGCCATGTTAAAGAACTGGATGTTGATGATCCTAATACTGAATTTCCTCCACCTGCAAAATGTAAAAAAAATCATCGATTTTCAGGAGGCATGTGGTATCAGTAGTGCGAATGAAGTTTCAAAAAGTATTGTACAGGTTGGTATTTATGATATAACATATGTTGATTTAAAAACTCTGGACTTGTCTATTTCTGAAGCTGAGGAAAGGTTATTGAAATCAGAAACAGATTTTGTTAAGGGCTGGTTATTTGATGTTGTTATTAATGCATTTTTCGACAAACTTTGTGAAGAAAACGAGGATTGATACTTCTATCAGTCAGTTTATTTCTCATGGAACGGCCTTAGAAGACACCAGCTTGTTGAATGAATTTTCAGGTTCTCATTCTAGTGAAGTAGCTAAATATGTGTTTAAATTCTCACTGGGTTTTAATTATAATTCACCAAGAAGAATCTGCATTCGAATTTTATGACCCTTTTGGAAATTCCAATTATACAAAATGGTCAGATATTGTATCCAATTTAATCCAAGTGATCAGTAGTGTACTTAAAATTAATACACAGTGGAAAGTTACATTTCGTGTCCATACATGACAGGAAGATAATAATAGTTGTGGTGTTTTTATATGCTGTTATGCATATCAATGACTACATAAATGCAATTTAACTGTTCCATTTAATGTACCTGAATTTCTATTCAACGTTCATGATATTTTACTAGGATACAGAAATTGCAAAGAACCTTTGTTTTCACATACAGATTGTGTTACTCACTTTCCACAAAAACATTTCAATTTCTCATGTCTTGGTAAAGTAGATATAAGCAATGCATGTAATTTAGAAACTATAATAAGTAATTCTGAGATCAGAACATATATGATCAAATCTTTAGACCCATATATTAATCCAGAAGGACAGATTTAAAATCTGTTTCATCAGATTTTTGTAAAGGTTGGCTCTATCATGATATAATTGATGCCTTTTTGTTTTGAATACTAGATAACAATAAAGATTTCATATCAGCCCCTTCGTTTGATTCAACGTGTGTTTTTAAAACTAATGTTCTAGGTAAAAGATCATGGAAAAGAAGTGTTACTTTAGCTAAACTTATGTTTATTCCAACTAATCCCTGTTACCATTGGGTATTGCTTATTGTTAATCTAGCAGAGAGAATTTTTTATGATCCCTTAACCATGACATGTTCTAATATATTAGGTCTACCAGAAAGTTCTGTCCCATAATGTTATCTTAAGTTTCAACACGCATGCAGGATTATAATTCTGCCTTCACTTGACAAAGGGAGCAGTTGGCTCCCGAAACGTCGTGTTTTTAAACCTTACGCCAGTGTCGAAATAACTGTTTGTTATTATACGTTAACATTGCATGTCTAATTTTCTTTAAGAGCATGAATGCTGTGTATCGCAATGCATGGATAACTGCAGTATACAGATTCTTTAATGTTTTAATAATTAGGGTGATTTCAGAGTTATGTTTTTTTATCATTGCATGTCCTCTTTCTATCAATCAGTATGCATGTGGTTTGTCGCAGTGCATGAACAACTGCAGTGTACAGAGTCTTCAATGCTTAGTCTGGTTTTATAGATTATACGTTAACATTGCATGTCTAATTTTCTTTAGGAGCATGAATGCTGTGTCGCAGTACATGGATAACTGCAGTATACAGATTCTTTAATGTTTTAATAATTAGGGCGATTTCAGAGTTGCGTGTTTTTATCATTGCATGTCCTCCTCCTGCCAATCAGTATGCATGCAGTCTATCGCAGTGCATGAACAACTGCAGTGTACAGAGTCTTTGTCTTACTATTTAGTTAATATGCTTTTATCATTGCATGTCTATTTTTCTCTAGAAATATCGATGGGACCTTTCAATTACCATCATACGAAAATCGAATGTTAGTGATTTGGCAAGTTCAGATCCGTCCTGTTTTGTATAGCACTTTATATGTCAATTAACACAAAAAGTTAATAAAGAAACTGACACATTTGCTATTGATTCAAATTAGTTTTATATACTGTCATGAAACTTATAAACCAGTATAAAATTTAAACTTTTATAAGCCAAAGAAACGATGTTTCCTGTAATTGGCATAACATTCTATATTTATAAACTGGTGTAACATATCATTAAATACTTAAGTCGGTAGCGTATGAATTACTGTAGAATAAAACATAAATACAGCCTATAGTTCCATTTGTCTGAGAAGGGACAGATTTCCACCACACAATACATTTAAAGGCACCGAAAGATACCCACTCTATTTGTGTCTATAGACTATTAGGTCCAAATCTTTTCATTAATGACATAGTTGGGAACCATGTCGTATGCAGCAGTGATTGTCTCCAAACTTTGCCTTAGTAATGCCCATGACTACCTTTAGCACAAACACTCTTGAGGAGTAGCTAGAGTATTAAAGTAAATACTGACGAAGCGTAACTATTTTCACCCGACCAAGAAAAATGACTTCACGCGTAATGCTGAACCTTTTTGTATTGATCTACGCTGTTCTAAGGAGGTTCAATACCTTAGTGTTACTCTCACCCAGCCCTTTGGTAGAAAACATGTCCAAAGCATCAAGGCAATGGCAGTGTCTTATCGCATAAAAGAGAATTCAGTCCTTCGAGAAAATCCTAAGTAGACTCGAGGATCCCTTAGTTTGTTCGCAATCGTCAAATCGTCCATGATTTCAACCTGACGACGACCATACTCTTCATCTCAATGAAGTCCTTTAAAGACATTGACCTGCACTCAAATACTCTCATCCCTAGCGCTTATAGGTCTGACGCTGACTCCCGTCAGATGGTCTGAGTAGAGCCACGGCTATGTGCAACAAGTAGGGCTTGGTTCACTCCTGCCTTATTTCTTTCTCTGTCACTCTTCTTTTTCAACACATGACCGGTACTTGTCTGAGTTAGCATCATTCCCTAATTGAGAGGCTGGATAAGCATTTTTTTACGTTCGGTAATACCGGTCGTAGTCTCAACGCCATTCGTGGTTTATTGGATCACTGTCAGTAGCTGCCTTATCTTCATAAGTATTAAAGTATTAAATGTCAGAGAGGGATTGTGATGCGCAAGCACAACAGTCATGTGCTCAAAAGGAAAAATAGAGTGACAGTGGCTAAAAACATAGAGGGGAAAGTTTTATATTTGCAATATTATAGTATTTATAGCCATAACATACTTCCCGTGGGGGAGGGCGGACTTCATTTCTGCGGATGCATGCCTAAATGAAACGGTAAAAGCACTAGGTCATGGAGAAATGAGATCTACAGCTTGACATGTAATCCGAACGTCAATTGATTGCAGATTAAAATATTCTGGGTTGGAATCAACTTCACTGAGACACTCAAAAATCGAGAGGACCCCTCAATACGGTCATCCTGCTTTTACAGGCAAATAATAAATTCCCCTTTAGAAACTAATTTACAATAATGTATTTCAAATCCGTTCCTAGCGGTCACGCTCAGATGCGTTTCATGAATTTTTTTACAGTTTTCATGATTCATTCCATTAGACTAGAATCCCTGTACGGACAGAATAAGAAAGAAGTTGAACTTCGATCTTCACGGAGTTTCTCACAACAGGAAAATTAAGAATAAACAGGATAAGAGATAAGGTTGTTGATTATTCAAGAGAGTTTGGGAAAGTTGTCTACTGCTGCGGCATTGTTTCCCCAGAAGAGGGCTGGTGTAATAACAGGAAATAGAAAGTAGAAGCTAAAGAGCATTGAATAGATTGCAATGTAATATTTCAGAATGGACCCCCCCCCCTTTTTTTTTACGGACACTAATCTTTTATGGTTAAATTTTTTTGTCCGGCGAGTGACAGCTGATAAGGGGTTTGACTGTAATAACTTATGACGTATTAATTTAAAGTTCATGAAAATAATTTTTTTATAATGCATTCGTTTAAAAATCCTCATTAAAATACGCAAGATAAACTTATCACGGTATCTGAAAAGCAACACCTGAAATGCCATAATATTTACACCTTTGAAAGCGACCGCCATTGACACAAATACCGAATACGCCATATATAACATCAATTAGGAAACCTACATGGAATCCTACTTTCCAGCTAAATGTACAGACGATCCATAAAGCACCAAAAATGGTAACAAAGTTTGAAAGGTTGTAGCAGGAACCATACGCCTGCGCAAGAGTTTTGCGGTGTGAACTTCCGGTATCATTTCTTGTTTCCTATTCCGAATTTTCATATGTACACAGAAAAAATACTAATTAATACCATAATTACATTTAATAATATCAATATTTACATTATGACATTTGTCATTATATGCAATCTTTTAGTTCCGCACCACCCCCACTCACAGGTTAATTTTCGTCATAGATTAAATATATGCTATGGCGTTACCTGAAACTCCAGTTAATATGTAAGTATTTGCCATGTTCTGATGAAATCCGAAATAAGCGCAGAGGTTTTCTTTTACTTCCACAGCACCTGAATCCCACATCTAACGCCACATTGAAACATGTCACTGCAACTTGAAAAGGGATGTCGATTGTTTACACAAGGAATACCTTAATCGAAACGCTATTTAAGTCATCAGGGATTACAGCGCTGGCTCCGGCAGCCACCTTACTAATTCCTGTATTGCCTAAATTCTCTTTTCCTCCTTCCCTCTCTATTTAAGACACAAACAATAAAGTTACTTGTATATATTGAAATTCCTAAAATGCTTTAATTTTTAAGAAATTGCTATTTCCCTTTGAAAACAACCCGGCTGAACACCAAGCTGTAATAATACAAATGATTATGTATCTCAAAAAATTTCAATTGGGATGAAATCCCGAAATGTTTCATAAGCTAAAAATGCTGATACACGTGAAAACGAAGCTTTGTTCTTCCCTGCAATATAAAATATTAAATAATTTAATTTTAAGCTTTCTACATGGAAAAAACACCAATCTACAAACCATATTACGTGCATTGGCAAATGTCTTCTCAAATTCCCAATTAAGCATACTGTATCATACTGTATATTTTAAGCATACTGCACTTCGTAACGATTATATTTTTTCTTTATATAATTTTTTGTTATTAATTGGCCGAACTTCCCACTGTTTTGTTTTAGAAACACGCTAACTGTCTGTCAATCGCGGTTCTGATACAGCAACAAGACATGAGCGGTAATACTTTTTTTTTCCCCGGCTTTCGATTGTTTTATTCTTGGATTGTATTTCGTGACGGGATTTGCGTGTTGTAAGTGTTCTAGATACCAAACACTCCTTTTTGCAACATTATGACTTAAAAAAAATATATATATATATCTGCGAAATGTTTTCTTGACATTAAATATGATTTTTCGTATAATAAATAATAATTTATGCATTCGACTTGAGGTGGGGGGATATATGAAACTTGAGTATCAAGTGTTTTCGATATTTAAAATGTAATTTTTCCTAACGTTATGTCTAAAAATTTATTCAGTTTTCGGTGACAGTACAGAATATTCATAAATCCTATTCTTTCTGTAAGATTCATATATCCTATTGTCAATTTAGCTGTTTATTCAATTTTTGGCAAGTTCTGAGAATTCGAGTTTAAACGTCACTGGACATTTGTCTAATTAGTTTATTATATATATATAGGAATGTTATTAAATATATTGGTAACCGCCTACCTTTGTCTTAGGAAGTTTTTAAAAATTCTGTGGCCGTAAATATTAAACTTCCTATGTTAGGTGATAAAATTGAGTTTTTATAAAATTCATATGTGCTAGTTTTTAACTGTTTGTCAGTATAAGTACAGGTTTAATAATCCTGTACGGAATATTTAATGACTTGGCATTTGAGTGTACTTGCACATTTTCCTTTTAATAACTTAAAAGTTATTTACAAATTTTATTGAAACAAATTAAAAGCTCTCAGTAATGTTAAATAGCCTATTGAGTGTAGATCAATTTTAACAATGTGAGTACAAAAAGCAGAAAGCAATTGGTAGGCAACAATATTATTAAATTATTTGCAGTTTTTTTTTTTCCTTGCTTGCCTATTTGGATTCAGTTATATGTATTTTTTAAACTCTGCAATGTAAATGTTATATATCACACCCTTGCGACAAAAGTGTCATCTAAAAAAATCCCAATTTTCAGAAAAATGCAAAAAACTGTTTCTGGCTGAATTGAGGGACGTTGTGTTCATCTAATGACATATGCCAACTAGCCGAAACCCGAATAACTTATGGTCTAAAGTTTTGCATGGCAGGATGCAGCACTGTTTTGTACATTTGGTTGTAACAGTAAGTCATTTCCATGGAATTTTGAGTTGTAACACTTTCGTCACAACGGCATATTGCTAGGGTATGTATGTTGGTAAAATGGCATCATGTGACACTATTTTTCCCTGTGCCAGTGCAATGGTAATGCATTTGCTTAGTATCGCATTAAGCTGTCTTCGATTGCCAAACATGCAAAAATAAAAATAACTGCTATTTGTAGTCTTCTGTAGGCCGATGGGATAGTATGAGTTTAGTTTCCTAGGCATTCAAAGGTTTAGATTCCTCAGAAGAATAGTTTCCGTGTCGTATAGTGAAATTATTTACTTACTAGGCACGATGGGGGGGTGGGGAAGGGTGGCCACCGAAGGCAGCATTATAATCCCAGACAGACGCTCAGTCAGTGCACTTATGGTGCAATAGTGATAATACATTTCTCGGTACTTCCTTATTATAGTGGTCTCCCAATTTTATTTGGCGATACTTGGGTATAGTACAGAATATGGTAAGTGCGCCAACTTCTGCAAACTTTGCCAACTATGGTAACCCCATCCTGTTTCTGAGAAATACGGCAACCATGCTGAATTTCTGCAACGATTCTACCATTTTGAGAAACATTTTATTTCTAATACGTTTAGGGAAGGGAAATCAGTAAACATTTTTATATGGAAAAAAAAAACTTCATTGGTGCATTTTTTTTAATATTAAATCAGCCTTTTACTGATTCAGACAGCTCACATCGAATGTGATCTGAGCGGTCGCGAGGCAACGAGCAAGGGGCTTCCCCCCAGTTCGGTTCCTGTGATTCAGGTAAGTGTGCTAATTGCATGAAAAATACTAATTGCAACATATTGATTCCGGATGATTGATTTATGTGCCGCTATAATAAGGAAGTACTCACAAAAGAAATTATATAAGATTTATGTTTATTATTGATGAAAGATTATTTTGTAATGGTTGTTGCCTAATTTATTGTGCTTATTGCATTTTTTCAATGTTTTCCTATACCAAAAATGAATTGGTTTATCAAAATGACGGAACTGCATTGTGGCTGTTGTACTTGACAATTGAGGCGTAGTTGGCAAAGTTTGTGGAAGTTGGCGCAGTTACCATATTCTGTACTGTACCTTGGTGACTTTAAGATTACGGCAGAATCGCCAAAATAAAATAAGAATAATAGCTACACACATATTGTTTCCTAAGATTATTTTTAAAAATCGTTATATTATACTAATATGTATATATTATAATACATATTTTTATTGGCAAGATATTTCACAAGCCGTTATAATAAGGAAGTACTCATTTATCTATAGTGTCATTAGCGTGGGTTCAACCTCCAGTGGTGTCATAAAACACGTGTTTTTCTGCCTACTGTCCATCTAATCTAGGGTTTGGTTCCTTTGGTAATACGGGTTCAGATTTCTTGGTAAGCCAAGTGGCCTGGTAACGAAATTTGAATTTGTATCCCAATTTTAACATTATGAGAAAATTCGCCAGTCTGATTGGTTTTTATCGAAACCATGTCACACAGTATTGCAGGGTTCGAAATTAGCGGGTGCACTGTGCACATGAAATTTTATCCGTGCACGTAAATTTTTAATTTGGGTGCACGCAGTGCACCTAACTATTCAAAACTATGGCTACTTACTTTTTTTTTTCAAGAACAGTGAACTACGGAATAATTTTATATAATTTTCTCAATGTGTCTGCATTTGCTTTGAATTTTTTTTTATTACATACGAATGTTCAATTATTTTGAAAAGTTGCACTTTTTTACCTTACATATCGCACCCTTGTGACGAAAGTGTTACAACTCAAAATTCGGTGAAAATGGGTTAATGTTACAACTAGATGTGCAAAACAGTGCTGCATCTTGTCGTGTAAAATGTTAAGCTATAAGTCACTCTGATTTCCGTTAATTTGTATATGTAATGGTGGTGTTGATTCATCATCGTTTTCCTCGTCTCAAGGAAAGAGCTTCGTTGTGAGTTGTTTGTTGACCTTTAACGAGGGACCGTTAGATTCTCTTCTTACAAAGCATTGTATTTCATGTTATAACTGTTTATGATATCAGAGGAGGCAAAAAAGTATGTACTATTTTGAGTTATTACATTTTTGATGAACGGTTAACTGAAAGGATTTGGTTACAATTCGAATTGTCCCTCTTTAACTGAATGTTCAAAGAAAATAGAGTCATCAGTGTAAAAACTTTTTAGGAGTACTAGAGTAGAATCTTGACAATTAGTAAAGAGAATAGGGTATTAACACCTTCCAAATTATTTCTATGGCCTGCATTTCTTTCTAGAGAGAATACGATAACTTACTTTTCTAATAACAGTCCTGCAGGGCCATTCTTAGTTAAGTGCGAGTTGGGCGGCCTCTCAGATACGCTAAAAGATGCAGTGCAAGTACCAATAAATAAGTTTTTAGTGGTCCTTATGTACTTTCCCAGAGTATTTGTTAAATTGACCGATTGTGTGTATAACGTTATATTTCCCGTAATGCGCAAGAAGCTTTTAAATCATGGTCAAAGTAAATATACACGTTGTTAGTTAAATGCACTGGCATCAGTAGACTAGCAGGTTATAATGTTTATTGTGGTAGCCTTATAGCCACTACAGAGACCCCAGGATGCCGACAAAAAAAGAACTTACCACGAAGTTCTGAGAAGCAGAAAATTATAATTTTATGTTGTACTGGCTTTTCTTTGTGTTTATAATGCGGCTGTGGACCTAAATAAAATCGTTTTATTTATCCACAGCATCGAAGTTAACCAAGAAATGCCAGGTGATTCATATATCCCAAACTAACTTCGTTTAGAACTGTCTATTTTTAATTAAACTTCATTGTCTTCTCTTTGCCTTGGGCATTTGGACCAGTGAAGAACTTTATTTTGTATTGCTAAACTCCGTTCAGTTATTTTTAATTGTTGTGTTACGTAAAAATATTTTTAAGGGCCTCTAAAATCTGTTTTGCCCAGGGTTGCTAATGCTGTAAGCATCCGCCTGAGTCCTGGCGCCATGTTTGTCAAGCTTGCCCTTACAGCATTGCTTGTGAAACCTGCAGATGCAGATGATCCCTCGTTGACTACTGAACTCACCACCAGTGTGGACGGAGCTTATAATAATATTATTATTTGCTTCCTGTAGTCCGTACAGAACCTAGCCAGACGTTTCCCAGTCATGCCCAGAGGAGCGTTCGGTTATTATTATGTAAGCACTATTTTGGCCATTTTATACCCCTCTCCCCTGGTAAGCAAAAATTAACATTGGCTAACATAGGAAAATAAGCACAACAGCAACCCCCACCCCAAAGGTGCTTACGTAATACTTGAACATGCTCCAGTGTCATTTTTCTCTAGTTGTAACATGATAACAGGATCATAACTGGTCAATCATTGAAGAAGCTGTGAACCGGATTGGGACCCCAAGGCACCTTTTGTTGCCCCTTTCTACCCATTCTCCCCAATCAGTGATAGGGACATAACAGTGCTATATTTTTTTTTTATTGACAATAAATGTATTGAAAAACAAACTCATAAATTGAAACATAAACATTAAACAATATTAACTTATATTGAAGTATTATCTCTTCTTGGTATATAATAAATCAAATTCAATTTTATTGAAATAAATTTTAATTTTAGCAAGAAATAAAAGACTATCTCACACTAGTCTTTAAATGGAAAGCATGACGTCTGGCTTTCTTCTTTTCAAAATAGTACTTCCCATTTTTCTGTCTTACCCGGCATCAGTAAAATATCAAAAACCAATCAATGAAACCGTTATAACTCAAAATCGTGCATCACGCAAACCTTGAAAGAATCTCATAAACTGTTATAACTCAAAGAGTCGTGGTAATACGGGTTTTGGTCTAATAAATGAAGCAAATTTTGCCTTATGTTTCCAGAAATTGATCTTAGGATTGAAGTTATTAGATGAACAAAAAAAATCCCTTAATTCAGCCAGAAATGTTTTTTTTGCTTTTCCTGAAAATTGGGATTTTTTGAGTTGTAACACTTTCGTCGCAAGGGTGCGATATAATTGCTACACTTACATTTTACCTGTTTTTAATGTTAAGGTTTACTTTCTACTCTGTTAGTTACTTGTGCACCTAATTAGTATTTAATGCACCGAAGTCACAAAACTTGAGTGCACTTTGTGTACCTGATTTAAAAAATTAATTTCTACCCCTTCTGTATTGGTGTAAAAAGTAAGAGGTAAAAAAATTTTCCAAACACGAATTTCATTTGGTGAATAAACGTTAAACTTGCAGATGGATAATTTTATTTTTGTCGCATTTCTGCAATTTGGTATCTAGAGCGATAACATCATCATCGGTAATAATCAGTAATTCAACATTTTAATTAATTCACGCATAACTTGAACTCTATCCAACCGGGCCACTAGGGGTTTACCCCATTATGGGGGGGGGGTATGGGGTCTCTGCCCACTAACTCTTCTCTGATTCAGGTAAGAGTAATTTGTTTTCAGGTATGAATTTTGTAAAAAAGCACACTACAGTAATCTTTCTAACGATGTTCCAAAAAATCAGCAATGCTGTGTCGTAATATCCATTGGTGTAGATTTATAACCGAAGCTCTAATAGTCTGAAATAAATTTTGATTTTATATATATATTGAATGTATAAAATGTACATAAAATGTGCTTGCCCCTATAATTTTGAGGGACTCTACATTGATTGTAATGTCCAGTCACCATTCCTCATACAATGAGACAAGATAACATATGGCACGAAATTTGGCGTTTTTTCGTCAATACAGCATGGTGTAGTTTTGATAACAGTCAATCAAAAACTAATGAATTTTCCCATAATGTTAAAATTGCGGTACGAGTTCAAATTTCGCGGTGTAGTACAGCTTGACTTTTGCTGCCCTTGTACCATAAAATTTCAAACTAAACTTTTTTTTTTCCTGATATTTATCAGCCCGTCATTAGAAAATTATCATAATCTGTTTGATATTGATGAATTATGCAAATACTTTTATTTTTATACATATGAGGGAAAAATTTCCATTAACCTTTAGCTTACGGGTGGGATGATGTATATCCCAGCAGATTTACCTTCCAAAAGAACAGGCTTATTAAGCCCTATCCCCCCCCCACAGACTTTTTCCCCTTCCGTATTCTTCCCAAGTCAATGGTCAGTTTAGTAGTACAAATGGCTTGATCACGAGTAGCAACGAAAAGGGGGGGACGAACTAAAGGCCTATTGTACAAACAAGACCTTTTCCCTCCCATCCTCTTCACTGTTTTCTACGAAAGTTAACGATCTGCTATTAGATTATGAGCAAGATTTTTATCTTTCACTAATGTACAATATATGTCCACTAAAGTTATTTGGTATTTTTTATTTGTACTTCCGTGCAGCAACACCTCTCTCCTGAGCCCATATGGCGATGCTTTTAGGTGCCACTTAGGTTGATTCTGGCGCAGTATAGCCCAGATGCTCTTGCGCCATAAAAAAGCCAAACAAACAATTTAGGTTGATTTGTATGATGGAGAAAGGAAGAAGTGCTATTTCCCCATATTGAACAACAAATTTCTGTTTTCCAGCCCCATAAGCTAAAGGTTAAACATTTGTTCTGATTCCTTTCAGTTAGAAATAGAACGTCTAGCTAAGAAAGCAATTCAGCAACTGAAAACAATTTGGAGAAGTACGGACCACTTTCGTAACTTGTGTGTGTGTGTGTGGAATAACTGGGAAACGTTTATTTAAAAAAAAAATCTTGGAGTGCGAGATAGAATAAGAGTTAAGCCATTGGTGTTAATGCAGAAAATCCTAACCAAGAATTTGATTTTGAAAGTGACGATCGATGACAGATAATCTAAATGTGCTGTGTGTTAAAAGGTGGTCAACAGCCCAAGAAGTACTCGTAAGTAAGATTGATAGGTGAGATTAGAAAACAG
>QLNU02015359.1:66662588-66691318 GCA_006491805.2 Dysdera silvatica | reverse complement strand
TTCATAAGCTAAAAATGCTGATACACGTGAAAACGAAGCTTTGTTCTTCCCTGCAATATAAAATATTAAATAATTTAATTTTAAGCTTTCTACATGGAAAAAACACCAATCTACAAACCATATTACGTGCATTGGCAAATGTCTTCTCAAATTCCCAATTAAGCATACTGTATCATACTGTATATTTTAAGCATACTGCACTTCGTAACGATTATATTTTTTCTTTATATAATTTTTTGTTATTAATTGGCCGAACTTCCCACTGTTTTGTTTTAGAAACACGCTAACTGTCTGTCAATCGCGGTTCTGATACAGCAACAAGACATGAGCGGTAATACTTTTTTTTTCCCCGGCTTTCGATTGTTTTATTCTTGGATTGTATTTCGTGACGGGATTTGCGTGTTGTAAGTGTTCTAGATACCAAACACTCCTTTTTGCAACATTATGACTTAAAAAAAATATATATATATATCTGCGAAATGTTTTCTTGACATTAAATATGATTTTTCGTATAATAAATAATAATTTATGCATTCGACTTGAGGTGGGGGGATATATGAAACTTGTGTAGCAAGTGTTTTCGATATTTAAAATGTAATTTTTCGTAACGTTATGGCTTAAAATTTATTCAGTTTTCGGTGACAGTACAGAATATTCATATATCCTATTCTTTCTGTAAGATTCATATATCCTATTGTCAATTTAGCTGTTTATTCAATTTTTGGCAAGTTCTGAGAATTCGAGTTTAAACGTCACTGGACATTTGTCTAATTAGTTTATTATATATATATATATATAGGAATGTTATTAAATATATTGGTAACCGCCTACCTTTGTCTTAGGAAGTTTTTAAAAATTCTGTGGCCGTAAATATTAAACTTCCTATGTTAGGTGATAAAATTGAGTTTTTATAAAATTCAGATGTGCTAGTTTTTAACTGTTTGTCAGTATAAGTATATGTTTGATAATCTTGTATGAAATATTTAATGACTTGGCATTTGAGTGTACTTGCACATTTTCCTTTTAATAACTTAAAAGTTATTTACAAATTTTATTGAAACAAATTAAAAGCTCTCAGTAATGTTAAATAGCCTATTGAGTGTAGATCAATTTTAACAATGTGAGTACAAAAAGCAGAAAGCAATTGGTAGGCAACAATATTATTAAATTATTTGCAGTTTTTTTTTTTCCTTGCTTGCCTATTTGGATTCAGTTATATGTATTTTTTAAACTCTGCAATGTAAATGTTATATATCACACCCTTGCGACAAAAGTGTCATCTAAAAAAATCTTCAGAAAATGCAAAAAACTGTTTCTGGTTGAATTGAGGGATGTTGTGTTCATCTAATGACATGTGCCAACTAGCAGAAACCCAAATAACTTATGACCTAACATTTTGCATGGCAAAATGCAGCACTGTTTTCTACATCTGGTTGTAACAGTAAGTCATTTCCATGGAATTTTGAGTTGTAACACTTTCGTCACAACGGCATATTGCTAGGGTATGTATGTTGGTAAAATGGCATCATGTGACACTATTTTTCCCTGTGCCAGTGCAATGGTAATGCATTTGCTTAGTATAGCATTAATCTGTCTTCGATTGCCAACCATGCAAAAATAAAAATAACTGCTATTTGTAGTCTTCAGGAGGCAGGTGGGATAGTAGGAGGTTAGTTTCCTAGGCATTCAAAGGTTTAAATTCCTCAGAAGAATAGTTTCCGTGTCGTATAGTGAAATTATTTACTTACTAGGCACGATGGGGGGGTGGGGAAGGGTGGCCACCGAAGGCGGCATTGTAATCCCAGACAGGACGCTCAGTCAGTGCACTTATGGTGCAATAGTGATAATACATTTCTCGGTACTTCCTTATTATAGTGGTCCCCCAATTTTATTTGGCGATACTTGGGTATAGTACAGAATATGGTAAGTGTGCCAACTTCTGCAAACTTTGCCAACTATGGTAACCCTATCCTGTTTCTGAGAAATACGGCAACCATGCTGAATTTCTGCAACGATTCCACCATTTTGAGAAAATTTTTATTTCTAGTACGTTTAGGGAAGGAGAATAAATAAAAAACATTTATATGGAAAAAAACTTTATTGGTGTACTATTTATTTTAATATTAAATCAGCCTTTTACTGATTCAGGCAGAGCACATCGAATGTGATATGAACGGTCACGAATCGTGAAGCGACGAGCTGAGAGGTCTCCCCCCCAGTTCAGTTCCTGTGATTCAGGTAAGTGTACTAATTGCATGAAAAATACTAATTGCAATATATTGATTCCGGATTATTGATTTATGTTAATAATAAGGAAGTACTCACAAAAGAAATTATATAAGAATTATGTTTTTTATTGATGAAAGATTATTTTGTAATGGTTGTTGCCTAATTTATCCTGCTTATTGCATTTTTTCAACGTTTTTCTGTACCAAAAATAAATTGGTTTATCAAAATGACGGAACTGCATTGTGGCTGTTGTACTTGACAATTGAGGCGTAGTTGGCAAAGTTTGTGGAAGTTGGCGCAGTTACCGTATTCTGTACTGTACCTTGGTGACTTTAAGATTACGTCAGAATCGCCAAAATAAAATAAGAATAATAGCTACACACATATTGTTTCCTAAGATTATTTTTAATAATCATTAAATTATACTAATAAGTATATATTATAATACATATTTTTATTGGCAAGAATTGCCCTCTTGGCAAGATATTTCACAAGCCGTTATAATAAGGAAGTACTCATTTATCTATAGTGTCATTAGCGTGGGTTCAACCTCCAGTGGTGTCATAAAACACATGTTTTTCTGCCTACTGTCCATCTAAACTAGGGTTTGGTTCCTTTGGTAATACGGTTTCAGATTTCTTGGTAAGCCAAGTGGCCTGGTAACGAAATTTGAATTTGTATCCCAATTTTAACATTATGAGGAAATTCGCCAGTCTGATTGGTTTTTATTGAAACCGTGTCACGCAGTATTGCAGGGTTCGAAATTAGCGGGTGCACTGTGCACATGGAATTTTACATATGCATGTAAATTTTTAATTTGGGTGCATGCAGTGCACCTAACTATTCAAAACCATGGCTACTTGCATTTATTTTTCAAGAACGGTGACCTATGGACTAATTTTATATAATTTTCTCAATGTATCTGTATTTGATATTTTTCTTTTTTTTTACAAATGAATGTTCAATTATTTTGAAAAGTTGCATTTTTTCAGCTTACATATCGCACCCTTGCGACGAAAACGTTACAACTCAAGATTTGGTTAAAATGAGTTAATGTTACAACCAGATGTAGAAAACAGTGTTGCATCCTGCCGTGCAAAACGTTAGGATATAAGTTACTCGGATTTCCGTTAATTTGTATATGTAACGGTGGTGTTGATTCATCATCGTTTTCCGCGTCTCAAGGAAAGAGCTTCGTTTTGAGTTGTTCGTTGACCTTGAACGAGGGACCGTTAGATTCTCTTTTTACAAAGCGTTATATTTTCTGTTGTAACTGTTTACGATATCGGACGAGGCAGAAAAGTATGTACTATTTCGAGTTGTCACACTTTCGATGAATGGTCAAAGGAAAGGATTTGGTTACAACTTGAATTGCTCCTCTTTAGCTGAATGTTCAAAGAAAATAGAGTCATCGATGTAAAAATTTTTTAGGTGTAATAGAGTAGAATCTTGACAGTTAGTAAAGGGAATAGGGTCTTAACGCCTTCCAAATCATTTCTACGGCCTGCATTTCTTTCTAGAGAGAATACGATAACTTACTTTTCTAATAACAGTCCTGCAGGGCCATTCTTAGTTAAGTGCGAGTTGGGCGGCCTCTCAGATACGCTAAAAGATGCAGTGCAAGTACCAATAAATAAGTTTTTAGCGGCCTTTATATACCTTCCCAGAGTATTTAATCAATTGACCTTTCGTGTGTGTAACGTTATATTTCCCATAACGCACAAGAAACTTTTAAATCGTGGTCGAAATAAATATACACGTTGTTGGTTAAATGCACTGGCATCAGTAGACTAGCAGGTTATAATGTTTATTGTGGTAGCCTTATAGCCACTACAGAGACCCCAGGATGCCGACAAAAAAAGAACTTAACCACGAAGTTCTGAGAAGCAGAAATTTATAATTACGTTGTACTGGTATTTCTTTGTGTTTATAATGCGGCTGTGGACCTAAATAAAATCATTTTATTTATCCACAGCATCGAAGTTAACCAAAAAATGCCAGGTGATTCATATATCCCAAACTAACTTTGTTTAGATCTGTCTATTTTTAATTAAACTTCGTTGTCTTCTCTTTGCCTTTGGCATTTGGGCGAGTGAAGAACTTTATTTTGTAATGCTAAACTCCGGTCAGTTTCGTTTTTAATCGTTATGTTACGTTAAAGCATTTTTGAGGGCCGCTAAAATCTGTTTTGCCAAGGGTTGCTAATGCTGTAAGCACCTGCCTGAGTCCTGGCGCCATTTCGTCAAGCTTGCCCTTACAGCATTGCTTGTGAAACCTGCAGATACAGCAGGTCCCTCGTTGACTACTGAACTCACCACCAGTGTGGACGGAGCTTATAATAATATTATTATTTGCTTCCTGTAGTCCGTACAGAACCTAGCCAGACGTTTCCCAGTCATGCCCAGAGGAGCGTTCGGTTATTATTACATAAGCAATATTTTGGCCATTTTATACCCCTCTCCCTCCTAAGCAAAAATTAACATGGGCTAACATAGGAAAATAAGCACAACAGCAATGCCCTCTCTCCCCAAAGGTGCTTACGTAATACTTGAACATGCTCCAGTGTCATTTTTCTCTAGTTGTAACACAATAACAGGATCATAACTGGTCAATCATTGAAGAAGCTGTGAACCGGATTAGGACCCCAAGGCACCTTTTGTTGCCCCTTTCTACCCATTCTCCCCAATCAGTGATAGGGACATAACAGTGCTATATTTTTTTTTTATTGACGGTAAATATGTTGAAAAACAAACTCATAAATTGAAACATAAACATTAAACAATATTAACTTATATTGAAGTATTATTTCTTTTTGTATATAATAAATCAAATTCAATTTTATTGAAATAAATTTTAATTTTAGCAAAAAATAAAAGCCTATCGAACACTGGTATTTAAATGGAAAGCATGACGTCCAGCTTTCTTCTTTTCAAAATAGTACTTCCCGTTTTTAGTTCTTGCTCGGCATCAGTAAATATCAAAAACCGACCAACGAAACTGTTATAATTCAAAATAGTACATCACGCAAACCTTGAAAGAATCTCATAAACTGTTATAACTGTTAAGTCATGGTAATACGGGTTTTGGTCTAATAAATGAAGCAAATTTTGCCTCATCTGATGTTTCCAGAAACTGATCTTAGGATTGAAGTTATTAGATGATTTAAAAATCCCTCAATTCAGCCAGAAACGGTTTTTGTGTTTCCTGAAAATTGGGATTTTTTAAGTTAGCACTTTCGTCGCAAGGGTGCGATATAATTGCCACACTTACATTTTACCTGTTTTTAATGTTAAGGTTTACTTTCTATCCTGTTAGTTACTTGTACACCTAATTAGTATTTAATGCACCGAAGTCACAAAACTTGAGTGCACTTTGTGCACCTGACTTAAAAAATTAATTTCGACCCCTTCTGTATTGGTGTAAAAAGTAAGAGGTAAAAAAATTTTCCAAACACGAATTTCATTTGGTGAATAAACGTTAAACTTGCAGATGGATAATTTTATTTTTGTCGCATTTCTGCAATTTGATATCTAGAGTGATGATGTCATCATCTATAATAATCAGTGATTCAACATTTCAACTAATTCAGGCATAACTTGAACTCTATCCAACCGGGCCACTAGGGGTTTACCCCATTATGGGGGGGGGGTATGGGGTCTCTGCCCACTAACTCTTCTCTGATACAGGTAGATGCCATGCCAATGTTATGTCAATGAGTATTGTACTACTGGTTGCAAATTTTCTTTAGTTACTGCAGTTAAGAATATTAGTGGACTAACAAAAAATACTTTTTCAAAATGGCAGAATTGCGATAGTCATGTGTGTTCGTTATGAGAGTGAGCTCAGAAAAGTCATATGAAGTTGAATTTAAAGTAGAGAAATAATATTGAGCTTTAAAAAAAAAAAAAATTTAGAAAAGAAAAAGCTATATTAAAATTAACGGGGCAAGAGGCCTCGCTAGCGCTTGGCGGTTATTCTTTTAATCAAATATAACAAGACGCTCATTACAATCATTGTGTTTTAAACTTATATTTAAATTGAATAAAAAAAAAAAAGAATTTGAATTTGAATTAGGAAAAAGGATAGTATTAAAGTAAGAAAAAACTGGAATTATGGAACATGGAAAGAAAAAACGATAGTGGTGCCACCACACACTTAACGGCAAAATTGGGAATTACAAAGGGTTGCCATAAAGGGAAGTAGAATGAGAAATGGGTTACCATATTGTTTTGGCACCCGTACCAGATCGTAAAAGAGTGCCCTCAATCCTTTATTTTTCCTTCTGCCAATTTCTCCTACACATATTGCAAGATCAAAATCATTATTGCTGTCATTAGGAGGGAACCTGTGGTCTGCAATCTAGTGGGCTGCGGCCAACTGTGATCCCTTAATTCCCTTCCTCTAAGCTTCCACTAGCATCTTAATGTAGCCTTTTCCGCGTATATGGAAGGTCTTTAGAGATAGTTTACGTTTTTACTGCCGAGACTGTATGGGCTACCGAAGATACATAAAGAAGATGTACCTTTGAGACCTACTGTCAGTGCCATCAGTTCACCAACTTACAACCTGGCAGAATTTTTTAGTAAACAACTTAGCACCTGTGTCAGAAACGTGGTTCACTGTGTACGTGATTCAGGTGCATTAATTTCATTGAGCTTTTGGACAATCTTATCCTTGCACCCACTTATTTGCTGGTTAGTTTAATGCATGTATAATTTAAGTTTGAAAAAATTTGCTGAACTACACTATTTAATTTTCTTCGAATTTTCATATGGAAGTGTTCAAGTATTATGTAAGTACCTTGTGGGGGTTCCATTGTGCTTATTTTCCTATGTTATCTAATTAGCTAACATTGGAAAAATTGATGTTAATTTTTGCTTATGGGAGGTGGGTGTTGATGGCCAAAATATTGTTTACATAATATTTGAATGTTCCCTATATACATCCAGTTCTACAGTCTGTGAAAACGAATCACATAGTTGCATTCCTTAGAGAATTTCAGTATAGAAAAGTCAGTTTCCAACTTCAGTTGCATTTGTCGAAAGAGCTGTTATGGTGGATTTTTGAATATTAGTGTTTGTTTATTTATTTTTATAATTTAGTTATATCATTTAGTTATATTTATAAAGTTATTTGTTATATTATTTATGATTTGGGATGAATTTTAACAATATCATTTATGGTTTAACATTTGAAATGATTTATTAGTATTTTTTAATTATAATTAGATAAGTTTTAATGCTAGTTTACTTATTGATTTAATTTTTACTATTTGAGAACATTAAAACACAATTTCCATAACATTAAATATTAAATTTGTTTATCCAGAATAAATTTGTAAATTGCCCGTTGATACTGGTTAGTAAACATTGGTTGACTTTTACCTAAAATTTCAAATGCAAGACCGTAAAAATTAAGTAAATAACTAGGGTTATTTTTCTAAACGCGTTGTGTGTTAAACATAAACAAAATAAAAAAACAGGTTCTTTAAAACAGACATGAAACAATTATTCAATAATTACTGCCTTTTATTTTATATTATAAACACGATAATATATTTTCCAATTCCTTTAGAATATAACAGTGCCATTTATATAAGCATTTGGAGCTATTAACCATTCTACATACTATCAATTTTTCACTTATCTTTTAGTTACTCATTTTTTTTATGAGAATTGTGCTGGGGTATATAAACCACCAGGAAAAATTTGCACATTTTATTATAAGTTTAATGAAGGAGGAGGCACTTACAATTTATCGATTAATAGGATATAAGGAAAGGTAACTTTAACTTACATGTTACACCCTTAATGGCCCATGTTTGGAGTAGGTTGGGGTCCTGCGTTTGCATTAAATCTTCACATTGAAAAATTTCTCTCTCTCTCTCGGAGCGAGACTTGTAAGCGTTTTTAAAGTAAGCGCCATCTTGAAGACTTTTTTTTTGTGTAAGGACTGCTAAAATCCTTATTCTCGCCAATATATTGCCAACTTTTTCATTTGGCTTTTGTTAACGTATTAGACGGCAATTTCGCCTGCCTAAATTGCAATTGTTGGCCAATTGTGGTGGTCTGGAACTGGACGCCCAGCCTCGTGTGTGGCCTGACCTATTTATGCACGTGCAACGAGTTGGCTATTTATTGCTGTGATGATTTATTTACTTCCCCTCGACCAGGGATTTCGTCTGAACTTAAGTTTTTATAGGTTTCGGTTGCTGATGGATATTAGCCATATTGTAGGGAGCGAAATAGCAGTTTTTAGGTACACTGATTGGCCAAAATTATTTTGTTTGCAAGTTAAAAATGGGTTTAAAAAATTAAATATGATAGGTAGGAAAAAAACAAAAAGGTGGATTTGTATGTTAAGGGGTCCTACTTTTAAAAAGAAAAGGAATTTAATTATAAGTGCCTTATTTATATTCAGAATTTTTTTAAGAGTGTTTTTTACTAGTAAAAATCAAATTAATTTAAATTTTACACCTTTGTTAATTCAACAGGCATTTTTAACAAGTCTTTTCGTTTGTCACATAAAAAACAACTAAATTTAAAGTTCTTGAAAAGAAGTTACAAAGAATTTGATTTTGTTTGGAAGCATGCCTTGCACAGGAAACTTGTTTACTTCCTATTATGCCCATGATGAAGGTTTCTTTGGACGAAGGTGCCGCCTCTTGAATGGAGGTGTCTCCTCTTGAACGTTAATTAATCTGGCATAGTGTTGTAGACGCAGTGTACAAATAATTGGAGGTACAACTCCATCTGAAAAAATTAAATAACAGGCGGCAGAATATCGAAAAAACAAAAACACTTAACAACATCTAAGCATATATTTATATATAGTGAGAGAGAGAGAGAGAGAGAGAGTGTATGTGTTTTTTATTTAATTATCTATTTATCTGCTCCTGGGTGTTTAGATTTAATTAGTTATTTTAAAAAGGGAATTTTCAATTTTCACCCTAACATAGCCAAGGCCCTCCTGAAAGCTATATGAAATATAGAGCTCATCTCATCTAGTGCGGTTACCCTGGATTCGACTCCTAGCTGTATCAAACAAAGCACTCATCGACTACCTGCTCACTGTAAACTGGTGGTTGGTTTCCTAAGTCTTAAGAGGTTTGGATTCCACGGTGACTTGTAGATTTTGGCGCAACGTGACGCTTGCTGTCCTTATGCTTTGAAAATCACACAAACCAAGCAAAACCACAATATATTTATACTTAAGGGGGGTTGACTCCCATGAAGCTCTTCTGCATATGTCCATGATATTTGCATGTGATCATTTTAAATATTCTTATTCTATTTGTATTTTATTTTCAGATATAAGCTTTCTACTATAGAAGTCCACCTGTTGAAACTTTCAATCTGTTTTTGTGCTGAGGTGAGGTCCAGGGAACTGCCCGATTGCTTTTCAGACCCATGGAATGGAATCAAAAAAAGCCATATTTATTATGCGAATCTTCGATGTTGAGCCCCATGAGAGAGAGAACTAAAAGGGAACATGAGTCACTGACAGACAGATCACCCGTAAAAAGTCCATTTATCGTGTCTTGTAAATCATTTTCCGAACTTTCGAGTGAGCATACTCAACTGAGAGACAATAGCAAACCTGTGTCTTACACAAGCATATCTTCACCATTACCAACACCAGTATTCTTTTTCAAAGAAAAAACGTTCTCACAAAAAAAGGACCGCCAGCTGCACAGTTATCGGCCACCTCCAACGCCTAAACCCCATCTTGAAAATAGTGGGGTGTTTAGTTGTAGTAAACTAAATCTAAGACCACAGTCAGTCAGCTTTGTCGATGAAGGTACACCCCTTTCTTCGGAGCATTACAATGAGAACTCGGATCAGTTATATTTCCAACAGTGCTTCAGTATTATATCCAAATTGGGTTCAGGTTCTTTTGGTGATGTATTTAAAGTTCGCAGTAAAGAAGACGGTAAATACTATGCCGTTAAACGATCCAAGGACAAGTTTTGTGGGCCTTCAGATCGACTCCGGAAAATGGAAGAAGTGAAGAAACACGAACGATTACCCAAGCATCAGAATTGTGTTCAGTTCTTCAAAGCCTGGGAAGAGAGGCGTCGTTTGTATATTCAACTTGAACTCTGCGAATTTAGCCTGAGTCAATTTTCAGAGTTAAACCACAATATTCCTGAATCTACCGTTTGGGATTACTTAGTCGATTTGTCATTAGCTGTAAAGCATTTACATGACCACGACTTTGTCCACTTAGATGTTAAACCTGAGAACATCTTTGTCTCTCACAATGGTGTATGTAAACTTGGCGATTTTGGTCTCATGTTAGACGTGTCTAAGAAAGACTTGCAGGATCCCGTCGAAGGTGATTCTAAGTACCTTGCTCCCGAGTTGTTGCAAGGTGTTTTTACCAAAGCAGCGGATGTTTTTAGCCTAGGCATTACCATTTTAGAGCTTGCCTGTGACTTAGACTTACCTCAAGGAGACACAGCTTGGCACCAACTGAGGGAAAGGCAAATGCCTTTGGAATTCTTACAAGTCATCAGTACTGAATTAATAGAGGTGATTAAAAGTATGATGGAGCCAGACCACCGCATAAGACCTACCATCGACAGCGTCTTAAAAATGGAATCTGTATGCAAAGTATACGATAAAAGAAAACTTGTGTTGAAAACGAAGAAAGAATCAGTTTCCACAGATGTTCACAGCAGTTCCTCTTCTGGCTGGGAAGGCAGCATCTCGGACGGAGACGTGTTTGAGCCACAAAACTCATCAAGTGAGGAAATTATTAATTCCAGCAGTAGTTTCAATGACATCCAAAAATCTCTAGACTTTGATTTTAATAGGAGTAGTACAGAATTTGTGGAACAGGAAGACTCCTTTGATGAGTTTTTGCGTAGCCCTAGATTTGATAGATTGTCAGAAAGAAAGGTCTCCACAGGAAAACTGAATCCCCGTATAAGTAGCAGTCCTAAATTCAGTCGACGAAGGCTCCCTTTTGTAAGTGCAAAATGTGATGATGAAAATGTGCTAAACGTACGACCGCAAAACTTAATGAATCTTTTCGACGAACAAGTTTCTGATAATTCATTTTAATTTGTCGCAGTTACCTTAATTTCTAACTTGTAAAATAGAAGACGAATCATGTATTTATATGTGCACATGAAAACCAAAGAATTCTATGCATTTCATAATATGTATGTATATTTTGAATAGTATGGTATATTGTTTATAAATATATAATCTAATGGGTGTGTCTACATTCTTTACCAAAAAAAAGAAATGGCCAGAACTTCAGAGAACACTTCAGTTGACCTATAGAAATATTTTAATTGTGGAGCATACCTATTAAAGCAAACACACAGCTTGATGGTCAGGAGATAATCTCCTGAAGTTGGTCCACGAGTTTGATTTGAAACAGTTGATTGAACAAAATAGAGTGTGGGTAGTAACACGGGAATCTTTGTTCTTCCAATTTGTACACAATCTGTCATTACTATATACATCATTATATGTCATTTAGCCTTCCGAACTCCCCCACAAAAAAATCAGTCTAGTTCGGTTGACAGTTTCGCAAGAGCTTAACTTGTGGGCATTGGACAGTAAATACATGTTCACTTTGCTCGAGTTCCATACACTTTTCTTTCCCGACTTTTATCAATACATACATTCTATGTCATTACAAGTGACATTCATTTTTTTTTTTTTAATCATAGTATACTTTTTCACTTATTTATTTAAAATGTTTCAACACTCACATACAGGTATCCTGTATAACTCAAGCTAGAGCTTTTTTTACATACAACCTACCATCACAAGATTTGGTGGGTTGTAAAAGAAGCATCACCCTGACCTAGTATCAAAGTGATGACAACTCTGCATGAACCAGGTTGTTAAAATCAAATAGACCTCCAATTCAATGAGAACTATGCCCTTTTTTTCATATATATCTTTTCTAAATTTATTTTTAAGCACATACTTACTTATTCTGTAAGTTTTTGAACCAAGATAATGTGATTTAAGTATTGACTGAAAGAGAGAGACTTGGTTTTGGTGGTTAGTCAAGTGGGTTACCGAATCATTTATACAGGAAAATATTATAAAAGATGCTGACATTATATACATATGTATAATGTTATACATGTATAACGATGTATGCCACTGATCAATAGGGTCATTGCGTGATAACTAGTTTATTTCGGAGGAAACGTTTGCAATCATTTATTTCTTATTTAAAAAATGTAAAGAATTTTTTTTTTTAAATTGAGTCCTTGTGATAGATGACCAGCTAGCGAAACAATAGTGAGCTTTATTACACATAAATTAACTTACTATTAAAAAAAAAAAACTATACATTCTATAAATAACTGATACTCGTAAGTTATGAACTACAAAATTAACTCACTATAAAAAAAATTTACTGTTGCAAAGAAGACTTGAAATTTTAACTTTTTACAAGTTCACTTATAAGCTGGAAATATCTGCTCTCTCAGTGTAGTCAGATCATTGAAAAATTTATTTGAATTAACGATTATTTAGTCACTGAGGATTGAAATGTAAAAAAAAATCTGTAATCTATTTTAGACTATTTTTTGAAATTATGTTTCCGTGTTATGGAGGGGACATAGCAGCCCTTTAAAGGATGATTCAGGGGGGTAACCTGCCAAAGATAGTTTGTACTTTTTCAGCTAACTTTCGCCTAAAAGTTATAGACAAATTAGGAAAGTTGTTTTCCAAGTGAAAACAACTTTTGTTGATGAAAGTGAAAGAAATTCTGGTCAAACAGTTAACTTCTCGCAATGTCAATTAATTATTTTCATCTTTGACTGGATACTTCATTGACTGTGCACATACCATGCATGATATGCCAGTTTAAAATCACATTTCCTTCTTCTCTAGCCGGAATTTGATTAAGTTTGATTGATATATTCATCAAATGCCTTACATTTGTAACATGGAGTCTATTACGAATATACATCACCTTTCCAATTTTATTTGAAGTTTTCGGCGAATTGCTCAGCAGTTTTCCTAGTCGAAGTTTGGTTAACATCGCCTTTCGGCGAAAAGGCTATTGTCAGGTTAACCCCTGATACAATGCATGCTAAACAATTCAAAGCATTTCAATTTACACTTTAAAATGTTAGTTTTTGATCAAAGGTTTCATTTGTATATATTGGTAATACATTCTGAAAATTTATAATTGATATATATATATTTTTTTTTTCATTGAACAGGTTTGGCCAAGTTTTAAATGACCTGTTAATGACAGATCCAATTCCTGCCTTTTGTTTTCAGAGAAAGCAAATACTGTTCTCGATACGTTAAATTTTCTGAGAAAGTGCAGCTCTTAATACTTTTGATGATGTAAACATGCCTAAAAGACGTATTCAATAACAGTGTCAAATTTTCAATAACTTCTGCAGCAGACAGCGTTAGCAGAAATTTTATGGATTCTCCATCAGTACTAATCCACTGGTGGTAATTTACAAGCTACCATTCACATCGTCAAAAACATAAATTACATTAACACCAGAATTTTCACACCATCTGTACATTCAATTTCTATGTTATCAGCATAGTCATAGACAGTTAATTTAACGAATTCTTTAATATTCCCAATTTTTAAATCAGGAAATTCTTTTTCCCTACAACAGTTTGCAAAAGTTCTAAATTTTCATGATGCACATTGTAACATACTTCTCTGTCACTTGAAGAACATGTTTCGGTCGTAATTTTTCGAAAACGGCTTACACCAATCCTTACGTCAGAATCTTTACAAAATAATGAAGATGCTTTTATCCTCATTTGTAGAATGCGTTTTTGGGTCTTTGTATTGGATTTACCATTTTGAATAATCGCAAAACTAAACCTTTCCGTCCAGGGCACAGTCTAATAATGTCATCTCCAGGGTCCAATTAATTCACAGGGCCATGGCCCTGGGGCCCCATATCATTGGGGATTCCAAATTTTGTATGTAATCTTTTTTAGCAAGTTTATAATATTAGTTTAAAACCCAGTTTTTTAATTGTAACTTAGTAATTTATTAATATTGCATTTTTTTCTTAATTATAACTTTGGCATCATTGAATATGGCTTTAAACTATTGATTATGCAAATAACATATGTAACAAGAGCTTGCATTTGTTACTTATTAAAAAATTTTGTTGTGGATGTGTAGGAAGGGGCCACCAAATAAATACTAGGCCCTGAGCCCCACTATGGCTTGCTCGGTCCCTTGTCATCTCTCTCAAAAAATCACCCGCTTTCTTAATGGTTTCTGGCAAAACAGCATCTAATCTTGTCTTCTGGGTTCGGCAAAGATTTGGCTTCTTCAGAGCTTGTGAGTAGTGCAGCAAACGATTTTGCTTTGATGGTGATAAATCTGCAATTACTTCAGCTATTACTGCTGTTTTCTTTTCAGATTCCCTTAACAATTTCTAATTCACTCTACCAACAGCTTTTCCAAATGCTAATGGAGAGGAATAGACGGGATTTTTTTTTTTTTTTGCTCAATTAAGCCCTTTAACTTCTTTCTTTAGTTTGCTTTTTTTTTGTCTTTTTTCCGAAGTTAGTAGCTATTCCGAAGATGTCTTGCTTTTGCTACAGCTTGACCTTCTTTCCAATTGTAAACGCTCTTTGGTTTTCAATTCTGCATGGAATTCTTGATTCAAATTCAATTTTTTCCTAAACTCACAAAATCTTTCTGTTGGCGTTTTCCCCATATTTAAAAGTCTTTTCACATTTAATACTTCATTGATTACACTGGTCAGCAGCCATTTCGCTACTGGTATGCCATGCATCATTTCTGACTCAAGTTGGCTTCCTGAATCCGAATATGTGCTTATTTTTTGCGTATCACGTCTAGTTTTTGAGATATCAGCCAACAAAAATTGAAAAAACACCAAAAATAGTGATTTTATAACATTTTTAAAATTCATACAGTTTATCGTAACAGCTGAAAGCGTTGAAATTTAATACGAATGATTGCCTTTCAATAAAAAACATGCATGTGTAATGTCAAATATTAATAATTTCAGAAAATAGTGGCAAATGGAGTAATGTAGTGTAAAAATGGCCGCTGGCAAAACTTCGCCTCAACCTTCACAGGAATTTTCGCCTTTCGCGGTTGGTTTTTAGCGGTAAAGGATCTAAAAATCGTAGAGCTACTCTGCTTATATTATAAAATTTGTAATTTTTTCTTTTCAAAAACGCAAATTTACATTTAAGGTTGGTAGGAAATAATTTATAAAAATGCTTGTGAAATTGAACCCTTTCTTAAGAAGAAATAAAAAAAGCTGATGTTAAGAATAATTTAGTTTTGGGGAAAAAAAATGTAATTGTAAAAAGAAATCATAGCAAAACGAAAAAAAAAAAGGTTGATTTTTTCTTGATTTATATTATCGTTGTTAGAATGGAAATAGTAAAAAATTTTTGATTGACTAGTCTAAATTAAACTTCAACTTAAAATCTTACAAATGTTTTTATATATCTTCGTTCATAGTCTAAAATATCGTAAAGAGGTCGTTCCAGTTTTATGAAAGCAAATTTTTGATCATTTTATATTTCCTCCAGGAGAGGGAGAATCATAGTGCAAGAGATGAGGTAGACTCTACATTTGGAGACCAGAGCCCAGGGCTAAATGTAGCGCCCAACACCGGAGAAAAAACGAAGAACAGCGCACAAAGTCCGGGGAAGTGAGAGTCCCATACAGGTCTCTAAAATCCGGCGGAACAGGAAAATCAAGTTGTGAGCAGGCTTGAAAGAGTTCTCCTCTCAAGAGTGGGTTAGCATGGCAGTGTACGAAGAGATGTTCTGTAGTTTCAACCATACCTTCAGTGCGTTGAAGTCAAAGTGGCGATTGTGATTTTCCAGTACGGAATAGCAAATCGATGGTATAAAAGATTCCAAGCCTGTGTCTATGAAATCTTATATAGATGTTGCGTGGAGTTGTAATTGGTAGGAAGAATGGCTCTCCAATAACAGGGTAAAGTGCTCGATGATGTCCCATTATTGATTGAGAGAGTGTTGAAATTTTGTTTGCATTCAGAGAAGACTTAACTTTGTTAATAAAGCTAGAAAGACTGAGTCCGTGAAAAGTTGATGTTATGCACTGCGAGCGAAATACTCGGCCACATCGTTGTCAGAGTGATCTCCATGTCCTGAGATCTAGAAGAATGTTAAAGATCTTTGGGCGAGAGCGCATTTTGAGGAGATGTTTAATATGTACAGAATAATAGGAGTGCAAGTCCATTGATGAGGGTCTGAAAGGAAACCCAATAAGGCAGCTTGTGAGTCGCAGAAAATGAGATTTTATTGCTATAAAGTGAGGATGCTAGATCGATGAGGTTTCATTCTGTAGATCGATTTCGTCGAAAATCAGTCATGCAGACAGGAAGAATATGATTAATTTCTAAGAAGTATTGGATACTGTCGTTGGCCATTCTTTCAATTATCTTGAGTGTGCACGATGAGAGAGATATGGGTCGACAGGATGAAGGAAGGGTAACTGATTTAGAAGGCTGGAGCAATAGAATAATGCGAGATCTTTTCCACTCTTCCGGAAAGACCTGATGCTCCCAGATGTAATTATAGAACTTAGACGTTTCGTAATCAGAGTTGTTGGTAGACAGGTGAAAGCGTTGCAAGGTATGCCGTCAGGTCCGAGTGAACTACCTCTATTGCTATTGCGAATGGCACGTGAGAGTTCCGAGAAATTGAATTTGATGCTAATTTGCAGAGAAGATGATGAAAAAATTGGCTGTTTCAGACCAGGCGTTAGCTGTAGATCTGGCATGAGAGTCAAGGTGGTCGAGTGTCTATTGAAGTGCTTAAGTAGTGTTTCTGCAGCTTTTTGCGTGGAACCCAGCGCACAAACTAGGGCGAACCATTGACTTTTAGGGGTGAGTGGAGTGTTAATGTCGCGAATCCTTCTCCACAACAAACTATTTGGGGTATGGGCATTTATTTGATCGTAAAAGTCAGTCCAAGTCTTTCTTTGACATGAACAAATTAATCGTTTTAGCTTTGCATTAGTTTTCCTCAGTTCAATAGAGTCCTCAATTGAGCCACGTCGAATGATTTTGTTTTTGAATCGCCGCTGAAGAGCTGGAAGTTTATTTATGGCTGCGGGATGCCGCTAACAGACAGAAACTGTCAGACGGGAATTTGTGGCTTTATCGAGTGATTTAGTAAATAGTCCGTTAAGTGAGGTGAATTTATCTGCATCTAGATTTTTAATATGTGTAGAAATATTGTCTTCAAAATTTTTCCAGTTGGTGAATTTCCTTGTGCATGGTGTGAAGGATGGTGTGATTCCTGAAATGGCAGTGGTAAGATGGTCGCTGCCAAGGTAAACTGGTCTGACGTACCATGAGGAAGTAGCGACCAACTATTCAGAGACAAATGTTAGGTCAAAAGGTGAACTATAATTGGCTCCAAAGAAGGTGTGTGAGCCATCATTTAGTAGTGCTAGGTTTTCCTCTTGATCAAATTGATGCACAGTGTTTTCATTCCTATTTGTGCGAGCATTACCCTATACAGAGTGATGTGCATTAAAATCTTCCGTGATGATAATTGGAAGATGAGAGATGGGGTTCGAAACAGATCTTTGAGTTGCGAGACAGTAAAAACTGCATTAGGTCGGATATATACAGAGAATAAAAGAAATTGCCTTTTCACCCCAATTTGAGCAGCCACAACCGAGATTCTTTCGGGTGGAAGAGGCACTGTATGTAAATAGTGGTGGAGTCTTTTATGTATGAAAATGGATGCTTTTGAAAGGCCATTGATAGGAGTATCGTGGTATGCAATATAAGGCTTTAGTTGAAAATTGAACGCCACATTTGACTCTGATGTAACTGAAATTGGCGCTTTGTTTGCTTGCGCATATTGTAAGAAGAGTTGTGCTTTATTTTTTGATGTTCTAGAATTCCAAGGTAAAATGCTTGGAGAAACAACAAAGTCTAAGAACGAAACAGAAAACGGACAGGAATAAAACGTGGCAGAGAACTAAAACAGAGCACAGAGAGCATTTAGGGGGGGGGTGGAAGTTCTGGTGAGATCCCTGGAATTTGCAGAAGTAATGGATGAAATTAGCTGAAGAATAATTTGAACTTTAGGTTCCACAACATCAGTGTTTGATTGTGCAAGAGAGGTATCGATTGAAATTGAAGTGATGGGTTGAGCAAGAAGTTTGGTCTTCGTGCTGTCCACCTTGAGATATGCTGTTTGCGTTGGGTTATGGTTCGATGATTGAGACGCAACAATGAGAGCAGGTACCGGGAGTTTCTTTGATTCCAACCTCTTTGGATTCTGCAATTTTGACAATGATAAACTTTGATTTAGTTTGCTTCTTTTTGGTAGCGATGCAGAGTCAGCGTTGTTGTTTTTGATCTTAGTAGACGCGGAAGAAATAACTTGTATCATTAATGAAGAATTCGGGAAATTATAACTTTCTTTCTTCCGAGAAGAGTGGGGTCCAAAAAAAAAAGTGTCTTGTCGAAGGTTTTGGGGTTTCCAGGTTTTCTTGTACTCATCAAAAGTGATTGGGTTTTTGGTTAGCAGAATTGTATTAATGGGGTGTTGCTGGCGTCGCGGAGGTTTGGTGGAGAGACCATACGGTTCCTTACAGTTTTTTTTTTGTCTCGCTGTTAGTTTGATTCTTTTAACCGCGCATCCATGGAAGGTTGCCTCATGTTCTTGATGACAGTTTATACAGTATGGCTTAGTGAGATTACACAAATCATCACCATGGTTTTCCCCGCACTTTGAACATATTTCCTCTGCAGTTTGCTTCCTTATGTGCAAATCTTAAACATTACCTGCACTGGAATGGGAATGTTGCACAAGGAAGAACTGTGTATTTATTAGGGCCTTGATTGATAGAAGCAGGCATTGATTGTTTGGTAAATGTGATAACAATTTTGTCTATGGGAGTAATGGTTCCATTAGACTGTTTTTTTGTGAAACGTCGGAATGACTTCACACCACTTGATTGGAGGGCCTCTAATATAGCATCGTTAGATAAAGAAGGAGAGACGCCTTTGATAAATAAACCCCATAGGTTTGACGAAGTTAGGATGTATTATCGCTTGAATAGCAAAGCCTGTCAGAGTGCCGATGGCAGGAAGTCTGGCTGCGGCCAAACTAGAGGAAGTTTTGACAATTAATTCGTTGTTGCCCACATACTTAGATTGATATGAACCAACAACTTTTTTGATATCAGCATCAATGATATTTCGATTAATGCTATGAGTCGTTCTCCATTAACAGTTTTAATGGTTACAGGCACACAAATAGGCCCCTTCACGCACCGACTCGAGGTTTGCTGAACTCTGCGTTTAGCCCATGAAAGTAAATGGGTTGTTATCATTTATTTCAGAGGAAGAAGCCTCTTTATTTTTTGATGCAATATCCGCTTATGTCGAGGTAGGCTCCAAATTTTGAAAAGCATTTCTATGAAGATCACTGACCACCATTTTTGTAGAGGAATCGTTTACCTCCATATTTTCTGAGTTTGAAGCAATAGGCTGTGGATTAAATATGATTGACGTAGAAATTTCACTATTGGGGTGCAAAGAATCCAAGATTAGCTCCACGGAATAGCTTTGAATGTCAACAAAAGGTTTGTGGGTCCAATGATGATTCAGCATTCACTTGAGATGTGGCGGTGAAGAGGGAGTGGCCACAGCGATTGTAACCTGAACGCTCATTGGCTGGTTGTTTGGCTCCGTTTCTGTGCAGTTTTTGGTGTTACGATTGATTTCTTGAATGTTAGATGATGATCCAGAAAAGGCTTGAGAATCCATCTGAGCAAGACGATTCATCATAAGTGCACTAAAAGCGCGGTAAAAGATGCAAATAAACGATGATTTGCCTTTTTCACGCCAAAAAAATTGGAAAATAGAAAACAATAGCAGAGAAACAAAATTTGCGTTATCAACCGATCTCGACAGAAGTCGTCCCAATTATCGTCAAGTCAGGCAAAGATTCTCATGTAAAAGGGGCGCCTGACGAAACGTTATATCCCCAAGTTGAATGGAAGGAGGTGGTATTGGGGTTTGGAAGAGAGGTGGGAGAAAGTTAAGAAAATGAGAGATTGTGAGTCTTACGTGGTTAGGGCGAATCCTTGTAGGCTGATTGCAAAATTTTTGTTAGCCATGAGGCGACTAAGTAATCCGAAAACTGTAAAAATTTTGGTGGGTCCTTGCAACACGAGAGAGTAAAAAAGTGGAGGAGGAGGAGGAGGAGGAACGCGCGTTTCATTGGGAAGGGTGGCCGCCGGGGGCGGCGCTGTAATCCCAGACAGGACGCTTGAACAGCGTAATCAGCCGCCGAGGCGGCTGAAGTGGGGATGGATTGCCAATCAACACGGCATTCATAGATGCACGTTCACGTAAAGTCGTCATTCAACGCACACCGAAACCAGCTGCCGGGGGAACCGTCACGGGGAACGGCCCAGGTAACAGAACCGGAGACACACCCCACAGCCGGCCGAGTAACCTACAGGAACCGGCCAAGACCGGAAAGGAAGGTGTTTAGCACAGCCACGGAGGCAGCGCGAAGGCGGGGGGATCCGGTGGGATCCAGGAGGTCGGACAGACCTGGTGGCGAGGCGAGGCCTAAATGGCGGCGGGCGAGAAGGAGCTCCTCCCTGAGGTAGCCGTAGGCCGGACACCGCAAAAAAAAAAGAAAAAAAGGAAGGAACGGATAAACTGAGTGAGTGAGTGTGAGTGAATTTTGCAAGAAGTGTAATGGGAAAGGTGGCCGCCGAATGGGGCAGCGCTGTATTCCCAGACAGGCTTTTGTCACATAAAATGACGACCAGTGGACCGAGAAGGGACACTGGGGGGGAGGGGGCATTGCAGGGGATTGTCGATCGAAACAGGCGTACAGAGACGCACAGCTCACATGATTGTCGTCATTCAACGTCGACCGGAGGCCATCCACGATCAGTCCGCCCCGAAGAGCGGCCGAAATAGATGGATGGCGCGGAAGAACACCCCGGGCCGGCCGGTACTCCTACAGGAGACCACCGGACACCGTTGAGTGGGTGAGGTGCCGCGAGCGGCAGCGAACAGGCGTAAAACATTCCCCGCAACCAGGGCGCACGAGACCAGCATAGTCCGGACAGGCATTACATACCAAATTATCATCCACTGTTTGCGAAAGCTGGCCCCCAAGCGATCGCAGCGGACGAAGACAATGACGAACGCCCGTCATGGACAGAAGGCCAAGCACGGCCCTAGCGACGAAGTCCGAATTACGAGGGAGGGCGGAGTCCGGTCCCAGAATAGCAGAAGCAGGCATCCATCCAACTCCGCCCGGCGGCCAAAGTGAATATCCCAAGCACTCCGTCTTAAGCGAGCTGGAACCAACACCCGCCAGCCCGGACAGACATCCGCACGCCACCAGAGCTGAGACCGAACTCCGGTTTTAGGAACGGATAGACCAGTGGAAATTTTGAACCGGGAAGGCCAATCAGAGTGTCGAAGCGGTGACGTTGTTAGGAAGTGGAGGAGGCGGAGTTTCTCGCAAGGCTGTTCGCCGGGAGTCAACGGCATGACCCCGTTTGGTGACTAGAATTTACGAATTTATTACGATAATTAGGTTTAATATTAATTAATTAAGGGGGGGAAGACCTGTAATGCCGTTCACTTGTTCAGAGCTTGTTCAGAGGGATTTAAAAAAACAACAAAAACCCTGAGGGTCAAAATTGTTTTGTGAAGTTATATTGAAATAGGAATTATATCAATATAATTTCACAAAACAATCTTGCCCCTCAGTTTTTTTTAATTAATCATCGTAAACCCAATTATCGTAATAAATTAGTAAATTCCAGGCGCCAAATTTACCGCCAAGCGAACGAAGTCCTCTGAGTGGTCAGTTACTTGAATGACGTCAGCGCTCGATGTAATGAGTCTTTTTCCTAAATTTAATAAATACCAGATTTTAATTGCACAAACATGCCTATGTTTTATGTATTTTAGCATAATTTTAATGTTTTATGTACGAAATGTATCTTCTATTAACTCTCTTAACGTAAGAAAGGGCGAACTATATTGCACTGGCGAAATCATACTGCTCTGCGCCTTGTCAGTGTACCAGGTTAGCTTTGCCACGAGTATAGTTGTTATGACTTCGGGTTTACGTTAGTTATTAGTTATTAGCGAGTGATAAAAGAACACGTTTTGACTAGACGGAAAATGGTTATCAACTAGCTTTTATTATAGAATTGGAATACAAGTACACCTATTGTTGGTGTTGCAAATAACAGAAAGTAAAATTAATAATACAATGAAATAAGTACTGTTGCCAAATCAATTATAAATAAAACAAGACAGATAAATAATAATACAAAAAAATTAACAATATATGTATAGTTCATAATATGAAGTTACTGAAATAGTGATATCAGCTTTTCACTGACTTTAAGAAATTGATTAACTCCTATTGTAGTTGAACGACCTTCGTTCACTTCGATAATTCAGTTATCTTTTTCGTTTTTAGGCGTTTGTGTTTAACTAATAAAACTGACCTTTGAAGCCCGTGGAGAATGTTATAAGAGGAAGTGGAGATTTGTGGAGGAAAGGAAGGGGAAAAAAAGATAATTTAGGGAAAATTTTATTTTGAAAAAGGGATATCACTAAGGTATTATTACCCTACTCTGACAGCTAGTCACGTGTCTTATAGGTTCACGTGTTCTATGCCGTATTTTTTTAAGGGATGGGACAAAGAATTATCATTTTCAATTATATGTGTCATTGTCTAAGTAATATCATGGCAAGGACAACCCTGAAATTGATCTACAATTTTGAGGAAACATATTTAAATGCTGAAATGCATTGCTCCACATCATAGGCGTAGAGTTATATGGGCCCGTGGGGGTCCGAGCCCCCCCCAATAATCTGAAATAAATTGCAATTTTACACATATTGTAATGTATATAACATGCATATAACATGTACATAAAATGTGCCCCTCAATAATTTTGAGAACTCTACGTTGATTCTCCACATAGGAAATGCAAAATCATGACGTGATGCTTCAAATGAGGCAAAACTGGGCATACAAATAGAAAAGTATTTTCTGGAAAAAATAAAATAAAAAATACCAATACTAAATCACACGTTGCTGGCAACAAAATACCAAATACTTCCGCGCAATCATTGAACAGTGCTTTCCTCGAAGGTTAATTTCGACAATCTCGTGGACAATTCAGAATAAGACGTATAACCGTATAAATTGATGCTTTAGTATTTGTATTTCATTACGCGAACATATTTGACTTTCGAGTTCAGGCCAGGCCTGTAGCTAGACAGACTTTCGAGTTCAGGCCAGGCCTGTGCGGCCTGAGCAGTGGTGGGGGCTTTGAAAGTTGCAGGGGGGGCGGGGATCAGAAGGCTACTGGGGTTGGCTTAAAATTCGTAAATATTTTGATATATTTTATTAATATGTTTAATAATACAAAATATACACGTAAGCACACTAATATATTTAACGTTAATGAATAAATTTCTTAAAGAAGATTTTGCATTGAAACTTTTAAATTTGAGTATACCTCTCAATAATCTCCTTTACCCTCATGGACGTCGGCAGCGCAGGGCAAGAGTGATCACTTTTCTTCCCTTGGATTTTTAAAATGAAAAAAAAATAATTAAAATTACAATTAAAAATTAATTAAAAAAATAATTTTTTTTCCTCAAGGGCAAAAATATGCAACCTCTTTATTCTGTTTGAACTAAATATTCTCATTATTTAATAAAACATATTGAATTCTTATTCAAAACTTATTTAATCAAATAATTTAATTATGGTATTTTTGAATGAAGGTTTTTTATTTCTGCTGAAGCAATCTTCACCCCCTACAAAAATTCTGACGATGCTCATGCTTATCATTACCATGAAGCAAATGAAGACTCAAACCTATGTACAAAACATCAAGTACACAATATTTATATTGAAAAGCATTTTCAGTACATTTTCAACGTCAAGAAACGATTTGCATTGTCATGTACAATTTCATACAAGACCAAAAATTCAAAATGAAATTTTACAAAAAGTTATTTTGAGAAAAAATATTTTCTAGTGGTGGGGGGCTGACTATATTTCCAGGGAGACTCAGGCCCCCTCTAGCCCCATCCTGGCTACGGATGTGGTGCAGGATCGGATATATAAATAAGTACATTGGGCTAGTGCCCAGGGTGCAAAATTTTAGAAGGCGGTGGACTTTGTTTTTAATTGTAATCAATCTAGAATTTCACCGTACTGTCGTCCTATAGCAGTGGTCCGCGAAGGAGTTCCAAATGGTCCGCAAAACGGGCTATTATTTTAAAAAAAAATATTGAAAAAAAAATACTTAAAAATTTAATATTAAAATTAAATATAAAAATGAAACGAGCGGTATATTTGTAGTATTTTGCCCCATCCCTAACTCTTGAAGAAAATCTGGCTACGCATGTATGGAGTTTTGGTAAAATGTAGAGACTTTCTATTGCTGCCACTAGGGATTTCACCTTGACAGCACTGTTTTGTTTGGCTTTACTGTTGGCAACACTGCTTCTATACATCTATATCTTTCCCCTCAAAAGGACTCTGCACCCTTTTTTATTAAGGTCTTGCAGTCAACTCGTGTAGGGACGGATTTAGAGGTCATTCGGGGGGCGATTAATGACTTGATTTTTGAAAATGATACCTCATTGGACCTTTACCTTGCATCTTTTCAATGTTAAATTTTCATTTTTCATTCGGGGGGAGGGGGGTGCGATCTCCACCCCGCCCCCTAAATTCGTGAGAATTTTTCGTAGTGGTCCGTGAATAAAATTGAAGTGTAAAAGTGGTCCACGGCTTAAAATGAGTTGGGAACCACTGTCCTAGAGAAATACTACTCCCCCTCCTAAATATAGGAAAAAAAAAATCCTCACCAAATAGATGTCTTCATAAAAATAGTGTTATTCTATCGTATAATAATGCATATAAGGGGAGATTATAAATGCCTTCCCCTCCCACATTCTCCGCAATTTTTTTCTCCATTTAAGGGGAATATCGGGGTCCGGTGAGGGCCGAAGTGAAGCACAAAACTATGGCTCTGTTGCCAGTGTCTCTCACCCCTATACCCAAGCTTTAAAATCGCTTGCTCTTGGATACCAAAATTGAACACTTTCCAACCCTTCGTTTTTCTGATAGCAAACATGATACATATCTAAATAGCTAATCGTCACACGAATCAAATTAAATAGCTGATACCAAATATCTCAGGTAGCAGGCTAACGAAATATCCTTATGTGATTAAACCTTGAAGATAATAGATATAGTTATAAAGCTATTGAAAAGGGATTTTTTTTTATCTTTTCAGAGGAAAAAATCCCTATAAACATCTGAGGAGGAAAATGTCTCAGTTCGCTTCGCAGACGCTGGTTTCCTCTATGTGCCAGTATGACGCTTTCGAAACTTGCTTTTAAAATACTTTCCGCTAACGTGGCTGTGACCAGAAAATCTAATTACAATTTTACTTGTTTAAAACTATTTAGAGGTCAAAGAGTGTTAAGTTTTATTAGATTGTCCTCTTCTTCTTCGTCTTCAGTGTCCAGAGTGGGTTTCAACGACTACGAAAAAGAGAAAAGAGAATTCAATTACGCAATTCCCGAAAAATTTAACTTTGCCAGAGATGTATTAGATGTTTGGGCGAAGAAGGAAAATGTAAGTTCCACTGGTACTTTTCTGTTAGCGCCATGCCATTTATGATTTTTTTCTTGGTCGCTGTAATTGATCATAATTATTCGTATTTAATCGTAACTTTACGATATTTTTGTTGTCTAAAAAATCGCAAGTTTACGATCCTTGATTATTTGCGAGACGCCATTTTGTTTGTTTGTTGACATTTTGCAGAATGAGTGCTGTTTCATGCCTGAACCCTGTTTTTTTTTGTTTTTAATAATTTTAGATGGATTATACTCTTCGGTAATTACCAAATGATGAGCATTCTGCGATTTTGTTTTTACAGGAAAAGGGAATTCATTTCATCATTTACTGATTCAGGAAGCGGACATCGAATGTGATCGAAATGGTCACGAGTCGCGAAGCGACGAGATGGGGTGTCTGGGGTGTCTCCTCCCCCCTGTTCGGTTCCTGTGATTCGGGTAAATGTACTAATTGCGTGAAAAATGCTAATTGCAATACAATATTGATTCAGCTTTTTACTGATTTAGGCAGCGTACATCGAATATGATCGGAATGGTCGCGAAGCGATGAGAAGGGGTCTCCTTTCGTCGTTTTTCTTATGTAAAATTTTGAAGATATATAATAAAAAATATCATAAATAAATTTTTTAACGATAACTCAGAAAACATCTGTCACTAACATTAACTAACGATTTTTTCATCAGCAAAATCATTGTAAAAATGTGTCTACAAAAAAAATCGCAAGTGGCGTCGTGTTAACGAAAATCATCATAAAAATGTGTCTACAATAAAAATCGTAAGTGGCGTGGTATTTGGCGACGGGTTTTTGATTTGGCGAAAATGGTCGACAGGCTAATACGTAAGTACCATCCTTTCTGATAAAGATGATGATAAAGGAACTGGAACTTCTTTCAGTATATTTTCATAGTGCACCCAACAGCAGTGATTCCTGGTTGGCCAAAAATACATTGGTGCTGGACCAGGTGGATGCATGGACTGAACTTTAACATCTTTTTCCCCTTAACAGGCATCTTCCTGGCCTAGCATCTTCCCAATCCATCACTTACTATCAGAAATAACTGAATAAAAACTGTTCTGGAATAATATCTATTAGTCTTTTTATTTTATCACCCACAGTGGCTTTAAAAGATTTTTCAGATTCTGAAACTCGCTTCACCCAAAGGGTTGTTTTGTCAAATGGTTTGAAGATGTGGTTCTCTCTGGTGCCTTCTATTGAAAATTAATTTACAGACCGTTTTTTCAGGAAGTCTTCGTTTGGACACATCTCTCGGCTGATGATGCGAAAAATACTTGAATTCCCTTTGTGTTTTGAAGCAAATTCAAATAAATCTTGTTTACTCAAGATTTGCCCTTCAATAGTCCTTTGAAGACTTGCTCTTGTTTCAAAATAATTTGAATTCTATTATAATACTTAAACACAACCTTCCTCAAACAGGTCTGAATTGAGGCCGAAGGAATGAGGTGCAAGGTATATAACATGTCTTGACACGAATTTTCTTGTTAAGACATGTTCACTCATAAAAACTTTGGCATCCAATCCAACTTGTTCTAGTTTTTTCTTGTTAAGATATTAAGTAAACTCAATGTAAATATAGGTAGGGCCTACCCTAATTTTTTTTTCATCCAAAAGAATAATAATAAATAAAAAATGTAATTAAAACAGTTTTTCTTTTGATATTCAGAATGGTAATACTGCATAATGCAGTAAACAAATCAGTCTTACAATAGTTTTACATGCTGGGAACACATACAGTACTTTGACCATGTTGCTCCAGTACATACAGTTCAAATTAACAAGGATTTCAGAGATGTAGGCAAGACTGTTTTGTGAGAGGAGATTATTAAAAAATAAACAGACAAAAATTTACCATTTATTTCTTAAATCCCCCCCACCACACACACACACAATTACGCCAATGCAAGATTCTGAACGACAGTTTTTTTTTCTCAAATTATAATTTTTAATTTGAGAATCACTACAAACAGTCTCCTTATTTTTTAAACATAAATAATACATGGCCAACTCATTCTACCATAAAAATATAATATGTATGTTGATGGTGGTTTGCAAACTATGACCTATGGAACTTACTAATGTAAAAATTACTAAAATTGCATTTGCATGCTCAGTGATAATTTTCTGTGACACTTCGTAAAATTTTTTTACGTTCTTTTGAAAGAATAAACAATTATCTTTAATTTGATACCAAAATAAGCCTAATCAGTTGAAAAATAAATAAAACGGGAATTAGAAACAATATACTATACACAGGAATTATAAAACAGGAAGAATAAATAAAACAGGATTTTTCTAAGCGAATTCAGAAAGTACGATTGCCTAAATTATGTAAAAAAAAAAAACAACTCCTCCCAAACTCAATTTTGAACTCGAAAATCTGAAAAAAATAATTTAAGGTTTTCTCATAGAAAAAATTTGTAAAAAGTCTGTGATGTAAGAGCACACAGCATCTGTTCATGTGACGTGAAATGACTCCTTTGTTAATGTTAGGTGTGTTCACCATAGTACTGTTGATGTTTGTTAGACTACAGGAAAGTTCCTAGTTAGCCTTTTCAATTATCCATCTTGGGTTCCTTGATGGCATACAAGAACCCTGCCCAGTATATTTCAGGACCATGAAGTAATGATCACTTCCAAGCGAATCTTGTTTGGCTCAACAGCATTATATGCGAGCTGAGCAGCCATATTTATACAAGTTCATTAGGTTTATTCATATGGGCTCCTTCAATTTGCTTGTGCGAGTTAATCAGGCTTACTTGTATGAGTTAATCAGGCTTACTTGTATGAGTTAATCAGGCTTACTTGTATGAG
>QLNU02015359.1:66594992-66662488 GCA_006491805.2 Dysdera silvatica | reverse complement strand
TCTATCTATCTATCTATCTATCTATCTATCTATCTATCTATCTATCTATCTATCTATCTATCTATCTATCTATCTATCTATCTATCTATCTATCTATCTATCTATCTAAGTACAAAAGTACAAAAAGTTCATGGTATAACCATGACAAATGACCTCTGACCTCTGGTGTAGGCAGGAGGAGTGGTGTGGGTTGTAACCCTGCTTATGATGAAATTTTGTACACACACACACACATATATATATATATATATATATGGAGTTGTGTCCCACAGCAATCCACTGCTATGAATACCGGCACTCGTCAGACCGCCGCTTCGAAGCAGCCCCGCAGCGGTCACACTGTAGGAAGGTGGAACAACGAGTCCCGTCTTAACTCATGACTTTGTTGTGACCGAAGTTCGGAAGCTTTGTGAAATTGTAGGTCCAGCTTACCAATCCGTCTAGCCAACGTGGTGAGTTTAAGGCCGCTTCCTGCGTGTTTCTTTCACTGTACTACATGTATGTGTGATAACAGAGAGACCTCCATCCTACAGTGGATTGAAAATGGTTGTTTATAATAGGAGCACATGTCGGTCGGGATAACGCTACAGTCTAATAATATGTCGAGAAACGATTGAAGAAACCACTGAAGTCAGGCCTGAGGTAAGGAGAATGATTGTACTCGCGGCAAATCTAACTTGGTACACAGTTAAGGCGACGGTGACCTATTTACGCCCGTGAAACAAGTATTCGTTCGAAAATTGGCGAAAAATGAGGTAACCCTCAACATTATTAGCCTATTTATCGCCTAATTTGTAATGCAGAAAAACGCGATTGCCAAAAGTACAGGAGCCAAATTTCTCGCCAAGCAAACGAAGTCCTCTGACTGGTCAGTTAATGAATGACGTCATAGCTCGCCAATATGAGTCTTTTTCCAAAATTTAATAAATACCACATTTTAATTGCACATATATGCCTATGTTTTATGCATTTGGGCATTGTTTTAATGTTTTATGTATGAAATGTCTCTTCTATTAACGTAAGAAAGGGCGAACTATATTGCACTGGCGAAATCGTACTGCTCTGTGCCTTATCAGTGTACCAGGTTAGCTTTGCCGCAAATATAGTTAGCGTGGTGATTGTCCCATTCGCAGGTAAGTCTTAACTATCCTACAATCACTCTTCAGACCGTCAAACCAGCCGTGATACCTGCCATCAATCAACTCATCGCCCAGCAAACAATTTACAATCACCTTGCGGAAGTAAGATCATTTGCGCATCCGCCATTGTCCTGCGACATTGTACGGGTCTATACAAATCAGTGCCTTGCCTGCTACCAGTACGGCTACCAGTACGGCTACCAGTACGGAACGGCCCATCCGTACTGGTACGATCATGTAACCAATTTTTGTAAACTATAACTGTCTTCTTTTTCTCTGAAAATATTAAAGTGTCTTGTTTACTAACTAATCAGTCTTGTTTATAAAATGAATTGTACGTCTCTTTCTTTTTAATGTTGTAATTTAAATTTTACAGTTTTGCCCGTTGCTGTCCAGGTAAATCACTGAATGTTCTATTTCTAATGATATCCGTTGGATTAGATTGTAGCATGATTTAGCATAAATGAAGTTTTTGTATTTGTATTTTGTATAAAAAATACCAAATTTTGTTCTTTTCTAAGTAGCTAATCACTCCTGCGTATTGAAAATTTTAATTTAAAAATAAGCAAGATTTTTCCATACAAAGTCCTTTTTTCAATGTATTAAAATGTGTAAAAAATACGTATTAAAATGTGTAAAAAATACGTATTAAAATGTGTAAAAAATACGTATTAAAATGTAGGAAATATGTATTAAAATGTGTAAAAAATACGTATTAAAATGTAGGAAATCTGTATTAAAACGTGTAAAAAATACGTATTAAAATGTAAGAAATATGTATTAAGAAATATGTATTAAAATGTAAAATATGTAAATGTGTAAAATACATATTAAAGTGTAAGAATTAAATATTAAATGTGTAAAAAATACGTATTAAAATATAAGAAATATGTATTAAAATGTGTAAAAAATACGTATTAAAATGTAAAAAAAATATATTAAAATATTAAAAAAATGTGTTTTAAAATGTAATAATTTTTTGTCCTTACAGACTTCTGAAAGATCGACAGACGTACCATCCTTTTGGTATGTGTATGAAGACGGTAATGAAATTAAATGGTCCTATGGAGAATTGGCTGAGAAATCTAAAAAGTTTGTTTTCGTATTTTACTGTTAACGGTGAATTATCAATTCTTACTTAATTTAACATTGGCTTTTACCATTTCTTCTCTTTATTTTGTTATTTCGCTGCGGTATTTTTTATTAATATAATTTATTTTAGGTATTTTTTTTTACTATTTATTATTATTATTTTGGTGCAGATTCAGGGTCCATCATGTATTTAACTGGTTTCATCCGTTTAGTTATCAATTCCTTTCCAAGGGCTTTAGATAACTAGAGGTATCTATGGAATAACTAAAGGTATATAACTAAGGAATAACTAGAGGTATATAACTGTGGAATAACTAGAGGTATATAACTATGGAATAACTAGAGGTATATAACTCCGGAATAACTAGAGGTATATAACCATGGAATAACTAGAGGTATATAACTATGGAATAACGAGAGGTATATAACTATGGAATAACGAGAGGTATATAACTATGGAATAACTAGAGGTATATAACCATGGAATAACTAGAGGTATAACCATGGAATAACTAGAGGTATATAACTATGGAATAACTAGAGGTATATAACTATGGAATAACTAGAGGTATATAACTATGGAATAACTAGAGGTATATATAACTAGAGGTATCTGCGTATGATGTGAGCTGTTCCTATAAGTGCAGTTTCTTGAATATGGTGGCGGCGGTATTTGCTGTTAATCTTCAATGTGCTGAGATGTTGCTCCGGATTTTGGGGAACAGCACCTAATGCACTCACCACAACCGGAACAACTGTAGTTTTCCTCCTCCAAAGTCTCTCCACCTTTATTTGCAAATCCTTGCATTTCGTCAATCTCGTTTCCTTGTATTCGTCTGTCACCAGACACTACAATGTCGATCAACCAGACATGTTTTTTTTTCTATAACCATAATGTCTGGAGTGTTATGTGGAAGGTGTTTATCACATTCAATTGGAAATCCCACAATATTTTTGCGTTTTCATTTTCATTGACTTTTACCGGGCTGTGGTTCTACCAGTCCTTATTTCTGGGTAACTGATGTTGCTTTGACAAGCACCAGTGTATGATTTTTGCCACCTTATAGTGGCGTTTCTTGTAATCGGAGTCTGCAATCTTGCTGTAACCGCATATCACATGTTCTCTAGTTTCCCCTGTTTGCTTGCAGAGGCGGTACTTGCTATCTATCTGCTTGGCTTTTGTCTATCTTTGCTTTAATTGTGTTAGTTCTTAATGCATGGTCTTGTGCTGCAAAGATGCGACCTTCTGTTTTTATTTTTAGTGTTCCCTCTCTTCATTCATTGCCACAAGACTCCTTTGTCCACCTTTCCTTGAATACTATTGATGTGTTGTCCGTGTAATGCTGTTATTATTATTATTATGTCTGGTATACATTGTTATATTACACAGCGTCTCAAGGAGATAATCACTATCCTCTTGATCTGGAGTTCGTAGTTTAGTTCAAGTCTCACCCAGAAACCTGAGAACTGTCCATATATCTTCTTAATATATAGGCGGTGCCCAGTAAGGCAGTTTTTTGTAGGTCTGTTGTCGTTATGTCAGTAATGTCCAGTTTTTCTAGGAAGTTTTTTAAATTAGGTGTGATGGCCCCCAGTGCACCTATCACAATCGGGATGACTGTTACTTGTCTTTTTTCCAGCAGAATTATTAGTGTGCTAAAAACAGGAAGAGTTTTTTAAAATTCTCATGTTCACGCGTTCTATATATTCTAGAAATATCGATAACAAATGAAGTACAGTAGGAGCCGCTTATAACGAGTTCGCATTTTACAAGTTTCAGGGTTTAGCAAGAAATATATGGAGACATGATTTTACAATGATTGAGGTTCGTGATCAGGTCGTCAGGCATTACGATTTCTATTCCCAATATCTAATTGTAATACCATAATGTAATTAGAACATATTTATATAGTTATTACACATTTTCACAACTTTTCCTAAATTATTTCACTATAATTAGTACTATATCAATCATTATATGTTCTCACTTCTCAGACAAACGGTAGATCGTTTAATTATAATGTCGCCATTAGTGGTGCCATATGCTAGCTAGATATTTTGCTGCACCGGGCGAGTGACTGTTATTGCTGTAATTGTTGTGCCTGTCATTGTTTTTTAAAGCCTAATTGCCGCCCCCGCATTTTGGCTCCCGGTACGACCGCCCCCTTGCCGCCCTAGTTATGCTACTGGTCATGACACTTGTCAGAATAAAAAAAAAAGTTTATTTCAGTACTGTACAATTTAATAGTTTGCAATGAAAAAGATCCTCGCAGGCCCCAGGTTTAACGAGTAAAAAAATAGCAATTTTTTTTAAAAGAAAATTTATAAAATTCGAAAAAAAAAATCATATTCCGAAAAAAAAAAAAGTATTTGAGGATGTCTTACTAACTCGCAGTGACATGATGAGCGTAAGGAAAAAATTTTTCCAGAGCAATTGAAATCGGAGAATTTCTGAGAATTCTCATTTCTTTTAGAGTACAGTGAAACCTCTCTTAACGAACACCCCACTGATATGGACACCCCGCTTTTACTGTCAGATAAAAATTCCCCGGCAGAAACTGATTTACAATAATGTATTTCAAACCCTTGCTTAGCGGTCACCCTCAGATACGGACGCGAACATTGTTTTCATGATTCATGATTGTTTTCATGTTTTCATGAATTCATTCCATTAGACTGGAACCCCTGTACGGACAAAATACGTTTGAACTTCGACCTTTACGGCGTTTGACACAGCTGAAAACTAAAGAAAAGCAGTATAAAAACTAAGGAGAACTTTCTCTCCCATTAACAAAGAGTGGCTACTAATGTAATTTTTTATTGGTTATTAATGTAATTTTTTTAGCTTATTATACAAAAAATTTAGTGGTGTTATAATAATTAATATAATAAATTCATTAAATTGTATTGAAATTCAAAGTTAAATATTATTGTATGCATGTTATAGCATGTAGATTCCCTCTTTTTAACTGACATTATTTTCGAAATTTGGAATTTTAAATTCAAAAACGGATTTAGACGGCGATCTGATATGGTGAACAGTTTCGTAGTCCCAAACTCCTTGTTATATACTGCTCCTGTTGTACTTACAAATTCCTAAACGGAATGAATTAAAAAGCTAATTCCGTATTTGCAATTAATTTAAACAATTGATAATATACAATTTCTTCATAATGGATATGAAAATTATAACTTATTAGTTAACAAAATTTTTAATAAGCCAGTGATGCAAGCTTTTTGTATATTTTATTTAGAGTTTCCAATATTCTTGAAAAGAAATGCGGCCTCAAAAAAGGAGACCCCTTATTGGTCCTTTTGCCTAAAATTCCCGAATATTGGTTGGTCAATATTGCCGCCATAAGAACAGGTAAAGATTAAAGGCATCGCTTCTTCCACAACCTCACAAATACACCATGTTTTCAATGAAATAAGGGCTGCTTTTACATATTTTTTCCTTCATTTTTAATTAAAACTAACTATCATTTTGTTAAAAATTTTGCTTCCAAACTGTAATTTCAACACCAAAAGTTCAGTAACCAAATTGTTATGTTGCAAAATAAAATTGAAACGAAAATATTAAGTTATCTTTATAATTTTAGGTGTCGTCGTAAGTCCCGGAAGTATGCAGTTAAGAGCCAAAGATTTGAAATATCGATTCGGTGCTTTGAAACCGAAATGCATTATCGCCGAAGAAAGCATAGCAGATGTGGTTGATACGGTAAGAAAATGGCACACTTCTTATATATGTCTTCTGATGAAGGTGGATTTTTTTCCTCTCGAAACAACTGTTAATTAATAAATTATATTTCGTTTATTTGTGCTTTATATAACACACTTTGTCTTTAGTTTCATGCCTCCAATCTTGTTGCTTAATCATTTTCTTACGTTTATTGTTGACGTTGGCGCAATCTCATTTGTTGTTCTTTAGTATAACCATGTTTATTGCAACTGTAAGTTCGTTCACTTAAATTTTATTACACTCCTTTTATCATAAACATTATTAAATATTTTAATTTTTTAGGTCGTTAACACCTGTGAAACCATTCAAACAAAGATTTTAGTTTCATCGTCAGGAAAACAGTAGGTTTGATTATTTACTCTCGCAAAGCTCTTTTTTAATTAAAAAGAATAATAATTAATATTTAATTTCGTCATTAGGAAATCAGGATGGATAGATTTTGGCCAGTTGTACGAAAGCAGCTCATCAGAACACCAGGTACTTCTTTTGCTATATTAAACTACATTAAAGACAAATTAATTGAAAACTACAGCAAATTAACGCAGTTTAATAGGGCCAAATAGTTTACAGACTGTTTCAATAGCCCTGGGCTATTTTCGTCAAAACGGCCAATGTGTAATGCACCTCACGTAATACACAACATGTAAAACAAATCCGTGTTACAAACGACCGTTACAGGTTGCAGGTATAAAGAAATGAACGGTAAAAATAAATACCTACATATGGGTTAGGGGAAACGTCTGTGGTAATGGAGTCATTAAGTTTAGAGAAACATCTGTGGTAGAAAAACGTAAGTTTAAAAGGAATAGACTAGTAAAATAAAATTATGCTGTATGGCAGGAAATGCGCAGTGAGTTAGAAGAAACATTTTATGAAGAATTATTGTTCGATGTGGGGAGAAAATTCTTCCAAAAGGGAGAAATGAAATTGGACGGTAACTAGTCATTAACGGCGTTATCTGCATTGACGATTATACATATAGGGCCTCGAAAAGTTGAGGTCCAGTGGAGAAGAAACTTTTTGGATAAATTGTGCTTTATGAAATAAAAATGTATGGTCAGATTCCCACGAGTGTTTAGCCAAAGCGGATCTGTGGAGTTCCCGTTTCCGCACATAAGAGTCATATTCTTTTAAACAAATTCGAAGGGCTCTGTGTGTTTGGTCAATGTAGACCTGATCTCATTGGCAAGGAATGGAATAAATTCCCCAAAAATCAAGGTTAGGGATGACATCTTTGAATTTGGAGAACTACGGTTTATTAATGTGAGTGAAGACAACATGAAAATTGAATTTTCGAAGGCTGAAAACAATCTTGGTAGATATTTTTGTCACAAAGGGCATGCAGACGATTTTCAGCTCAAGAGAAGAGAAACCAACGAAAGTAGTAGATAGTTTAACGCGTTTTTCGCGTGAGTTTCCTCAGGGCCTGATCGATGATGGAAGCTTGGAACCCGAGATTCCCTGCAATTCCACGAATGTAGTTGAGTTCAGTTTTCAGTGCTTCATCTGTGGATGAAAACCTCAAAGCCCGAGAAACCAAGCAATAAAACGTGCAGATTTTCTGACCACGTGGATGTGTAGAAGAAGCATGAAGCGGGCGACACACTTCAAATGGTTTTCGGTAAACACTTGTGGGGTAACCTGATTTCGTTCGATGGACAAGAACGTCAAGAAAAGAAAGTGTTCCATTGCTGTCTTCCTCAAAAGTGAACTGAATATATGGATCCACCGAATTCAAAGCATCAACAATTTCAGAAAGATCTGTGCTTATATCTGGGAGAATGGTGAAAGTGTCGTCCACATATCTGGTCTTCAGATTTGAACGGGATGCGTTGAAGGATCTTACCTTCTACGTAGTGCATGTAGATGTCACATAGGATAGGCGATAAAGAATTGCCCATGACAAGCCTGCCAGTTTGTTTGAATAAAAGTCCGTGGAAGGAAAAACATGTTTGAGTTATGCACAATTGCGTGAGCAGGACTAGTTCACAAATTGCGACGTTAGAAAAGTGAAATTCTTGTAATCTCTGGGTGAGACAATCCAGAGAAACACGAATGGGAACGTTAGTGAATAAACTTTTATTATCAAAAGAAATCATCTTGAAACCAACTGGAGAGAACGATCTAATCTTCTTAACGAAATCGGTAGAGTTGCGAATGGTGAAAACATTGTTAGCCAATAACGGAGAAAAAATGCGTATGAGATACTTGGAAAGTAGATGAGTTGCTGTACCAATATTGTAAACTATGGGGCGGAGCGGGATACCAGGCTTATGAATTTTAGGTAGGGCATAAAAACAGGCGACATTGGCAGTTGAAGGTACAACTGATCTTTTTGTTTTTTGATCCAGAGTGACAGAGTTTCGGACGATTTTATTAATCAAAGAAAGTTGCGCAAGAGAAGAATTCTTCTTAATAGGATTATAGGGGCTATCACCAATAAGAACGTTGACGCCTTCAATATGTTGATCTTTATCCATAACTACAACCTGACCACCTTTATCCGCCCTAGTGATGATCAAATTAGATTTAGAACATAAATCCTTGATTGCTAGTTGGTCAGCGATAGGAATGTTGGGCCGAGGTTTAGCATTAACGGCTAGTGCTTCAGCGATAAAGTGCCCAAGTACATCTGTGGCGGTTCCTCCACAGGCTCATTCTAACTCTGTTTCGCGCCAAAATTCCATTCTCATGGACATTTGGCAATGAGTCACACGTACAACCAACTCCTTGGAATTTCCACCAAAAACGAAGGATACAGGCATTATCCAACTTCGAACCCTCTCCCATATATTTTCATTTAATGGGCAAAAACTGTCAAGAAAGACAGCTCAACGTTAACATAACTCACAGCAAGTTCTCCCCTCTGTGGGGTCAAACTGACCAATAGAAATATATATAAACTATTGCGTCAGTACTCAATTGTCCAATCACGGTCCACAAAAATCATTCGAAGTAAAGTTTTGGACCGATCAATAAATACTCTCTTGCTCCTTAACTTTCGACCTGAAAGGATGTTCGCTGCTAGCCGTGATAACGATCCTCAATATGTAACTTACGCAACCTAACGAACGCCCGGCATCATGCCGTGGCCAGTGTACGCTTCTCAACCTCCAAATAAATATTATGTTTAATGTGCATCCTCTCTCTCGTCTACCTGCATTCACCGCCACGTAAAAATACCTTCTGAGATAACAGTCAAACTATGCCGCATGACATATGCCACCCGGCACCTGGTCAGCCGTCCACACACACTACAGCGCAGCAGCTGGCGACCTATCAAACCTTGCGGCACATCCTTTTGCCCAGAATTGATCTTGCTGTACTGTAGAGCTCTCACAGCAGGTGCTGTGAATTTAGTAGGATGAACAGGACATGCAATACTAAAATTCGAATTCAAAGAAAGAATATTAACTTGGTGGTCGGAAAGTGGAACCTTGGAAATGTTAAGAACGGCTTTCTGTACTAATTGAGGTTTGTTAGATGACGAAGGAGAGATAAGAGAAGAAAAGTTTTTGTTGAGGATTTTTTTGATGATTCTGAAGCTATTGAAAGACACTTAGCATGGCTCCTTGTGTCCCATGAACCGAAATAATTGATGCAGGAAGCAAGTTTCAAACGAAGGAGGTAAAGTTCCTCTTCAATATGAGCAATTTTTGCCCGGACATGCTTAATGAGCGTACAGAAAATGGTTAATTTGCAGTACAGAGTGTTTTATCCAAGTGCAATTTACGACGTAAGCTGCATTTAAGACCAATAGAATGGGGAATAACTTTGTAGTTGTGGCATTTAACAAGAAATCACAAATGTTTATGGTGTCTATATCTTTTGAAACGAAGTTTTCCAAGCCTGTTTAGCTCAGGCGACCACGAAGTTGAAGAAAGCATAATAAGCGCAAAATTAACGGGCAAATTGAAATAAACAGAAAGAAAATGGCGGAAGATTATTTAAATGTAAGATAAAGTGGAAAAAGGAACAAACTAAATAAATTAATAACGGAAACGGAGACACAAAGCCATAGTACATGCTGTAATACAAATTTCACTGACATTATACAACAAAATAATGTTGCGAACAAATAAAAAAATGCGCAAAATTACAGAAAAAAATACGAAACTAAACGAATGAAATTAATAAAAGCAGCAAAAGATTAATTAAAGCACGTGGTAAGATGCACAGGGGCACAAAGGTCATTTGGCAATAAATGCACCAAAGAATTTTCTTTCACTAACACGTGGTGAATTGAGAAGTAGTTAAAAAAGAGAAAAAAACAAAAATAGCACTTACTTGAAATCAATAGAAACAACACACAACAGAGACCCGAAAAGAGACGTTAAACACGCTGAGTAAAACCAAAAATAAGAAATATAAACTGGGAAATCTATGCAGGAACACGTGTAAAATCCAACACAAAGCAACGCAAGGTGGAACTGGCCAAAATATTTGATAAAAGGACACAAAGGTGCAGTAATTTTCATCAACACGTTACATTAAGTAGAGCAGGAATTATATTAGATATAATTATACAGGTATACATATATTATATATACATAAATAATATAAAAAGCTATAATCAATTATAGCTTTTCCTGGGACTAAAAAGTATAAAACTTATAATTTTCAATGAAATCAATCATTCTTTGTTAAGGTATTTCTAATCTTTTTAATGGAGGTAACGTTTATTTCCTATTTATTCCATGTAGTGTGTTTCAACTGCAAGTGACGATTCAATGATGATATTTTTCACCAGTGGTACAACAGGTATGCCTAAAATGGTGGAGCATACGCATGCCAGCTACGGAATTGGATTATCTTATTTTGGCCGGTAATAAAAATATAGAATTAAATTAAATTAATTGGTTTAACTAACAATCAGATGTATCATTTTATATTGATAATCATATGCGATTCTATGCAATTAATAATTAAATTAGATCATATGAAGCAAATTAAATTAGCTTATTTTAAATTAATGATTAAATTATTCCACATTAAGTAAATAATTAATCATATTTTTTCGCCAGCAATTAATTAATACTTCTGCCTGAAGCTAAAGGTCCAAAAAGCATTTTTCAGTGCCTTTTCAGATTATTGTATTAATTGTATAATAATAATAATTAATACATATATAGCCTACTTAACCCATGAAATATTTATTTTCATTTATATGCATCAACTCATGAAATAATTCCGTTTGCCTGATCAAAAAACGATTGCAAATTTGGAGGATGAATTTGCTGATTTTTTTTTTTATTTCAGATATTGTTTAGACCTGACTGAAAACAATATTTTCTGGAGTTTAAGTGATACAGGCTGGGCAAAAAGCGCTTACGGCAATATTTTCGGACCGTGGTCGATGGGTGCTTGTGTTTTTATCCATCAAATGACAAAGTTTCAGCCATCTGTTGTTATTGAGGTAAGCAAACTTTTTTTTTTAATAAAATCGCTTAATACAAAAATATAATAAACATATTAATTATTTAAATGCACATTATATAAAATGATATTTGTATTACATAATAATTTTAGACCATTTGTTTACGTTGATAAATGATAAGGTTTTAACAAAATAGGAAAAATTTGAGGAAAAATTTCTATTTGTGGGAAACTTACAGTTTCAAAATTTAAATTGTATGTAGATATGAAGATAGTTATGTCAGAAATGGTTTCATGGTATGAAACTACGTTCTGAGAAGAACTGTCAAGAGATTAGTAAGTTAAAATAATTATGTGTAAAAAAAATTATTTTTGAGAAATTCTAAAAAGGAAAACGGCAATGAACGTCGTTTCATGGCAAAGGTAGGGTTGCCATTATACAAATGAAATTTAGAATCAGACAACAGTATCTTAAAAATCCTTTTCTCAATCAATTTAATCCCATCAATAGGTAAGCAATCAGTCTGTGGTATCTTTATAACAACTACCATTATTGCAATACCATACATACTCTTCCTCTCTCTCTCTTTCTCTCCCTTCCTCCCTCCCTCCCTTCGAATTCTTGAGTCAGCCAAGTTCTCTCATCAGCATTGGCGTATGCAGGGGGGGTGTTGATGGGGGTTGTAACTCCCATTGCGATGAAATTTTGTATATTTAACATAGGAACATGCGAGTTGCAGCTCTGTAACCCCCCCTCCATTGAGCTCATATATATCCTATACATATATGGCCTATATATTAACCCCCTTACGAACTTTCTGCGTACGCCTATTGTTACCTTTTGGCGTAACTTTCGAGATAAAACCTAAAAGTTTATCTGTAGCCATATATATTCACTCACCATTCTTGGGATACGACCTCGATGATTGATGATGCTATTGTTTAGTTCTGCTTTTGACGTCTCTTCATCTATACAAGAAATGATACTCATTCCCTTCTGATCCTTTAAATTAGGTTTAATGAGTCCAAGAAACTATATACAAAAGTTTGGTTGAAGAACACGTCAAACAGAAAAAACGTTTTCAATGAAACAAGTCGACCAAACTGAAATTTCCCCGAGCTCAATTTTTTTTTTTTTATATAGCTCGCAGGCACATATTTTATGATAATTTGAGCTCGAGAATTGGAAAATAAAAACGTTACCTTATTTTCTCAACACCTATGGTTATGAGTCATGACAGGGGCGGATTGGGTCCTCTCAAAGGGTACATACCTTGGATGATTGGGAGGTGCGAGTCTGAGTGTAAACTGAGTATAAAATTATGAAATCATCAAAAAATAAACTACTTTATAATTAAAATATAGCATATAAATTTGATGACTGAAACTTAAGTGGGTCCAGAGTTGTGGAGCGTCAAAATTAGTTAAAAATTGTACGCATTTAATTTCTGGCGGAACAAAAGAAACAGGAACAAAGAACTTCTATTTGTGTTTTCTTTTACTAAATAATATTTGTTGTTGCTTAGAATCAAAATTATTAATAAATTTAGCATCAATTCATATTTTCTTATAAACTTGTAAAGCTTGAAAAAAAAAAGAATACCTAGTAATAAGGTTTGTTCTTGCGATATCTGAAATGTTTTACTATTCACTTTGATCTATTTAAATTATCGAAAAAGTAGGACTTAATACTAAATAGAATATCTATATCTGATTATTTACATACTTTATCTATAAATTGGTTGCCCATTTAAAACTTAGTCACAAGCTAATCTTGGTTGTTTTTATGTTGATATTTAAGGTACTGTCTATAGTAGTACTTACTTATTTCAATAAAATTGTCAAAAGGTATGAATTAAAACAAACAAGTATAATAAAAAAATTTTTTTTTAAAGTCAATTCCTTCAATGCGCTGCTCAAATAAAAGGGAAGAAAGGGAAAAATTGCGAAAAGCAATTTTGGCGACATTTGGCGGCAAGCATTAATCGCCAAATACACCAAAGGAAAGCAAAAAAAAAATCATTTAAATTTAATTAATGAATTAATATTTGAAAAAACTGTATTAACATCAAGTGTCATCCACTACAAGTTTAAAAAAATTTATTTGAACTTGATTGGATGGATAGAAAGTATTTTATTAACGATTGAAAATTTGAACAAGATATATATAGGGAGAGTGTGAGCTAATAGAAGGAATTGAAAAATAACTTAAATTGGAGATCGTTTTAAGGTGGAGATACACACCATACATTCTTATAAAAGCTTTTGTTCTCAAATTGTTCAAAATTATTTTTTATTGCAGATTGTATTTTTAAATTAGAACAATTAGTCCATTTAGTGCTCTTCCGAAGGAATCCATCATGTCACGGTCTGGACTGTATTGTTTCCCCTCATTTTCTAGATGGATGTAAGTTTAAACATGATCCCAACACCATGATGGCAGTTGCTTGAGGAATGCGAACACAGTTCGTCTTTGTAATGCGAAGTTATGAAAAGAGAGTTTTTGCTTTTATTGTACCCAATGTGAATTATTTTGTGGATGGTTTTAATGGTGGACAATTCTACAAACAGGATTATCAACTTGTATCAAAGGAAGTACTAAAGGTGATCGATTTATCAGCAAGTGATCAGACTCTGCTTAAATAAAGGAACTCGAAAGAAATAGGGAATATTTCAACTCCCTGTTTCTTATTAGGTAGGTGTGCCAGTTTTTCTCGCAGTTCAGTGTATGTAAAATAGTAATTTATTTTGAATTAATCGGGGGCACGGGCCCCACGGGTCCATACAGCTCTACGCCTATGCCAACAACAAAAACAGTTAGCGACCTTTACAATAGATCAAGCAGACAGTCTTCGATATTTTGCATACGTTTCAATAACATAAAAACTATATATTCAGGTTCAATAAATTCTGGATAATCCGATTATTTCTTGCATAAAGGAGTGTCGGATTAACGGGGGTGCTGGAAAATTTAGTTTGTAATATTTTTCTTAAACCTCTCGTTCGTGATGTCATATAAAACTCCGCCTGTTTTGTGCTAAGGAGGGGGGGGACTCAACTGCTCACTGTATATATTTTATAGATATTCTGCATATATACAAACATCTGTCTATAACAGGTAGGTAGGTATGTAGGCAGACAGACAGACACTTATAGAAGAATGAAATAATGAAGTGATTTTTTAAAAGTACTTTTGCATTTCGGCTAACAAGCTTGGTATTGTTTTAAGGTGCTGTCGAAATATCCCATAGATACTTTGTGCGCACCTGCTAGCGCTTACCGCATGGTCTTACAGGAAAACTTACCAGAAATTGGATTTCCTCATTTGGAGCACTGCCTATCTGCAGGAGAAGCGGCGGTAAGTGTTTAATATAATAATAATAATAGAAACTTTATTTTAGGTGAGATGTAATTGCTTATCTATGTCACAAACAGTGTGTTAAATTGACCCAGCTAGACAGCTGTGGACTTTCATGTAAGCTCACACTGCCTTAGGAAAAAATAAAAGAATCGCATGAAACAAAAGTATCGATACGAAAGCATGAATAGAAGGAATTAAAAAAGCAGATTGTGTTCCACTTTTTGGGGATCTTTCTGCTTCGACTCTGCAGCTATTAGAAATTCTTACCTTTTTGCATCTTTTCATTATATTTTTCAATTTTCGCGTGGTAAAACAGTATGCTGTGTATTTTTTCAATGTAGGTAGCATTTATTTCCAACTTCTGCTATCCAAAAATATATTCGCAAATATATGGGCGCCCCGAGAGGGGATGCACTTGTACTCCCTTGGCTTATGAGAAAAAAAAAAGGACTTAATCTACAGGAAACTATAGTCCAACAACATTGATTAATTGGAGTTTTTCCTGTAGGCACCCCTCTGCATATAATTCTGGGAGAGCCCATGCGCAAATACTTTTTGCATTATTTGTTTTGCATATTTTTTGCATTGTTTGTGGAACTGTAATCAGATATATTTCAGAAGATAATAATTTGGAAAACGTTTGTTTTTGTTTGCATTAGACAGGGGAACTCATCCAGTCTTGGATTAAAACAACTGGACTAAAATTATATGAAGGCTATGGTCAAACAGAAACGGTGAGAATGCATTGAAATTAATTAAATATTATTATTTATCGAATGCTCTTAAAGTATTCACCATTGATTGCTCTTAAAACACTCTCAATTGAAGATTATTTAAAAGAATTATCATTGGATGTTCTTAAAGTACTCTCCATTGATAACACTTAAAGTACTCTCACTTCTGTTTTTAGTATAATTAATGAGCTTTTCATGGAATGTTTTTAAATTATTCTCCATTTAATGCTCTTAAATTAATCCTGCCTGAATTCTTCTACTCTTCATTGAACGATTTTTAAATATTCCCCATTGAATATTCTTAAAGAATTTTCCACTAAATTATTTTAAGGTACAGTTGAACTTCGATAACTCAGATGTGTTTAAGTCAAATTCGTGAATAATTTTAAATTTTATTACGGTTCTTTAAACTTTCTATTTAAATAATATAAAATACCTATAAATTGAAATTTTTCATGAATTCGAAGTATTCTGAAGATGCAAATGTAAGCAATTCCTCGCCATGTGTTTCTCATTACCAGGATTTCATGGGTGAATATTTCTAACAAGTTAAGGAGATCGCGATCACACTGTGGAACACTGGGAAATTGTAAGACATGGCGTAAATATCCGTTACAAGAATTTTTTAAATGCTGACGGGACCTTGGAAGTTTGCGGGGACCTCTTAGGGATATCGATATCTTGTCAGACGTTATTTACAATAGGTCAGATATTCAGTCTTCAGATAAAGAGATAAAACAAAATGTGTCGAATAGGTGGGGAATAGAACTTCCAGAAAAGCTGATTTCCACATATAAGCAGGCATATTTGGGATATAGCCATCGAAACATAGCCATCGTAAGTATACAGGATAGGTATGGCCATCGAAAATATGGAGGAGTTCAGACGATATGATAAGGGTTATTCGAACGTGAGTGTTCGTATTTTCCACCCGTTCTGAAAAATAGAAGTATGGACAGATGAGCGATGCACTGTGAAATAATATATGTATTTCAATCGAAATTCACATAAATGCTTTTCATTGTGAACTGGCACAAGCAGGGCCCGATCATGCCTTTGCGAGGGCCTAGGCTAGACATGTATTTGGGGCCCCTGTCCTCACGAAAATTTGGAAATGGTGAGCTGAGCCCAGTTCGGAGAGTCGTTGCAGAACTGTTTTCATCAGAAGCTAGATAGGTAAATAATAACAAATGTACGGTCAGCAAATCATAAAAATATTCAACACTGTTGCCAGAACAAGCTACAAAATAGCTAAATCTAGCCATATTAAGGCAAAAATTTCACCGACAACTGCCCGCAGGTGACTGATACCGGTCTCGTTTCCAAGCTCAGATCCCCCACCAACTTCTCCGCCCGAAGCTCCGTCCCGTCAGCCAGCGTTGCCAACTACAAAAAATCATTCCGGGAACTTCTGGGACAAACCCTGTATTTTGACTCTAAATTTAAACAAGCTAAAAAATTATTAAGCATGAAAAAATTTAAACACGAAAAGATATTGAAAGTAAAGGTTAGCAATATGAAAATATTTTAACAAACAAAATATAAATATTTTCGTTTTTTTGGGGGGCCCCTAAAATTGCGGGAGCCAAAGCCCAGGCCTTGGACACTGTTGCGGTGATAAGGCCCTGTTTACAAGTTTTTACAATTCTTTTGGCTGGTAAACATCTCGATTTTGCCAGAAAAACTTTCTAGACAGTCTGTATTTTTTTCTTGACAAAGGCAAGACATTTCCCCTACCGAAAAAGTGATAAAAACGTCCCACCAGTTCGCAATAAATTTTTTTAATTTTGATTTAAAAGATAGAAGTATTTACAAATACTCAAAGAATAAAATCTAAAAACCATTAAAGATTTCCAGCATTTAAAAAAACAAAAAAAAAAACCTTAAAAATGCAGCACTGTGCGTAAGTACACATGTATTTTTCATTAAAATGTTGGTTGTTTTTTTTTGATATTTTGAGTTATTTTTAGTGCCCATATTAAAAATTTTTTAATTTGAGTTTTTGGATAATTCGAACAAAGTTTACAATTCCTTTAACTCCGAATTAATCAAGTTCAACTGCACTTTTTATTCAATGATTTTAAGGTACTCTCCACATCGATTGCGGTTAAGGTACCCTCCACACCGATTGCGGTTAAGATACTCTCCGCTGAATACTCTTAAAATAATCTCTGTAGGCTGCTCTATTTCCTATTGAATGTTCTTAAAATGCTCTCCACATTCACTACTCTTAAATTACTCTCTTCCAATCAGGTAGCATGTACTACAATGTTTAGATGTATTGATTACAAACCTGGGTCCATTGGAAAGCAAGTTCCAGGCATGAATCTTGTGGTAAGTTCATTTGAGTATCACACTGGAAAATGCTTATTCCTTTCAAGTAAAATTTCATCAGTAGGCTTTTTAGATTTTAGATGAAGATGGAAATGAACTAGGACCAAATAAACATGGGGAAATTGCTATCAAAAGGAAACCCGTATCTCCAGTGGGTCTTTTTCGGCAATACAAGGTAAACTTACTCCGATTTCCTTAAAGTCCCGGATCTGGAAATAATGATTTAGTCAACGGATGTATGTTGAAACATTTTTTTTTTAATTTGCTTTCTTTTGCTTTGACGTCAAAGAACGATCCGGAGCGAACTGCGTTAAAACTCAGTGATTCCTATTGTAAAACCGGCGATCTTTGTTATTACGATGAAGATGGATACTTCTGGTTTGTGAGCCGAAATGACGATATCATCAATTCTGCTGGGTAGGTCCTATATAAAAGTTCATGTACATGTATCGTATTAATGTTATTAGACTCTTAATTTTTCAATCTATGTAACACATTATGGATTGGATAGTCACGAGGACATTAGATTCTAAGTTCACTCACATAGTGCTTCTCAACTTTTATGAGGCACCGCCCGATGGTTACTTTTCTTGTAAGACCCGACCCTCAAAAAAATTTACTCATAAAAAATTTTTCATCTATGAACAAAAATGCCTATCCATTGTGTCTGTCCATCAAATGTCTGTCCATCTATGAATCAAACTATCATAAGTATAATTAATTTTGACCCAATCATAAAGGTACCACTACAATCCTTCTATTAATACACACTTTGCTTAAACACTTCATTTGCTGATTGAACTCTGGCATTTACAACACGGATATTATGTCATTCAGTCTGGGATTACAGCGCCGGCTATGGCGGCCACCTTTCCCAACTTCCCTCCTGCACAATTAACTCATTATTTCATTCAGTTTTAAGAAATAGGGGATGCACCGTTTATTATTGTAATCTCTTGAGGGCACTCCCTCATAATGTGTGGTATACTCTTTCTCAAACGCAAAAAGGTTCAGCTGTCTGAAAAATCTCGATCATTCATGAACACCTACATATTTAAGAATACACTGTTTTGTCACTGGCATTTGTCGTACGGGTGTTATTTAAGTGTTCTGGCTCCAGGGGCGGACTGAGTCCCCTCAAAGGGCGCATACTTTGGATTATCGGAGGGCGCTAGTCCTATCGCCCATGAGGGCGCACCGGCCTAGTCCGCCCCTGTCTGGGTCTGAGCGCACATATTTGCGAATATTGTATTCTTCAAAAAATATTTCCAAGATAAAATTTTGTATTCGTGAGAAATGCTCAGAAAACTAAAATGGTAATGCCCGGAGAATCTCTTATTGTCCAGAATAATCGATGCCAGGGCAAGGCGGTTGGGAAACACTAATCAACCGAAAAATTATAAATTTTGTTCCTTTCCTTTCTAAATTGTAGCCATCTGTATAAAATATATTAGCTTATGATTGTTTTCATCTTCAACAAATAGTCCTAAGTAGGGCTTAATTTCTAACAAAAAAAAAGTGCAGAAGCCCCAATATTATGATACATCGATTAAAAAATTGAATGGCTGCAAAAGAATCGATAAATCATATCAATTGTTTATGTCCATTTTTCTGGACAACAAAATGCTTGACCTTAATCTCAAATTCATTACTTTTTCATGAAAGTGTCTATTTAGGGGTTCTGGCTAATATTTAAATAATCGTGCTAAGAATGCTGAAGTACTGAAGCCGGTTTCCGGTTGGCTTCCGCCTAATTTAAGCTGGTCTTAAATAATTTTATTTCAAGTGACTGTATTTTGTACAATCATAATTATAATATTATTTTTAAACTATTTCCCTCATCTCGCCATCTTCGTTTCGTGATTCAATATATTTTTGTTGTCTTACTTGTTGTCTTGTTTGTGCTTAATATTCCATGCTCGTTTGGCAACTGGAATGGTTTCGGTGTTTTATATCTTGGAGTTGATTAAGTCAATTCTAATATAAATGCATTAAAACCAATTCATCTACCAAGCTTGTATGAAATACAAGCACAAAGAACTCGATTATGGACATGATTGATTCCATCAACTCCAAGACAAGAACATTTAAGCCACTGGCGTATACAGAGAGTGTTGATGGGGATTGTAACCCCCCATTGCAATGAAATTTTGTATATTTAACATAGGAATATGTGAGTTGTAGCTCTGTAACCAGCACCCTTGAGTCTATAACGCCTTACGAATTTTCTGCGTACGCCCATGATTAAAACCAGCTGACACACTAAAAGCTCTTGAAAAACTCGCACAAACTATGAACAAGACAATTACGGATATGTTAAACTACAGTAAGAAGATAGTGAAGTGGGACGATATTTTAGCAATAATAAAAGTACAGTACGTCCATAAAAACACACTAAATTGAAAATTAACTTGAAACTTTTTATATACCTTCAATTTTTTTTGTTTAATGAGGAGACATTCCAATATATTTTTCTTAGATCTGTTTTGTCCTATGATGTCTTGTAGATATCGCATTGGACCTCATGAAGTCGAAAATGTATTAGACGAACATCCATCTGTCATGGAAGCTGCTGTAGTGAGCAGTCCAGATGAGATACGTGGAGAGGTATCTGATATTCCAATTTCTCATTGTTAAGTTTCATGTTTTGGGATGATTAATCTTTAATATGAGAAGATCAATTACTAAACTTTCCAGATTTGTCGATGGATGATTTTTTCTATATTGGTTACACGTGGGAATTTGCGAAATTAGAATTACAAAAGATCATGTTACAAACCTTTTGCAAAATATTGTTTTATTGAGAGCCATGCAACAAGCTGTATCTTTCTGCTCATCTCCATTTCTAAACTAATAAACAGTTAATATCTGTAACCTCAAAGTCAAAAATATCTACGTAACATCAAGGTTATCATACAGCAGAATATGTATCACCAAAATTATATAGTGCCATATAGTTCGCTCGCTATTACGTTAATAGAGTTAATAGAAGATACATTTTGTACATAAAACATTAACATACTGCTCAAATACATAAAACATAGGCATATTGGTGCAAATAAAATCTTGTATTCATTAAATTTAGGAAAAAGACTCATTATAGCGAGCGATGACGTCATTTAAGTAACTGACCACTCAGAGGACTTCGTTCGCTTGGCTGGAAATTTGGCGCCTGGAATTTTGGCAACCGCGTTTTTCTGCATTCCAAATTAGGCGATAAATAGCCTAATAAGGTTGAGGGTTACCTCATTTTTCGCCAATTCGCGAATGAATACTCGTTGCACGGGCGCGAATAGGTCGCTGTAGTCTTCACAGTCTCCAGGTTAGCTTTGCCGCGATTATACTACTTATTACATAATCTGTGCCCCAAATTATTTAATTTCATTACATGTTAATGTCCGACTAGCGGCTCCCAAAATTTTGAGTCCCAAATTATTCTTTAGGGAAGAAATTCGTCACTGAACACTTTGACACACTAATTTCAAATGCGCGTATTTACATATTTGGCGGTTTTTACTTAGCTATATTTTTCATGTTATTAGTTGATCTTTCTCATGTACTAAAGCAGGAGTTACTTATTGATTTTTAAATATATGGCTTAAATTTTTATATAAGAAATTTTTTTTTCCATTGAGGTTTGTCATATGTATTTTCTTTATCTTTGAATATCTTTGAGGAACACTTGAAGAATTTCGTGGAGCACTTGAAGATGCTTCGCGGAGCACTTGAAGATGCTTCGCGGAGCACTTGAAGATGCTTCGCGGAGCACTGTTTGGGAACCGCTGCACTAGCACAACTGACAATATTTCAGTGAATTCTTTCACAGTGTAATTTACTATCTTTTGTACTCCTACTACAGTTTTTAGAAAAAAATTACGTGTTTATTTCAGGTAGTAAAAGCATTTGTTGTGCTGACTAAAGAATACAGTGACTGTGACAAACATAAGTTGGTTCAAGAACTTCAGAACTATGTTAAAAATTTTACAGCGCCATACAAATATCCGAGAAAAGTAATTAATTATTATTATTATTATTATCAGGTAATAGATAAACTTTATTTTATGTAGACTGCGTACAAAATGAAATACACAAAGGAAAATATATAAAATTAAATTATGTAAAATGAGATATACACAATGAAAAGGAAATGCGAGAAAGAAATCACACACATAATATATTCATTTTGCCCAGGTAGCACTGGGAAAAAACTTTTACATTTGACAAAGTCCAAGCTGTCCAGGTTTTCCCAAATCGAATATCAGACGTACTTCATCTGCATCACCCCACCCTCCACCACATAGCATTCCGCTAATTACAAATAAATAAATAATCAATTATAAAAAATAAATGGATAAAAATATGCCCAGCCATCCGTAATATTAACATGACAATGATTAAATACCAAAATAAATTACTATCATCTTGACCAGAATAAGAAAATGATAAGTACATTAATCGTAGATTGATCAAATATAAATGTAAAACTTTTTAAATGAAGAAAATAAACCTGTATATTTCCAGTAATTAGGAAGGGAATTCTACACCCGAGGACCCCATCACTGCACACGACAGGCTTTAGTATTGGCATGATCAAATTCCTACAAGTTTTCTCTTATAAAAAGTGGCCATTTTATTCAGCTGGTCGGTTTACCAAGGTTCTCACTTTACCATGTTCCACTGTATATACTAACTTATATTAATCTTTAATTAGTTAAATAAATATTTTAAGTAATTATTTTAATTGACTAATTCTAATGTATTTAAATTGACTAACTAATTAATAATTTTAGTCTGACTTAGTCACTAAAATTTATTTCATGATTAGTAATTGAGTTGCTTAATAATTAGCAATTAATTTACTTGTAATTAGTTAAAATAATTATAAATAATAAATAATTTATTGTGATCAAGCAAACTGGCAGTAAAAAGTATAGATTTATAAATGTGTATTACCTTTAGATAAATCGAATATTCAACTTTCATTTCATAATCTTTTGCAGATAGAATTTGTGGACTCCCTCCCGAGAACTGTTAGCGGAAAAGTCAAACGATTTGAACTCAGGAACAAGGAGTGGAATAGAAATTAGACTATTTATCTATATGTATATAATAAGTTATTATATATATATATCCCTGTACAGTAAAACCTTCCTAAGATGACCACCTCAGACCCGCGAAACGTGGTAACTCAGAGAGGTGTCTCTTAATGAATTGTCAATGGTGAAGGGCATATACCTGTGAAAATAAACTGAAAACAATTCAAATTACACATCCAAATGGCAAAACTTATATTACTTTAGCTTGTAAAAAAAGGAAAAAAACGATTTGGGGATTTTTAAAGACAACGATTCTTATTATATTAATAAATCAACAATTTTTTCATATTAGCCGATGATGTGGCAACAATAGATGTTAAATTACTCGTAAAGAAAAGAATGATTTTCCGGCGCCTGGTGGAACCCGAACCCACGATATGATATATATGTTCGTAAAGTAGGAAATGATTGACGCTTGTAGCTTAGTAGGTGGAGCACCTGACAGGCAATCAGGGGGTCGTTGGTTCGGGTCCCATCAGGCGCAAGAAAATCATTCTTTTTTTTAGGAGTAATTTAACATCAATTCTTATCATAGCCGATGATGTGCTAACGTTAGGTGATAAATAGCCCGCAAAGAAAGAATGATTTCTCGGCACCTGGTGGGATTCGAATTCACAACCTTTCGATAACCAGTCATGAGAGGGCAGAGGGGACTTTGTTCGAAGTCTGTAGATCAATGGGTAAAAGCACTTGATTGGTGATTAAGAGGTTGTGGGTGCGAGTCCCATTTAGTGCCGAGAAATCGTTATTTCCTCTGCAAGTAACTTAACATCTAGGATTCGGTAATTTGAAATTTTATTGAAAGCTATTGTTATGGTCCGCTAAAATAATATGGCGACTATAACATTTTATGTGTATTAAATATATATATATATGGGCCTTTCGTTCACTCAGTGGGTCGCGACACTATAAGATTTTCAACGTTTTTAAAAAAGAAATAAACAGTATTTTGTTCTAATGTTATTACAATTATTTTACTAGAATATTTTTTCAGAACAATTTTGAAGTTCTGAAAATAAATTAAGTATTATATCGTTTTTAACAGATACGGAAATTTTTATTTATCTATTCCTTTACTTGTTTGTGAATTTCCTTCTAAGACCAGAATTTTTTTTTCCTGTGCGGGTTCCGATCACAGGCGGATTTACGATTTTGCTACCTATAAAATTTGACATATTTTGTCGTCCGTAGGGCAACACATTTGGCTGTTTAACCTTTCCAAACGTGACTAGAGGTAAGATAGATATTGTGACGCTTTTACCAAATTCTTAATTTGGCGACTTTTGAACCTCTCTCAAGGCGGCGCCTATGGTAGATTTCCCTTTGCCACTGCCTAGTTACGCCTCTGGGCCATAAAAAACCGAAATTAGTAATACAATTGGCCGCCAAAAAATTCCCAACTTTGCTAATTTCTAGGTGGCAAAAATTTCGTCGAAAATTTGCTGCCGCAGGCTGAAGACCAGAGGGAGACTTGGTCCTCTCAAAGAGCGTATACCTTGGATGATCGAAGGGCGGTAGTCCTATTACCAAGGAGGGCGCTCCGGCCGGGGGGGGGCGGGGCCGGTTGACGGGTGGTACAGTCCGCCCCAGCTGAAGCCTACGTAGCCTATCGGCAAATCCGCCACTGCTTTGAGTGCTGTTTTTCGTCAGAAATGGACTAAGAACCTGGAAGATCAGAATTGAAAGGTTCTAAAATTTAATTTCGATTTTAACTTGAAATAATTTTTAATAATAAAATTTCAGAAGAGTAGGCCACCGCCATATTGATTACTTCGTTTAAGGTCAGAAGGCAAACAGGAAAAAAATGAAAATTCATCTTTTCTGAGTTACCATAGTGTGGTCGTTTCGAAGCAAAATGCTTCGTGATAGTCTCCGAATGGAGGTAAATTTAGCAATGAATTTGGGTGGGGCGGAGGGAACCCGTTTAGAGAAAAAATGGCCACCAAAGGGTTTGGTCGCTTAATGGAAGTGGTCATTCGGAGAGGTTTTACTCTATATATATATTTAAAGCAGTGGACACTAAAACAAATGTTTATATTTTTGAATAAAATAATATTTTCATAACCTGAGGAGTTTCTTTTCTGACGTACGTTCATCGTAAAAAAAATATCTTAATTGATTATTAATAATATAATAATAATTGATTATAATTCAATTTTTAGTTTCAAATTCTCGCTTTTTAAAACTGAAATTCGTGGGGGTATTTAACTACTGCTTTTCTGTTCACAAGCTACAGTTCTCTGACCAATATACAAGGCCGTGTCAAGCCGGAGTGCGGAAGAAAAATCGAATGTTGTTAAGGTATTATTACCCTCCGCAGGGATAACACAATTGCCAAATATGGTCAACACAAGAAAGCCTCCGGGGCGAGAATTTTGTGAGTTTTCGTGGGGGAAATTTATTATACTATAATTTTTGCCACCCACGTTTTAATTACAGCTCAAACTAGAGCTTGTGTAATTTTGGAGAAAAAGAGACGCTTTCCCCATCCTGGTTCGAATCCAGGATGGGGAAAGCGTCTCTTTTTCTCCAAAATTACACAAGCTCTAGTTTGAGCTGTAATTAATACGTGGGTGGCAAAAATAAAAAAATATAAAAAAAAAAAAAAGAGAGAGAGAAATCGAATGCAAGGGAGGGAGGCAAAAATCTGCTTTTTTTTTAATTAAGAAAATTTAGCAGTTACCTTTAAGGTGTGTTTTTCTCAAATACTGTTATGGTCATTGAAGGAATGGATAAATACATATATACTATAATTTTTGCCACCCACGTATTAATTACAGCTCAAACTAGAGCTTATTTGTTTTGGAGAAAAAGAGACGCTTTCCCCATCCTGGATTCGAACCAGGGTCCCTCCGTTTATGTCTGTCTCTTTTGCAAGGGGGGGGGGACTGGTGGCCGCCGAAGGTGGCGGCGCTGTGATCCCAGACAGGACGCTTGAACAGCGCAATCAGCCGCCTCGGCGGCTGAGGGGGGGATGGATTGCCGATCAACACGGCATTCATATATGCACGTTCACGAAAAGTCGTCATTCAACGGTCCCTCCGTTTAGCCCGGAGTGTCTTGGACCGCTAGACGAATGAGGACAGGAAACAACGCTCTCTTTCTCCGTATGTAAAGATGTTAAGGTATTATTACCCTCCGCAGGGATAACACAATTGCCAAATATGGTCAACACAAGAAAGCCTCCGGGGCGAGATTTTTGTGAGTTTTCGTGGGGGAATTTATTATACAATAATTTTAGTTAATTAGTGGCTTGGAAAAAAGGTCGAGATCTTTCGTTTCCCAAGAATACCACCTCTTATCTATAACAGATATACTCCAGAAACGGGAACAGGAAGAGAAGAGGAGAAGTGACCTCTTAGTACGTTTAGGAGTAGTTATGGCATCTTCTGGGCACCGGAAGTGACGTCACGTGGGTGAAGAAGGGGGGGGAGATAAGATTTTTTCCTTCACTGACAAGGGTTTTTTGAGATTGCCTGATATCATAGTATATTAAAAAGCGACGTTTGTGATGGCTAAGCGATGGCGGTGTATGAATTATATTTTATAAGAGATACCATTACTGATAAGAACATTTTTAAGGGGATATTAATTTAATCGTTGTCATTAAAAAGCTGTTATTTTTCATTCACTGATATAAAAAAGCGGTGATTGTGTTGTCTACTCGATGGAGGTGTGTGTGAATAATATTTTATAAGTGTTATCATTACTGATAAGGATTTTTTAAGGACACGTGATATTAATTACCTTGTTCTTGAAAGCGGTGGCTATGTACTATTCGCTGTTATTAAAATACGGATGGTTATGATTACTGATAAGGTTAAGTATGCAGGCGAGTTTATTACTAGTTTTTATTCGTTAAGGAAAATTGGCTAATGATATAATATTTTTAATTCGTTGTTATTAAAAGACGGTTGGTTGAGAGCGCGCGCGTCTAATAGTTTTGATCGGTTTAATTAAAGGTGAATTTAAAAATCTTTCGTCTCCAGAGGGTATGACTTTGGTCGCTACCCCGAGTGCGGGGTGGTGCTGATAAGGTTTTGGCGGGAATGAGCTGGTTCTCTCTCTACCGCGATCTTTGTCCCGTGAGGTAGGTGATAAGGAACATGGAGAAGTTTTCTGTTTCCACAACGTGCTTGACCTTTGGCATCAATTGCAGGGTTGTCAAAATTTGGAAAGAAAGGCGTACTGGGTGCTTTGACCTTTGGTGGGGGAGGGAATGAATCGTGGCGGGAATTTTCGTCTATGGGGCGAAGGGGTATTTCATTTTATTTGTTCCTTCGGCCCATTTTTATTCTGGTAGTAATTTCGTGTGGATGATGACTCTCTTAGGATAGCTAATTTTTCTTTTAAATGATGGTACGTCTTGGTTCTTTTCGTCTTATGGGAGTATAGTGTCGTGGTGGGTAGATGAGTTTCAACGTTACTCTGTCTATCGACGCTATAAATTGTTGCAATGACCGAGGAAGTATTGGCTCCGACGTACCAGATTCCGGAGCATCCCGGGTCTTTCGGAGGTATCGATGCCTTATACCGTGCTGTGGGAAAACAAAGTTCCAAGAGCGAAAATCCAGGACTGGCCGCAGTCCCAGTGTTCGTACACGTTGCACAAGCCGCTTCGTCGAAAATTCAAAACGACTCCAGTCGTCGTGGGAGGGATCGATGAAAAGTGGCAGGCGAATTTAGCTGATCTGTCGAGCCTATCCAAGTACAACGACGGTTTTAGATATCTGTTGACGTGTATCGATATCTTTTCATAGCAAGCGTGGGTCGTCCCCCCTGTAAAAACAGATCAGTTCCGAGATAGCGAACGCGTTTCAGAGTATTTTCGAGCAGGGTCTCTTCACACTTCTTCGTCGCTTCAAACAGATTAGGGAAAGGAATTTATATTTTCCGGCTTTCAGAAATTCCTGAAATTAAAGAAGGTACATTTTTTCACCACCAAGAAATAAACCAAGGCTTCGGTGGTACATAGATGTTCTGGACAGTCTGTTGCACAGTTACATCGAAATTTTCCACAGATCGATTCGAATGACCCCCCACGAACGTGACCCTCGACAATCACAGAGAAGTGTGGCTTAATTTATACGGCGATCACTCGTTCATCGCCCACCCCGTGTATAAGTTCGAGGTCGGTGATACGGTATGGATTTCGAAGAAGAAAATGTTGTTTGAGAAAGATTACGAGAACAACTGGACGGAGAAAGAGGTGTTTACGGTTTCCCAACGCCTACTGAGGACCCCGCCGGTGTTCAAGATAAGCGACTTGTTGGGAGAAGACATTGCCGGAAAGTTCTACGCGGCCGAGTTGCAAAATATCAAACTGATGGAGAGCTATCCTGTGGACACGGTATTGAAAACGCGCCCTCGGCGGGGAAACGTGGACTACTTTGTTAGTCTCAGTGGGCATCCCACGAAATTCAATAGATGGATCCTCTCCTCCGATATGCACAAAATGTGAGTATCGGCCGGGCCCCGTTCCGTTCCCGAGATGAGTTTTTACGTGACGTTATCCAGCGACAGCAGTCGCGATTTCTACGCTGGAAATAAACTGAATCATTTTTTCGTGAGGCTGCCCAAGGCCATCGATTCAACGAGGGAGTGAGAGGTCGGCCTCAGCAAGATCGTCTACTCCCACGCGTGGTGGTACATCACGAATGACTCGAACGTTTTCGACGTGGGTTACAAAAACGGTGTGAACGTGTTTGGGAACCTGCATTGCGACATGTCTTATCGAAACAGACTGTTGTTAAATCTGGTGGACGTTAAAATCAAGATGATTCGAAGTAAGCCGAATTTCTGCCCGCTGTCCCCGACGACTGGCGCCAGTTATAGAGTCGCGATCGAGCAGGCCTCTCTCTATTTGTGGGAAAAGTTAAGGTGAGCCCCGGCCTTCTATTGGCTCACACGAAAGCTTTGGAGCGAACGGCTGCCAAATACCCCATCGATCGGATTCTCTGCAAGGGGTACTCTGTTCACCATGAGTTTCGTCCAAGATAACATCTTCATCGGTCAGATACCTAAGCGGGTGATCTTGGCGATCACTCAGAACGAAGCCTTCATCGGTATCTACGCGACCAACCCTTTCGACTTCAAGCATTACGATGTGAATGTCGTAAGCGTGTTTATAGACGGCAACCAGTTGCCCGGGAGGGCCTTTGAACTAGACTATTCTCAAAACACATTACGTTCGCGCCTATCATTCGCTCTTTTTTGCGGGTACCGAAAAGCTGAATCAGACCGAGGCACTGACGTCACCCGAGAGGATTACCCGAAGGGCTACGCCTTGTACGCTTTCGACCTGGTGGCCGATCTCTGAGATAACGGCTGTCTGCAATTGGTACGCCCGGGAAATTTACGACTGGAGATAAAATTCGGCAAGACTCTGTCCAAGACCATCTCCATCATCGTTTACGCTGTGTTCCAGAACGCGATTTGCGATTTTTCGAATTAACGTAAGACACGAAGCAGGTCGCCGGGATCTTACAGAGATACCCCTACACTTCCACCTCGTTTTTAGGTATCTATCCGAGTAACAAGCTTCCAAGGGCGGTGGAGAAATTTCCAGCTTCTCTGGTGGTGATCCACGTTCACCACTAGAGAAGCTGCTGGTGAACGTGGATCCCGATACTAAGCCCAATAGTCACTTGGTGTGTATGTACATCGGAACCTCCTCGACGGCTGAGTTTTTCGACTCTTACGGTTACCTTTCCTGATGTTTCAAGGGTCCATAGCACGATTCCTGACAAAATACCGCGTTCTTCACAACGACACGCCCTTACAATGTTCGAAGTTGCCCGTGTGTGGACAATACTGTATTTACTTTTTACACGCCCGATGTCGGGGGAAAGACCTTCGATCGATCATGAGATCGTTTCAACCGAAACGTTCGGCCAATGACATTCGCGTCTAACTTTACCTTGTTTACAACTGCTTTAAAATTTCCTCTACCAATCTGTTGAATATATTCTTTGTTTTTTACAAGGCTGGTGAGTACTTTAATAGCTTGCAAAACCGATACAAATTGTTTAACAGCCAAGGGATTTGATTTTTCTTGGGTTTCTTCCTAACTGTAGTATGGATCAATACGATGATGCTCGACTTTGGAACGATGCGCTGTTTAACCGTCAGTTCACCATCAGGGGTCCAAGACACAGTCTGTGAATACATCTTAAGAAAATCGACGAGGTTGTGGGCATCTCGGCCAAGCGATTTAGGTAGACTGTTTAGAAGTTCTTCGGGAATGGGATTTTCCACTTTGACGATTGGAGCGAAGGCTTCTTCTTCTTCTGATGGGGGAGGAGGAGTAGGAGGAGGAGGAGGAGAGGTAGGTGAGACCGTTGCTTCCGGAGGGTTAAAGATGTCTGCTTTTCACCGTTTCTGAAGGACTTACCACAAAAAATCGCATAAAATCAAACCTTAACAGTACGTACCCATATGTATTTAGTAAAGAAGAAATAAAAAAAGAACCAGACAAAATGAAAATAAAAAGCTGCTAGCTTAGACGATATTAAACCAAAATTACTGAAAGAATGTAGTGATGAACTAATAGATCCGCTAAACGATATCTGTGCTGACATAATAATAACTCATACATTCCAAAAATATGAAGTTATTCAAAGTTTTTCCCATCTACAAAAAGGGCAGCAAACAAACAATAAACAATTATAGACCTATTTCAATATTGCCAATTATTTTTAAAATATTCGAGAAATTGTTATATAACAAACTTATTGATTTCCTAGAAAAAAACAAAATCCTTAGTCCAAACCAAGTTGGCTTCAGAAAGGGAAGAAGAGCGGAAGATGTGCTAATCAAAATAATTAACAAAATCCAACAGAAAATAGAAATATGGAAATAGTAATGGGTCTATATTTTGATCTAACTAAAGCATTTGATATAATAGATAGAAATATTTAATTAAAAAAAATGAAGTTATATGGCATACGAGGTAAAGTATTAGAAATATTTAAAAGTTACTTAACAGGAAGAACACAAATAGTGACAATAAATCAAACTAAATCATTAGCAAGGACAAATAACAGTGGGGTCCCACTGGGCTCGATCCTGGGACCGCTGTTGTTTTTGCTATATATAAATGACTTACCAGACATTGATCAGGATATTAATTTATTTGCTGATGATATTGGGTTAATTTTTGGAGATTATAACACCAATAAATTATTTGAAAAAGCAAAAAGCAAACTTAATGTATTATCCGAGTGGTTCCAAAAAAAAAAAATTATAGTTAATACCAATAAAACAAAATATATGATATTCCATAACGTTGATAAAAAAATAGATGGATTTCAAATATTAAGTATAAATAATATAGAAATTAAGAGAACTAGAGATATTAGATTTTTCGGCACCATCATAAATGAACGGCTGAATTGGGGCCATCAAATAAATGAAATCTGCAAAAAAATAGGAATAGCTGCAAGGACCATAATAAGACTAAATGACTTAATACCATTACATAGCAAAATACAATTATACTATTTACTAGTATATAGTCATCTCAATTATGGGAACAGCTTATGTGTATATACTAGTAAAAATAATTTGGATCACATACAAAAAATAATAAATAGATTATTAAAAATCATTAGCAATAAATCCAACAAATCTTTAATTGTATTAAAATATGAAATAGGATTCTAAATATAAAAGAAATACATACATTTAAAATATTGAACATGATATATATCAGAATGACAGAGGGAAAATATGATGACGTCATTAATATTACGGTAAGATCCAATTACAAAAATACAAGATCGAGTGAATTATATAAATTAAGGAATATCAGAACTGAAATGGGAGTTAAAAATATAAATTATTATGGCGTTAAAATGTGGAATGAACTACCTACTGATATGAAGAATATACAAAGCTAAGGAGAATTTAAAAAAAAGACTTAAAGCACACCTAATAAATAGGCAGTTAATAGACTGTTAATTGGGGAGTGGGGATATTTAATCTTCTGATTTTACTCTACTTCCCTCGTGCTCGGTGTAGCATGGAAATAAAAGTTTGTTTGATTGATTGATTTGATTGATGTTAGAATGGTACGTAATGGAGGCATGTATTGAAAATTATCGTTGAGTATTATTTAATGAGAAATGTATGAAATTATTTGAAATAAATTTATAAGCCAAAAAAAAACAAAAAAAAACCGATTTTTTTGTTAACTCAGACATGTTTTTAAAGTTAGAAATTACTATATGTTCAAAACTAGAAATTATTATATGTTCATCTCCCCCAAAGCAGAATGTGCTAAAAAGTACGCCGCACGTCTCAAAACAAACAGCCTTCATTGGGGAAAAATCGCGGGATGAATTAACTTTTTTTTGTCTTAAAATAAATAAAGAAATAAAAAAAAATCCCATAAATATTTTCTGCATTTCTATTAAAAAAAGGAATTTATGTTTTATAGAATTTAAAAACATATATAAAACACATATATGTATACATGTATCTCCTGCAGACAGTGTCGTTGCGTGGGCGAAAAATTTCGATATTGGGCTGGTGAAAAGGAGCACTGACGTGTTTTAGTGGGCGCAGTACTTAACATGCCCCAGGCGCTGGCAACCAAAACACTGCAAAACATTCTGCTTTGGGGCTCATCTCCCTTCTTCTGCGCATATCCTAAAATGTAGATGGTTATTTCCTTTCGGTGGTTGTCGTACAATGATGTATTGATAACGCATTCACCAATCATGCCTTTCGCCAGGATTCGACTCCTATAATGCCATCGCAGAAGGTGTGCCGTTTTTCTACTCACCGTTGTCTGGGATTGATTACCATAGTGGCATAGATTCGGGTAGACTCCGTTATTTTTCTTGTTAAAAAGTAAGCTTTGTATTGTTGTTAAATGTTTAATCGATTATTGAGTTGTTGTCCTTCTCTTTAGATTATTGAGTTGTTGTCCTTCTCTTTCGATTGTTTAGTTGTTGTCTTTCTCTTTAGATTATTGAGTGGTTGCCTTTCTCTTTCGATTATTGAGTTGTTGTTGTCTTTTTCTTTCGAGAACGCTTGTTTCGCGTAGAATGTTGACTCGCAGCGAATGCTGAGAAAATTTTGACTTCCGAACAAGGGTTTCGACATTAGCATACAGAATTAAATAAATAAATAAATAAATAAATAAATAAATAATAACAATAATAATTTAAAACAGCAAACGTGTAAAACTAACTTTTACGGAAGAAGTGCCATTTTATAACTTTACCTCGGGCTCAGAAATTTCTTAGCACCGCCCTGTATGGCGATATCAGCTCTTCACTATTTTTAAGAAAGCGATTAACTTCAACTGAAGTTGGCGACGTTTATTTATTACATCATTTCGTTATCGTTTTTTTTTTAAGGCATTTGTGTTTGGATGATAAAATTTATCGTTAAAGGTTATGGAACATGTTGCACAAGAAAGTTTGAGTCTGGAGGGAAAAAGATGATAATTTAGGGAAAATTGTACTTTGGAAAAGGGATATTGACAAGATGTTGTTCCCCAGCTCGCTGACAGATAATCACTTGTCTTATATGTTCACACGTCCTATGTCGCAAGACCGTAGCCAGGATTTAATTTCAAGGGGGGGTTCAAAAATTTTTACAGCATGTATCGATACAATCACAGCATGCAAGTCCGTAGCCAAGTCCCATTAAAAATTTAATTTCGGGGGGACCGGTCCCTAAGATCCTCCCCTTTTGGGCATACTACGTCGCATATTCCAAAATGATGAAACTAAACAAAATTATGGCCGTGACAGGATGCGCAGTGGAGGGATGGACGTGAATACGTTCCCAATAAAGTGTTGTTTGTGGCCGCGGTGTTCAATGGCACGCAGAAATGAATTGGTATATTTATTGTTACACAGAAACCGTTGTTTACCTCGCCGTCGACGTTTGCATTTTTGCGTGCCCTGCTCCTCCTGAGCTTCTCAGTCGTTGGCAATAGTACATTCCTGAATAGCTGCTGATACGCTCTTTCCAATGATATGCGTCTTCTATATTTCACGTAAGATATTATTACCCTTCTCAGGGCTAACAACTGCCAAATAATGGTCAACACACAAAGCTACTGAATCGAGTATTTGTGAATTTTCGTGGAAGAATTTATTATTGTTGATAATTTTGATGTCCACGTTTGAACCCAAACTGGAGCTTTTAGGAATAGGAGAAAAAGAGACATAGTCCCCACTTGAAATCGAAATAGGGTCCCTTCGTTGAGCTTGGAGTGCCCAAACCGCTAGGTCATCGAGGACAGGAATGACGTTCCTTTGCTCCGTTCTCGTATATAAGGTTGTAAAATAGTATACTAATAATAATAATGTTTATTTGTCACAAGGGTTACATATTGCATACAGTCTTGAATTTCAATTTAAGTATAATAAATTTCACACAGTTTAGAACAGACAATACAATTTGCATTTCCCCGTGATGGGTCCCCAGTTTAAATTATAAAATTTAACCGGTTGAGGACCCTATTAATCCGCTGGCGCACAAACTCCGTTTAATAAGTATATAATTAATTTCTTTTTAAACAATTTTATATTATTAATATTTTTAAGATTATTTGGAATTCATTCCAAAGCTTTATTCCCATATATTCAATTCCTTTCTGTACATTTCCGTTCTAATCTCTCGTAGCTTAATTTGGTTGCTTCTTCTTAAATTTCTGTTGTTTTCGTGATATTGGATATCAATATTATCCAAAATGTTTTCCTTCTATTATCCTTTCCTACATTAGTTCTAGCGTACAATATTCATTGATTTTATCAATTGGTAATATACCATATTTTACAAATAATGTAATGTAACTTAAGCTGGTGTTTCGTTCGATGGTTTTTAAAAATTTGTTTTACACTGATTTAATTACCTTCATGTTGTTCTTATTCAAATTTTCCTATATACAATTGCAATAAATCAGGTGACTATATAGAAAAGCATAATATGGACACAGTAACACGTTCTTAAGAACTGCACGTGACAATTTCTTTATAATTCTTGTTCCCGAACTGATTTTTTTTTTTTTTTTCAATTTGTTTATTGCAGTTTAAATCGTTCGTTAATGTTACTCCTAAGGAATCAATTTCTTTGACAATTTCAACTTCTTTTCCATTAATATAAATTCTATCTAAATCCCTCAATTTACCAATTTTTTTGTTCCTCGTTTTAAAAATTAATATTTTTATTTTAGTGTCATTTATTTTCATGTGATTACTTCTAAACCAAAGTTCATATTTTCCAATTTCTTCCTGTCCAGTTTTTATCAATTCTTCAATGTTACTTCCTCTTACAAATACACTAGTGTTGTCTGCACATAATGTTAATGTACCTTTGTCTGATACATGCATAATATCATTTACATACAGTAAAAACAATAGGGGAGCAAGGATTGATTGCTGGGGAACTCCATGTTTGCTTTCCAATGAATCAGATTTTATGTTATTTACAAGGACAAATTGTTGTCTTCCCTGAAGGTAGTTTTTTAATATATTATTTATCTTTTCTTTAAAACCGTACTGATTTAATTTTTTTAGCAGCAGTTTTCTGTTAATTATGTCAAACGCTTTACTTAAGTCGAAAAATATTTCCATGCCTATATAACTGGTGTCTAAAGATCTTTGTATTTCCGTTGCCACATTTAACAATGCGATTTCTGTTGATTTGCCTTTCATGAAACCATGTTGACAATTATCCAAAATATTAAATCTTTTGATAAATTCGGCTAGTCTGTTATATATTAGTCGTTCGAAGATTTTGGCAAATACTGACAAGATTGAAATTAGTCGATAATTTGATTTTAAATCCTTTTTACCTTTTTTAAATATTGGGATTATCTTTGCTATTTTTAACTCTTCCGGAATCATTTCCAACTCAATGATTTCATAAATTATGAACAATGGCTCGAGAAAAATCTCAGCATTTTCCTTTACAAAATTTTGTCTTATTTCATCTATACCCGTTCCCTTTTTAACATTTTATGTTTGCATGATTTTTAATAGTTCGAATTCATGTATGTCTTTAACAAACATCATGTTTCTTTTATAATCGTGTTTATAATCGTGTAACATTTTAACATCATGTTGTCATAATCATTTTTTAAGTACAAATTATAGTCCACTTCGTTATATTCGTTTCGATTTAATTCAGTATCTACTATACTCGTTTAATTTGTTAGCCATTTGTTATTCTTCAATTATTGTTTCATCATTTTCACGTAATCTCTCTAGATTTTTATCCTTTGTTTTAGATTTACCAATTATTTTATTCACCACCCTCCATTTATTTCTAGCGTTTTTATCTTTGAAACAATTATTATAATAGTCCTGTTTTCTTTTTAAGTTTAATTTTCTTGTTTCTCATTTCTCTAAATCTACTCTCTAAATAACATAACAGTTCGACTCTAGGTCGCTGACGATGTCTCTTTTTCTCCTATATTTTAAAGCTCTAGTTTGAGCTCAAACGTGGGTGTCGAAATTATTAACGCCATATGTCATCAGTGGCGTGGCGTGGGGGTGCCACCGGGGCGAAAGCCACGTGCGCAAAATCTCAATGTTAGACTGGTGAAAGTAAGTGCTAACCGGTTTTAGTGGGAGCAATACTTAATCGCCCCGGGCTCTGGCGACCAAAAATACGCCGCTGTATGTCATGTTGCCATTCGCGCGAGTGTTCGTCGACACTGTACACATTATTTTTTTTCTAATTTGTTCGCTGTTTAAAACTGTTTAAATATTTGGAACGTACGTGGAAAGCGTAGATCTAATCGAAATCTATCGTTTGAGAGCAAAATTAGTACCGTAGCTGCTCGGAGTAATGAGATATAACCATTGGAAATTCCCTCAGACGCCCATGTTGAAAGCGGAGCAACTAGCCCCGCTCCTTGCGTATTGCACATGCACGGCGGTGACCCAATGTTATAGGTGAGATGCCAATGGATGGACTACGGGCAACGCATTGGTTCACGCTGTCGTTAACCTCACCGCCGACGTTCATATTTTTGCGTGCTCTACCCCTCCTGACCCTCTCAGTCATGGATTAATGTATATCCCTGAATTGATGTTGGGATGCGCTTTCAAATGATATGCGTCTTCTATGTCTCATGTTGGTATTTTAAGTTTCAGCCCACACTGTCACTGTTTTTTCTAACTTGTTACTATCTAAAACTAATTTAGTGTTTCAGAATGCACGTGGAAAGCATATAGAATGATAGATCTAATGAAGCTTTATTGTTTGAGACCAAAACCAGTACCATAGCTGCTTGGAGTCATGAGCGATTGTGATTAGAAATTTGTCCGCTTGACGTCGAACCGCCGGCAACTTCATGTTTTGGCGGAAACACAATTATATACCAGTTAGAAAGATAGTAAAATCATTCTAATCAGGCTTGTAATTTCGGAGTTATTCAATGGTTTTGTATATGCATGCAAACCTTACATCAAGATTTCTGAGAAGTCATTCAGTGTGATTTTGTAGACGTATTCACGTCAAAAAAATTGTTATTTTAAATTACATGTGTCGTTGTTCTAAGCACTACCATGGCCAAGACTATCCCGGATTTGATCTACAGTTTTGAGAAAAATTATATGCTGAAACACACTGTTCCACAAAGATGATGTAAGCACTATGAAGGAATGCTTCAAATGAGACAAAATTCGGAACATGGATAGAAGAGTACTTTCTGTAAAAATTACTATTACTCAGTCACACGTAAATGGCAACAAGACACCAAGTACTTCTGCGCAATCACTGCGCATTGTCCTCCTTCTCGTAGATTTGTATTGGCAGAACTGTGGGCAGGAGCTGACTATGACTATTCGGGGTCCCGGCCCAACTTCATTGAGGGACCCCTGACACACGTATACAGATTGGATATAAATCTAAAAACTGTGCGCACCCCTATTCTCATTTAAAAATATAGATAAGGATATGTTTTTTTATATGATACGTAATGAAGACGTATAACCGTATAAATTGGTGCTTTAGTATCGGAACTCAATTAGGCGAAGCTGTTCATTTCACTTTCGAATCCAGAGCTGGATTTATAAATTGGCATATTGGGCAAGTGACCAGGTTGCAAAATTTTAAAAGGCGGAGACTCTTTTTTAATTGAGATCTATCTAGAATTCCATCAAATCGTCCTCCTGGGGGAAGCGTCAGTCACACGTCAATAGCAACATGATACCGAATACTTCTGCGCAGCCACTGCGCAGTGTCCTCCTTCTCGTAGATTTACATCGGCAGTACTGTGGGTAATGAAGACGTATAACCGTATAAATTGGTGCTTTAGTATCGGAACTCAATTAGGCGAGGCTGTTCATTTCACTTTCGAGTCCAGAACCAGATTAAAGGTGTTTCAGCAACCCATGAATTTTGAATTGGTACGCTACTGCACGAAGCTAATTCAATAGCTGATATTAAATTCGCAAATAGCAACTTGACGCAGTATTCTTGTGAGGCTGAACCTCGAAATAGATATAACCATAAAATGAGTAAAAAGGGATTTTTTTTTATCTTTTCGGACGAAAAATCCCTATAAATGTCTTAAGAGGAAAATTCACGAGTTCGTTCGTATCGTACATGAAAATTTCTTTTCGCTTGCTCTGTTTACCAGAATTATGCTTTCAAAACTTGTTTATAAAATATTTTCCGCTAACGTGGCTGTGACCAGGAGACCTGGTTATGATTACAATTGTTTTAAAATACTTAGAGGCAAAATAGTGTTAAGTTCTATTAGATTGTCGTCTTCTTCAGTGTCCAGAACAGGATTCAATGATTACGAGAAATCAAGAAAGGAATTCAGCTACGCAATTCCTAAGAAATTTAACTTTGCTGGAGACGTATTAGACGTTTGGGTGAAGAAGGAAACTGTAAGTTCTACTATTTATTATTAGAGATGGGAGTTAAATTTAAGGTAACCGTTAAAAATCACCTGTTACCGACTGATCACCGTTCCAGGAACAGTATATTCCTCTGAAACCCCTGTTCTCAAATAACAGCTGTTATTTCAGATCACCGGTGATTAGGGATAGGAGTTACCTGAAGTAACAGTTACAAATCACCGGTGATCGAGAAATCACTGTTCTAGGAACATATTCCTCCGTTTCCATCACACAGGAAACGCGCTGAGATAACGGGCTATCACAACATCCGGCATAGTTGTCTAGCTGACACAAGGGCTTAGGCACTAATTACCCATTTAATATCTGATATTACAAGAGGTTATATTATTATTATATTGTTATAGTTAACCAAATATTATTTTAATTAACCAAATATTGTTTTAATTAACTAATTGTTTTAATCAGTTTATTTAATTATTGTTTTAATTGATTTATTTTTATTTAATTTACTTAAAGTTTAAATTCAGTTAATATGTGATTATATAGGTATTCCTACTTCAATAGCAACTAGAGAAATCAATAGCTATCTAGACGATAATTAAAAAAAATTAACTTGCCGCGGAAACATGACCCTTTGTCATGGTGGAGATCCCATTCTCTGATCTACCCAAATCTATCAGAGTTAGCGAAAAGGAAATTCAACTTTATGGCAACATGAGTGCCTTGCGAAAGAATTTTCTTAAAGGCTGGTAACATTTTAACCGATGGGAGAAATCGGTTGGAGCCTCTTCACGCCGAAAGATTATTGTTCCTAAATGCCAATTCATATTTAATGGAATAGATTTTTTATCCATGTATATTAATTAGTACAAGTATTAATATTTTTACATTACTGAGCTTTACACATGAAAAATTCTGAATACATACATGTGTATAACTACATCAGCTGAGAATACACATTTTGTATCATTATCCTGTTTAATTAGTTCGATATTGTAACCTTTCAGTATGTTTTACCAATTAATTTACAGCAGTGTCAATATTTTTTGCTGTATTTCATTACTTAGAATTAGTTTTTTAAACTTTCTTTGATTTTTAAAATCGTGTATTTTTTAAAATATCTAAAATTCAATATTTTAAAGCCTTACTTTTTCTCATTATTTTTGTACTTCATATGTGTGTATTTTTTTCCAAAGGATTTATTGTTTTTATGGAGTTGGCACGACGTTCTGTTACGGATTGAGCGTTGGAATGTGTTATCGTTAAGTTCCCCAATTCCCAAAACCCGTGAAGCAACGCATACGTTCCAGTCACTGGTGACTGAAATCACCGGTGATTGGAACCTGTTACGTGATTGGAACAGGAACGTTGGAACAGGTTACTCAAAAATAACAGTTTGGTCCATCACTATTTATTATACAACCATTGATAATAATGAAAATAAAAAGTAACAAAAAGATTCAGCAGAAAAGCAAAAACTCATGACTTCTAAACTCTGTAAGAGAAACGATAATAGAAAATGCGAGCTTTGTAAAATAAATGACGTAGCCATTCACCAAGTAATAGAGGGATGCATAAAATAGCATAAACTATGAAAGTGAACATGAAGGAGAGAATTGCCTCACACCCTTTGGAACATTTAGAAACAATATTATGTGTCCAGAGCCGTGAGCTCCCATATGAGTAATTATAGGGAGACGCTGAGAATAATAATAATAATAATATTGTTGCAAGACATTTTAGTGAATGTACAAGATACTAAAATGTTATACTTGACAATTAGTAAAGAGCTAAAAAGTACCTTATTTTAAAATGTGAATGTAAAACTTTTGAAAGTAAATGCATAGCAGAATCATGCAAAATCAAGATTTTTGAACAGCTATGGGGGAGGGCTCTAACACTTCTCTGTCCCCCATATGGGCGCCCATGTCAAACCCTAGACGAAGATTAGTAGCCTTAGAAAGGCAGTCGCTTAAATATTTGAAGTGGCGCTAAAGGAAGTAGTAATGGTGTAGGGTATTGTGTTCTAGACAGGTGTTTCATGTGTTAAAATTAAAAAGAAAATATAATTAACAAATATAATTAGCAATTTTAAATAGCGAGTGTTAAAAAATAGTAATTTGCGAAGAACCCTGTGTAAAACAAAATTGTTTTTGAAGGACAGCCGAGTTATTAACTATGCCTTGGACCCTTAAAGAATGTAACCAGTTGACAACTTTGAGGAAGAACAGCTTTCACAATTTTACGTGGTCAGCTCTAGTGATGGACTAAACTGTTACTTTTGAATAATCTGTTTCAACGTTCCTGTTCCAACCAGATAACAAGATCCAATCATCCGTGACTGGAACGTCTGTGTTACTTCACAGGTTTTGGGAATTGAGGAACTTAACGATTACACATTTCAATGCTCAATCCGTAACAAAACGTCGTGCCAACTCCATAAAAATAATAAATCCATTGGAAAAAAAATGTACACATACGAAATACAAAACTAAAGGGCAAAAATGAGGTTTTAAAATACTGAATTTTAGATATTTAAAAAAAATAAACAATATTAAAACTTAAAGTTTAAAAAACTAATTCAACGTAATGAATGAAATACAGCAAAAAATATTGATATTGCTGTAAATTAATTGGTAAAACATACTGGAAGGTTACAATGTGGAACTAATTAAACAGCATAATAATACAAAATGTATATTCTCAGCTGACGTAGTTATACAGAGGTATTTATTCGGAATTTTTTATGTGTAAAGCTCAGTAATATAAAAATATTAATACTTGTGCTAATTAATATACATGTATAAAAAATTTATTTCATTAAATGTGAATTTGAATTTAGGAACAACAATCTTTCGAATGTGAAGAGATTTCTCCAACTGATTTCTTCCATCCGTTAAAATGTTACCAGCCTTTGAAAAAACTCTTTTGCAAGGCATTGATGCTGCCATAAAGTTGAATTTTGTTTTCACTAATTCGGATAGATTTGGGGAGATTAGGGAATGGGATCTCCACCATGACAAAGGGTCTTGATTCTGCGGCAAGTTATTTTTTTTTTAATTATCGTCTAGATAGCGATTGATTTCCCTAGTTGCTATTGATGCAGGAGTACCTAAATAATCAAATATTAACTGAATTTAAACTTCAAGTGAATTAAACGAAAAATAATAAACCAATTAAAACAATAATTAATTAAAAAACTAATTGACTAAAGCAATAATTGGTTAATTAAAACAATATTTGGTTAATTATAATAATAATATAATATCAGATGTTAAAGGGGGAAATAGCTTCTGAGCCCTGGCGTCAGCTAAACAAACTATGCCGGATGTTGTGATAGCCCGTTATCTCAGAGCGTTTCCTGTGTGATGAAAATGGAGGAACATGTTCCTAGAATAGTGATTTCTTGGTCACCGGTGATTTTTAACTGTTACTTCAAGTAACTCCTATCCCTAATCACGACTGATCTGAAATAACAGCTGTTATTTGAGAACAGGGGTTCCAGAGGAGCATACTGTTCCTGGAACAGTGATCAGTTGGTAACAGGTGATTTTTAACAGTTACCTTAAATAACTCCCCCCATCTCTAGTCAGCTTGACAGATAGCGACACATGGTGGCCGGCATAACGCTAAAAATACGTTTTAAAAATATGTTGAGAAATGGTTGAAAAATGGTTCCCACACCACTGAAGTCTGGTCAATGGCATGGACGGTGAGTATTCGGCGTGGTAATCGTCTTATTCGCCAATAGGTTCTAACTATAGTACATTCGTTCTTAAAATCGTCAAACGAGCCGTGGTACCTACCATCAGTCAACTCATCACCTAGCAAATAATTTACAATAACCTTGCAGAAGTAAGATCAATGCGCATCCGCCATTACCCTGCGACATTATACGATGTCTATACGAATCAATACCGCGATAATTAGAGAAATGCATAGTTGACAAAGAAGGGAGGCATCCCGTTCTAGAACGATCACGTAACCAATTTTTTAAAACTGCAAATGTGTTATATAAAATAAAACACATAATCACAGTTTAAATTAATAAAACGGTTGGTTAGCTATTTCGGAAGCACTTTCGGCTTCCTTCTTCAGAACCCTAGTTACACTAATGTGACACACATGCTAGAAAAACTATCGATGCCAAATTGCTAGTCCAAAATTAGTTCGGGTAAACCAGTTGTGGGTACGTAGCCGCGTCTTTTGCTATGGGACGAATGAAGTTTCTCCAAATAGAGGACATGGAATTGAACGGAAGCTGATCGTTAACAGTAGAAGAGGAATGCGAAAGAATATGGAAGGCTTCAAAGAAATTGAGGTCGGCTGGTGAAGAAACTTTCTCTATTAGATGGGCCTTGTCGAAAGAAAATTTGTGGCCAGCTTCCCAGGCGTGTTTCGCCAAAACAGATTTTTCCAGTTGTTGTTTACGCACGTAGGCTTCATGCTCTTTAAGCCGAAATCGAAGGGCCCGACGTGTTTGACCAATATAAACACGATTACACTGGCATGGGATGGAGTAAATTCCAAAATAGTTGCAATCAGGAATAATATCCTTGAGTTTGGAATAACCGAGTTTATTGATTGGAGTAAAAGTGACCTTGAAATTAAATTTACGGAGGATGGAAGCAATTTTTGAAGAAATTCGTGGAACGAAAGGAATGCTGATAAAATTACAAGGAGAGGAATCAATCAAGAGTGTACTGCACAGCTTAGGTCTAGTGAGTTTCTTCAAAGCGTCGTCAATAATGGTAGGATTGTAACCACGATCTCGAGCGATGTCAAGAATATGGTTAAGTTCAATCTTGAGTAATTCTTCAGATGATGACAATTTTAGAGTACATGAGACCAAACCTGTAGAACGTGCTTATCGTCTAATTTTGTGGATGGCGGAAGCAGCATGCGGCGTTTGGCTAACAGCAAAATGTTTCCGATGCGATGGACACTAGCGTCTGTCGGAAACATTTTGCAGCACTCAATAAAGTTTATTGTGTTTGTATTTCGTATAAAAAAATATCAAATGTGTTTTTTGTTTTCAGTAGATGATCGCACTTGCGTACTGCAAAATTTTGAATTAAAAAATAAGCAGGATTTTCCCCTTTCCGACTGTCTTTTTTTAATGTATGTGATATTTAAAAAAAGTTTTCTTCTTACAGACTTCTGCAAGATCAACAGATGTGCCATCCTTTTGGTTTGTGTATGAAGACGTTAATCAGATTAAATGGTCCTACAGGGAGCTGGTTGAGAAATCTAAAAAGTTCGTTTTTATATTTTCGAGTAACGCTGAGTTATAAATTTTTATTTAATTATTATCATTTTGTTTTATTATTTCTTCACCTTATTTTATTGTTTCACTTCAGTATTTTATTAACATAATATATTTGATGTTATTATTTTTCACTATGTGTTATTCTTGTGTTAAAATTAGGAAGTGCTTTTAGAATTCACATATTCATGCTTCCTATGTATTCTACAAATCAATACATAACCTATGAAGTACAGTGCGATCCACTTATAACAAGTTCATCTTTTGCGAGTGTGAGGATTTAGTTGGAACAATATGGATTTTTTTTTGCGTAATGATTAGTTACTGTGCAATTTAATAAGTTTTTTAGTGAACAAGGTTTTTGCGGACCCAAGCTTTAACACGAGTAAAAAATAGCAAGATTTCTAAAACAAAAGTTATAAAATTCGAAAAAAAAAAATGGGAAAGAAAGTGACCATGGCTGTCTTTTTCAATTGTGATGATTTGAAAAAACAAATTTTCCAGCAATTGAAATCGGAGAATTTCGGGTAATTCTCAATTCTTTCAAAATACAACATGGTAAAAAGTTGACAATAAACAATATATTGAGACAATAGATAGTAGTACTACAGATGATACTGCATTTAATGTGTTAAATAAATTTCAACTAAAATCTCACCTATCCTTCAGAAATTCAATTTTCGTGTAGTTTTCATGCCAGTCATTAAATTTTAAAGAAATTCAAAACTAAATATCATTGTATGCATGTTATCTACACTCTCTATAACAAAAAAATCCACTCACCAAGAAGGAATTGTCCGATTGTAATGAAATTTCGTATGCAAAGACATTTTGACCGAACATGCAAATGATTAAAATTTGGTGTCCAATGAATGAATAGCGGGAACTCCAGCGCATCGGAACTGCGCATTCAGCAGGTGTATATAAGGAGCGATTCTCAATATGTGGTCAAAATTTCTGTTGCATTTTGACTGCGGATATCTTACGTCGACTGTAACAATGCCTCGCCGAAAGATTCGTGCTCATTACGAGCATATGTCAGAGTTTGAAAGAGGTCGTGCTATCGGATTGAAAGAGGCTGGTTGGACGAATCGAAGAATCGCTGGACATGTGGGTCGAAGCGATGCGGCGATTGGACGGTGCTGGCAAGAGTGGGTCAACAACGGCAGATGTCAGCGTCGGGACGGCAGCGGTCGACCTAGGGCCACAACAGAACGGGAAGACAGAGCGATTGTCAGAGCAGCTGTCACAGCACCGGATTCGTCGTTATCAACTATCCAACGTGTGGCCCGCACACATGTGTCCAACATGACCCTCTGCAGACGACTGAGAGAGCGGAATTTACGCTCGCGCCGACCGTTACGCCGCTTACCTCTCACGCCTTTACACCGTCAAGTCCGATTACAGTGGTGCCGGGCTCGATCAACTTGGAACTGCGCTGACTGGGGACGTATAGTCTTTAGTGACGAGTCCCGTTTCCAACTGTGTCCTGACGACAACCGCAGACGTGTCTGGAGACGTCCAGGGCAGCGTGGGGATCCTGCCCTTACTATCGCACGCCACACATGCCCACAACAGGGCGTTATGGTCAGGGGGTGCCATCTCCTTTGATAGCCGGACCCCTTTGGTGGTCATTTCTGGCACACTTACAGCACAGCGGTACGTAGACGACATTCTACGACCGGTTGTGTTACCGTTCCTTTTGCGACACCCTGGACTTACGTTTCAACAAGACAATGCCCGGCCGCACACGGCACGTGTTGCTATGAATTGTCTTCAAGCTTGCCCAACACTTCCTTGGCAAGCTAGGTCTCCTGATCTCTCTCCCATAGAGCACATTTGGGACGCTATGGGAAGGCGATTGCAACCATCCCGGAATGTTGACGATTTAGCCCGACAGTTGGAGACAATTTGGCAAGAAATTCCGCAGGACACCATCCGGGATCTTTATCAGTCTATGCCACGCCGGGTGACAGCTTGCATCCAGGCCAGAGGTGGACCAACGCCTTATTGACTTCCTCCCTTTGTAACGGTCAAACTCTGCAATAAATCATTCAATTGTTCTGAAATTTTAATCCTTTCTTTTTCTATGTATGTTCTTCACATCCACCAATTTTTATCGCAATCGGACAACTCCTTCTTGGTGCGTCGATTTGTTTGTTATAGAGTGCATTTTACAGATTTTATTTTCAAAATTTGGAATTTTAAATTTTTAAAATGGATTTAGACAGCGACCAAGCGTTAAGAGCATTTTCGTTGGTCATAAACTCCTCGCTATATACGGGTTCTACTGTATTTACGAACTCCGAAACGGAATTAATTAAAAAGCTAATTCCGTATTTGCAGTTAATTTAAACAATTGACAATATACAATTTCTTCATAATAGATATGAAAATCATAATTTATTAGTTAACAAAATTTTTAATAAGCCAGTGATGCAAGCTTTTTGTATATTTTATTTAGAGTTTCCAATATTCTTGAAAAGAAATGCGGCCTCAAAAAAGGAGACCCCTTATTGGTCCTTTTGCCCAAAATTCCCGAATATTGGTTGGTCAATATTGCCGCCATAAGAACAGGTAAAGATTAAAGGCATCGCTTCTTCCACAACCTCACAAATGCACCGTGTTTTCAATGAAATAAGGGCTGCTTTTACATACTTTTTCCTTCATTTTTATTTAAAGCTAACTACCATTTTGTTAAAATTTTAGCTTCCAAACTGTAATTTCAACATCCAAAAGTTTAGTAACCAAATTGTTATGTTGCAAAATAAAATTGGAAACGAAAATATTAAGTTATCTTTATAATTTCAGGTGTGGTCGTAAGTCCCGGGAGTATGCAGTTAAGAGCCAAAGATTTGGAATATCAGATTTGCGCTTTGAAACCGAAATGCATTATCGCTGAAGAAAGCATAGCAGATGTGGTTGATATGGCAAGAAAATGGCACACTTCTTTGTATATGTTCCTCTGGATGGTAGACTGTCGGTTGCAGAAGAAAGAATTCGCAGGTGGTTGATAGGTACAAGTGGTGCCTCTTTATATATATATATATATATATATATATATATATATATATATATATATATCATCATCATCATATTCAACCATTATCTATCCACTGCTGGATGAAGGTCTCCAAATGCTTTCCACGTCACCCCAACCTGTTTTCTTATTTCATCCACCCATCTAGTTTGAGGACGTTTTCTAGGTCTTCGGTGGTCTCTTGGAATCCAGTTCAGAATTTCTGTTGTCCATCGTTGATCAGTTCTTCTTGCAATATGCCCAGCCCATCGCCATTTCAGCCCTTTTACTTTAACAATGATGTCCTCTACTCTAGTTTGCTCTCTCACCCAAGTGTTTCTTTTTCGATCTCTCCTAGTTATTCCAAGCATGCACCTCTCCATGCTCCTTTGCGTTGTCTGTAACTTTCGTATTGCTCCAACTGTTAGACTCCATGTCTCTGATCCATAAGAGAGGACTGGCAATACACACTGGTTGAAGACCTTTCTTTTTAGACACAAAGGCAATTTCCCCTTCAGGATAAAACTGTTTCTTCCAAATGCACTCCAGCCAAGTTTAATACGTCTGTTGAGTTCTTTCATAATGTTGCCATCCATTGAAATCAGCTGGCCAAGGTAAATATATGAATCAGCAATTTCTAGCTCAATGTTGTCAACTTGTATTTTTGTTTCCTCTACGAAATTATTGAACATGATCTTAGTTTTTTGTAGGTTCATCTTGAGTCCAACTTCTTTACTTCTAGTTGAGAGCTCCTGTACCATGTCTTGGAGTTCTAATGGGTTCGTTGAAAAAATAACAATGTCATCAGCAAACCGCAAATGATTTAAATATTCACCATTTATTTTTATTCCCTTGTTATTCCAATTTATCTGCTGAAAAATCATCTGTAAAGCTGAAGTAAAAAGTTTTGGAGAAATGGTATCTCCCTGCCTCACACCTTTACCAATTTTGATAGTTTTGGTATCTTTATGTAACCGAAATTTTGCACTTGCATTTTTATACACACGTTTCACCATGTCAATGTACACATCCTCAATGTCTGTTGATCTTAAAGAGTTGATGACTGCTGATGTTTTAATAGAGTCAAAGGCCTTCTCATAGTCAATAAATGCCACACACAATGGAAGTTCATATTCATGTGTTCTTTCAATTAATTCTCTTAATACTTGAATATGGTCCACTGTACTGAATCCACTTCGAAATCCAGCTTGTTCTCTTGGTTGAGCTGCATCTAATTTTTTCTGCAGGCGATGTGTTAGCACTTTTGTGAAGATTTTATAAATAGCAGGTAACAAGCTAATTGGTCGGTAATTTTTTAAATCCTCTTTATCACCTTTTTTATGCAAAAGAATTACTGTTGCAGAATCCCATTGGTTTGGTATGTTACCGCTGTTAAGACATTTGGTAAAGAATTTTGCAAGTATGTCTTCTACATATTCTCCAGCTTCTTTTAGGATATCTAATGTAATACCATCATCACCAGGGGCTCTTCCTTTCTTCATACTTTTTATTGCAAATGAAACTTCTTCTTTTAAGATTTTAGGAGCTGTTCCTTCGACTATCTCAGAGTCTTCGTTTAATCCACTGTTACTTTCGTATAGATTTTTGTAGAATTCTTCAACTCTTCTAAGTATTTCTTCCCTATTTCTTGTTACGGTGCCATCCTCTCCTTTTAATGCAATGATGTGTTTCTTCCCAATAGACAAACTCCCTTTAACAACCCTAAGGCTCTTGTTATTTTCAATGGCTTTCCTTACTAGCTCACAGTTGAATTTTCTTATGTCTTCTTTCATGCTTTTGCGCAGAGTTTTACAAAGTTCTATGTACTCAATCCTGGAACTGGTATTTTGATTGTCCACCTTCATATCTCTTCGCCTTTTCATGAGCTGTTTCGTCTTCTCAGATAATTTGCTATTGTGCTTTTTACAGGTTACACCACCAATTTCCCCAGCAGTTTCAACTATTGTCTTAACAATGTTTTCATTTGCTTCTGAGATATCACTTTCATCAATAAGTCCTTCCAGTGCAGAAAAGCGATTTTTTAATTCCAACTTGAATGCCTCGGTATTTTCTTTTAATTTCTTTAAATCCACCCTCTTACTTACTTGTTTCCTAATGAGCTTCTGTCGTTCTAATTTAGTATTTAAGTGCACTTTACATCTCACCATTCGATGATCACTTCCAGTATTAAATCTGTTCAGTACACTGCAATCTTCAATAATTGATTTCTTGTTTGCCAGGATATAGTCAATTTCACTAGTTCCCCCATTTGGGTGTTTCCATGTCCATTTTCTTTGCGGTTTCTTCTTAAAAAATGAATTCATGATGCTAAGATTTTCAGCTTCTGCAAATTCGATGAGTTGATCGCCACGTTCATTCCTTTCCCCATATCCGTATTTACCAACCGATGTCTCTCCTTGTTCCTGTTGTCCAATTCTTGCATTGAAATCCCCCATGATGAGCTTGATATGTTGTTTCCCTTTGGTGTGTAACTCTTTGATTTCTTCATAAAATTCTTCAACCTCTTCGTCGGTATGGCTTGATGTTGGTGCATATACCTGTACTATTTGAAGTTGGTATCGCTGGGTTAGTTGAACAACGAGCCTCGCTGCTCGATCTGACGTGCTTTCGACTTCAAGAAGGTAGTCTTTAATTCTTTTGTTGATTAAGAAGCCAACACCACTTGTTCTTCCAGTTTCCGTTCCTCTATAATAAAACAAATGTCCACTTTTAAGTTCCACCAACTCTTCACCTTTTCTTCTAACTTCACTGAGTCCTACAATGTCCCATTTGATCTTGTCAAGTTCTTCTTCCAATTCCTGAAGTTTTGCTTCAGAAGCAAGGGATCGTCCATTAAACGTAGCCAAGGTCAATAACAAACGGCAGCCTGGGCCATTCCAGTGATATATATATATATAATAAATGTGGAGTAGAATAAATAAAATTAAATATTATTAAGTATATCACTAACATATATATATATATATTAGAAGTATGTGCGGATGCTCCGCATAGCACGGAGCGAAACATTAAGCGTTTTTAATAAAGAAACGCGGCGGAATATCCCTCAAAGCTGTGAAATGTATATATACTTCTGTTTGTAAAAATTGCAACACCATGAAGGAATCATGTGATTGAGCTGAAACTTTCAGGAAATGCAAATTAGGGTATGCTATTCAAATGATTAGAATTTCAGAGTCATCACGCATGCGTGGGCTGAGCAGCGCCCTCTGAACTGCTGATGGATCCGTATAAATAGAGGGCTGTAGCGGGGCGTGTATGGCTATCTGCTAGTGGTAAACGTTACATGAGACGTCACTATGCCTCTACGACGAAAGAGGGCGACATTTCAGCAAGTTACGGAGTTTGAACGGGGACGAATGATCGGCCTTCGTGAAGGAGGGTTTTCTTATCGTGCAATAGCAGCTCGTATGGGGCGTAACAGCAGCACAGTGATGCGAGTGTGGAAGCAGTGGGTTCAAGAGAACCAGACAACTCGGAAATCCGGGAGTGGACGCCGAAAGGTGACGTCAGCACGGGATGATAGACACCTGGTCCGCATGGCGGTGACGGACCGTTTTGCTTCATCTGGACAGTTGGCAGAACGTTGGTGCACTGCTACAGGTGTATCATTGTGTGCTTCATCAATTCGTCGGCGTCTACTGCACCGTGGACTGCGTGCAAGAGTTCCTTTATACAGGATCCCTCTGACGCAAAACCATCCGCACCTGCGGCTACAATGGGCTCATGGACATAGAGACTGGCGTGCTGATTGGCAACAAGTGGTGTTTTCTGATGAATCCCGCTTTAATTTGGGGTACAGTGATGGCCGCATCCGTGTTAGACGCTATACCGGTGAACGCCACCTTCCGGAGTGCGTTATCCAACGTCATAGTGGACGAACCCCCAGCGTTATGGTCTGGGGTGCGATTACGTAACATGTACGATCTCAGCTGCTACGAATTGTGGGTAATCTTAACAGCAACCGGTACATCAATGAAGTTCTGGAGCCCGAAGTTGTTCCCTTCCTTCAAGGCATTCCCGGAGCTGTATTTCAACAGGACAATGCCCGCCCACATATTGCCAGGAATGTTCAAGACTTCTTTTCATCACAACAGATACAGCTTCTTCCTTGGCCTGCCTATTCGCCGGATATGTCGCCGATTGAACATGTGTGGGATTTCGTTGGTCGGCGTCTCGCTCGTGATCCTCGTCCCATAGCTACTACAGATGAACTTTGGGGTCGCATACAAGCAATCTGGAATGCTCTTCCTCAGGCACACATTCAACATCTGTTTGATTCCATGCCACGTCGTATAGCATCACTTATTGCAGCGCGTGGTGGCTTCACCAAATACTGATTTTCGACATGTAATATTGTTTTTTTGCTTTGTAATTTTAATCGTTTATTTGTATCAACACAGGTCGTTTGTACATTAAATTTCATTCAATTCGGACGAGTCCTTCATGGTGTTGCAATTTTTACAAACAGGAGTATATTATTAGTAAACGCCGTGAAAGTCTTGAATGTAGAAATATTTCTTTCGAAACAACTGTTAATTAATAAATTATAAAACTGTTTTAATCTTGGATCTGTTTCATTCATTTATGCTTTACGTAATACACTTCATCTTTGGTTTCATGTCTCAAGTTTGACTTCTTAATAATTTTTTATTTTTAATTTTTTAAATTTTTAATTGTTTTCTTATGTTTTTTATTTTATTGATATGGACATAAATTTATAATAAATATTAAGCCTATATAATATAATAATATAAAGCCTTGTTTATTCTAACTGTAGGTCTATTTGCTTTATTTTTATCGTTTTCTTTTCATCATGACCATTATTAGATATTTCCATATTATAGGTCATTAACACGGGTAAAACCATTGAAACGAAGGTTTTAGTATCATCAACAGGAAAAGAGTAGGTTTGATTATTTACTTTTGAAGAGTATTTTATTTTTCATTCAAACAAATCTTAATTTATATTTAATTTTTTCATTAGGAAAGAAGGATGGATAGATTTTGGCCAGATGTACAAAAACAGTTCATCGGAACACCAGGTATTTCTCTCTGTTATATTAAATTAATTTAAGTAGAATAGAAATTATAGTTTTTCCTGGAATGTATAGAAAACATAAAAATTATTACCTTCAATGAAATTAATCATTATTTATTTAGAAATTGATAAAGTTTTAAATCGTGGTAATGCGTATTTCTTATGTATTCCATATAGTGTGCTTCAACTGCAATTGACGATTCAATGATGATATTTTTCACTAGTGGTACAACAGGTATGCCTAAAATGGTGGAACATACGCAAGCTCTTGGATTAACTAATCACGGCCGGTAATAAAAATATTCTTAATTTGGGTTCAATTATCTGATTTAATTAATAAGCAAGTGGATCATTTTATGTTGATAATTATATTCGATTCTATGCAGTCAGTAATTAAATTAGATCATGTAAATTTAATTAAATCCGAGTTTCAAATAATGAATAAATTTGATAGTTTCAAAATAATGATTAAAATTGAGAGTTTTAAAATAATGATTAAATTTGATAGTTTCAAAGTAATGATTAAAATTGAGAGTTTTGAAATAATGATTAAGTTTGATAGTTTCAAAGTAATGATTAAAATTGAGAGTTTTGAAATAATGATTAAGTTTGATAGTTTCAAAGTAATGATTAAAATTGAGAGTTTTAAAATAATGATTAAATTTGATAATTTTGGAGTAATTATTAAATCATTCACATCATTCAGTGATTAATTATATTTCTTCGTGAGCAATTAATAAATAATTAATGCTGTGATTAATGGTCTAAAAAGTATACAGTGTCTTTTCACAGGTGCTTACATTCAGCTTTGGGACGTAAAATAAATTATATATATGTATATATATAATTAGTCCATATATAATATAATAACCAATACACAGACGCACCCAGCAGCAAGTTATGTATTTAAGGGTGAGTGCAGATTGCGTGGAGGCAGGGGCGCTCATATGGGGCAGGGGGGGCTCAAGTTCCCCTAGCCGTTTAAAAATTTTATTTTCCCGAAACTGCTACGCATTTACTTTCAAAAGTTTTACAGTCACATTTTAAAATAAGGTACTTTTTAGCTCATTACTAATTGTCAAGCAGTATCAATTATTTTTGTAGCGTTTTGGTATCTTGTACATTCACTAAACTTCTCAACAGCTTTGAGAAGGAGGTAATAATTTTTCTCAGGCCCCCCCCCCCCCTTGAAGTACTCGTTAATTTTTCTCAGCCCTCCCCTTAGAAATGCTCGTATGGGCGCCCATGCGTGGAAGTGATCAAAATATCCTGGATTATTGGCATGCGAGTCCATTGAAGTGGGTGTGAAAGCACACCCATAATGCCCTAATATCCATAACACCCGTAACACTCAATCTACCCTTAGAGCAGATTGGGAGTCACAAAATATGACTGTATCCGTTGCACCGTAATTCAGGAAATATTTCACAGCTTCATAGAGCCCTATGGCTTCTTCTTCCGTTGATGAGAAGCAGTTTTGGAGTTGGAATTATATAAAAGCTTTTTTGAAGGAACGAAGACTGTGGTTCCCCCTTTGTTTTAGAAGCATCATGTGGCCCGTTAGTGAAGCTTTTTTGCTTTGGTAGATTTAGGGCTTGGATGTATTGTAGTATGAATATTGTAGCTCGGATGACTTCAGGACTAATTGTTTGTCTATTTGACACTCCTGGTAGAGTGATGATTACTTGAGACAGAATTAGCCACCAATAGGGAGTTGAAAGTTGAATCTCTTGATAAGAAATCTTAGACAGAAGTGGTGAGTTATTATAAAATGTGGAGAATTCTCAGGAGTCAAGTCTTGAGTAGAGGCGTTCATGGATTCTGAGATGTCGAGTAAAGATAATCATTTTAGTTAGGAATGGGGTGTATAACCCTAACTTACTTATTAATATTTTTGTTGTGAACTATTCTGATTCAGTCAAGTTTTGGGGAGTCAGCCAACAAGCGAAGCTCTCCAGGAACTTGCATTTGTATGAAGTTATTTCTCGTTTATGCAACCTTATTGGGATTATGGGTAGAGTTCGTTCCATTTTCCTCCATTAAGCCCCTTAAATGTGTCCATAATTCTTTAATGTTGCATCATGTCATTTATTACAATAAGGTATGGGAGACACCATCTTAAGATTGAGAAGATTCAAAAACAGGTTATTCACATTTTGTAATTGAAGTTGGATAATACCATCTTCCACCCTTGGTCCCACTTTTACATCTTCACCTTTGAGAAACGTCCTCAGTTTAGATTGACATTATTTATGATGTTTAAATGAGTTAATAATTGTTACTATGCTAGTTTGATTCGTTTGAGAAGTAGCCAACAGATATATAGATATATAAGTCGCAGGGATGGTTGTTTGGTTCCCGATTATTACTTTCTAATTACATTGATTCCATGAGACCAAGAGTTTGGAATGATATTCCATGTAACATTACATATGTCCAAAGTTATGACTTACTTAAACCTTGATTTAGACTTTTTCTATTACATTGTTCTGCAACAAACAGTTATTTTGACACTGGCGTAAGGTTTAAAAACACGACGTTTCGGGAGCCAACTGCTCCCTTTGTCAAGTGAAGGCAGAATGAAGAGTTCGTGAAAGTCCTAAGCTTATATACCCGCATGTTGGGAATCCCCATCTGACGCCATTTGGTGCGGAGCATTTCCGGCTGGGGAAACCCCAATCGGGGAAACCCTCGCCGGGAAAGCCCCCGCACCCGACGATGTCAGATGAACACCCCCAACTCGAGGTTTTGCAAAAATCCTGTAAGGTTCTGGTAGAGGTTTTGCGATGTTTATTGCACGACTCCTCAAACCGTAGGTTTCCCATGATTCCAGAAAAAGTCTACTCCCCAGATTCGTCACATTCTGATGTAATATTTTCATCGAATGCCAATCTGGTTCGTGACCCTCCCTGAAGACATGTTCAGCCAACTGGCTTGAATCGTCTCCCCTAGCTACCGCACGCATATGCTCCTTCCCTCGTAGACGTATCGATCTTCCCGTCTGTCCAACATACACCTTGTCACAGTCTCCACACGGTATTTGGTAAATAGCACCAGATTTTTCCTCCTCAGGGACGCGATCCTTAACTTTAAGTAATAGATCACGCAGGGTGTAGACAGGTTTGTAGTAGGTCTTAACATTCACACAACTGAGAATTCGAGACAGCTTTTCTGAGACACCCGCCACATATGGCAAAACCACTGATGTCTTCCTGGTCTCATCCTCTACATTCCTGTTTCCACCACTAACACCACATTAGTTACGAGCGATAAATTTAGTCGGGTAACCGTTCTTTTTCAACACGCTTTTGTTGCGTCGTAATTCAACATTGCGAAGGTCATCATTACAACAATGTGTAAAGGCTCGTCGGTGCAAGGCTCTAATGACAGATGCTTTGTGTGATGCCGGGTGATGAGAACGAAAGTCAAGATACCTATCAGTATGCGTTGGTTTCCTAAACACCGTAGTCAACAGTCGCCCATCCCGATCTAAGAAAATTAATGAAATGCTATCTTCTTCCTCTAACGTAAATTGAATATGAGGATTCAAATTAAACAACAACATTAATCAACATTCTTGGTGTGATGATACCAGCCTCGATGTTATGGCACGGTTAGGTAGAGAAACGTTCGAAAGAAAAGAAACGTTTTCTGCTTTTGGTGGGGCTTGAAAACATAACCTTCCACTTGCCCGGCGGAGGCTCTAACATCTGAACTACGAACGACAACACATAATCCCATACGAACGTATTTAAAGACTTATTTACTGAAGCCGGTGATTTTCGCAGAATGGTGTAGTACATGGACTACTTTTTAAACCAAATTAAGAAGAGACCGGTATTAAATTGATCGAAATGCCCATTGGAGCATATGTATTTTTTAAATAAATCGAACACTACGCAGATTAAATTAAACAACAATATAAATCAACGTTTATTGGCGTAGTGATACCAGCGCCGATGTTATGGCATGATTAAATTGTGAAACATTCGAAAGAAAAGAAAGTCTCTGCCCGGCAAGTGGAAGGTCGTGGGTTCTGGTCCCACTGAACGCAAAAATATTTCTTTTCTTTTGAACGTTTCATCATCTAACCACGCCATAACATCAGAGCTGGTATCACTACGCCAATAAACGTTGATTAATATTGTTGTTTAATTTAATCTGCGTAGTGTTCGATTTATATAAATAAATGAGGGTTCAAGCTGTTCAAATAGAGATGAAAATCAGCAACTGAAGACCTTGGTAGGATAACAAACGTATCATCGATGTTTTTCACCTTAACACAGTAAATGCACTCATCTAAAGCACTGTTTTCAAATGCCTCCATACACAAATTTGCCACCACACTCGAAGCAGGTGACCCCATCGCCGTACACCTCTTCTGTCGGTAAAATCTACCCTTGAAGCCGAAAACCGTGGAATTCAAGCAGAACTCGAACAGGCAATATATCTCTTCCGGACTAAGGCTAGTTCTTTCTTCCAGGCTTCCATCATGCCTCAGTCGCTCCAATGCTGTTGATACCGCCAAATTTGTTGGAATACAGGTGAAAAGTGAAACAACACTAAAAGGCACCATAGCATCATCGGGAGCGATTTTTACGTTTCTGATAGAAGAAATAAACTCCTCAGAAATAAAATCACACCAACCGTTTAAAAGACCGGTTTGGGGAAACGATTCAAGACAGTTGGCTGAACATGTCTTCAGGGAGGGTCACGAACCAGATTGGCATTCGATGAAAGCATGACGTCGGAATTCGCCGAATCTGGGGAGTAAACTTTTCTGGAATCATATGAAACTTACAGCAGTTTAAGGAGTCGTGCAACGAACATCACAAAACCTCTACCAGAACCTTACAGGATTTTTGCCAAATCTGCAGTTAGAGGTGATTATCTGAGGTCATAGTGTGCTGGGGTTTTCTCGGCGAGGGTTTCTCGAGTTGGGTTTCCCCAGCTGGAACTGCTCCGCACCAGATGACTTCAGATGGGGATTCCCAACACACGGGTATATAAGCTTAGGACTTTCACGAACTCTTCATTCTGCCTTCACTTGACAAAGGGAGCAGTTGGCTCCCGAAACGTCGTGTTTTTAAACCTTACGCCAGTGTCGAAATAACTGTTTGTTATGGAATCTCCTGGTGAAACTCTGTATTGTTTCGTTACATTGTTCTGATTAATTTTTGTATATATACATGTATGTGCGTTTGTGCATAGATATGTGCGCACATATTATTTATTGTCTTGATTTTATATTATTGTCTGTCTTAACTTGAGGCCTATATTGATAACTGTCTAATGCTGCTTCATTTGTTTTTCCCATTTGGGTAGCCCTGGATTTTTCAAGTCCTCACTTCCATGGGCTTTATTTTTAGGACTTCTTTCAGGTCTTCTGAAAATTATGCCCTGACAAAATTAATAAATAGCTTTCGAAAATATTTATTTTTCATTTATTTGCATCAACGCATGAAACGCATTCATTTGCTTTATTAATAAATGATTGCAAATTTCGCTGATGAATTTGTTGAAAAAAAAGTAAATTTTTATTTCAGATGTCTTTTGGACCTGACTGAACAAAATATTTTTTGGAATTTAAGCGACACAGGGTGGGGCAAAAGCGCTTTTAGCAGTATGTTTGGACCGTGGTCGATGGGTGGCTGCGCTTTTGTCCACCAAATGACGAAATTTCAGCCATCTGCTGTTATTGACGTAAGCGACATTTTTAATAAAACTTTAAATACGAAAATATAATAATTATTTAAATGCACATTATATTTATATTTAATTTATATTAAATAATATTTGATATAAATAATAATTTTAAATGATTTGTTTAAGTTGGTAAACGATGGGATTTTATCGAACCAGGAAAAATTCGAGGACAAAATATTTGTGCGGGAAACCTATAGCTTCGAAATTTAAATAATATGTAGATATGAAAATAGCTATTTCAGAAATGGTTTCAAGAGCCTAAAACTGTGTCCTGAGAGGAACCGTCAAATGAGTTAAAATAATTATTTGCAAAAGAAATTATTTTTGATAAATTCTAAAAAATTATAATGAACGTCGTCTCTTGCCAAAAGTAGGGATGCTTTTATATAAGTGAAATTTAGAAACAGAGAAAAGTATTTCAAAAGGTTTTTTTTTGGTGAAGAAAATGCTGACGAAACTACACATTTAATTTCATCAATATATCATCAATCAAGAGAATTGTGGTAAATTTATAAAAATTATTATTATTATTTTTATACCCTACCCTCTTCTCCCGTTCCATCCCTCTGACTCTTTGGGTCAACAAAGCTCAGCTATGAGCCATAATAAGAGAGAGAGAGAGAGAGTGTGTAATTTTTCATAATTTTCTCAATTAAAACTAAATGAGCTAGAACTGATACGTGATATGTAATTGACAATGTTATTATGCCTCGTTTTCGGGCATAATTGCATATTATCGTCCCCACTTCCTTTATTCCCTAAAGCCATGTATACCATGTATTTACAAAAAATCTGCATCTCTTGTTTTTTTAAGTATTTTTATTTCATATTCTATTTTCTTCGCTGGAGTCATGTTTTTTTAAAGTTCTGTATCCTTGGTCCTTACTCTCATTTTCTTTTCCTTGTGAAGTTTCACTCGAATGATTGTCAATTAACATAATTAATGTAATATAATTAATGTAATTTTAATCTGTAGAACTAATTATATTTTACCCAAATCAAAGACTACTAACAATCAGAACTCCCAAAAAGAAGGAAAACCTTTCCCCAAGACTCTGCGCATTAGAGAACCCAGACATTACAACCAAAACTTCCCTAAATAAATAAGAAAAGGAAATAATCCTATTTAAATGGCAAAACATTTTTAAATACATATGGTCAAATTCGTAAAGAAACTATGGGCAACGGGGGAAAAGTCCTTGCGCCACGATTGGAAGATGGCCGTTTAAGATATCTGACTCCAGTATGAAATGACTAATAAAAGAATGACGTCATCTCCTTTTTTTTAAACAAATTTAACTTTATTCTATTATGGCGTAGTATAGCCCAGATGCCCTTGTGCCAAAAAATTGGAAACTTGCCTACCTCAGAACGTACATGCCTATGGAACTTGAATCTGCATTCTACACAGGACTTCGTCTAGGCTATTACACCAGATCGGATGGACTACCATATGAATCATTTTTGATAAGATCGAGAGCAGCTTTAATGCTGGGGTGAAACAAACAATGCGTGGCTAGAAATGCGGACTTCAGAAATTCAAGTGGCACGTACGGTCGAACAACGTTTTGTAATGTGTTGCATACGATAGTGATGCTAGATCCAGTAGGAGAGAAAACCACTGCCCTCAACTCGAGCCCCATGCCAGATTCGCGCAAAGCTCTCAGATCTCCGTCGTCAAGCTGAGCACGCGCCATCTTCTCATAGTTGATCTATCCCGTTAAGTCGATAGTCACGTTTCGGGAAAAAACGTCTGCCAGGAGATTATCATCACTGGCAACATAACGTATATCAGTTGTAAACTGGCTAATAAATTCTAGGTGTCTTTGTTGTCTCTGAGAATGTTTTTCACTACCTTTATTAAAAACAAAGGTAATGAGTTTATGATCAGTGATGGCTATAAACTGTTCTTCAAGCATGTGTCTGAAAAACCGTACTGAAACGTACAAAGACAAAAGTTCCCTATCAAATGTAATATATCTTTGTTCAGCTTCAATAAGCTTTCTAGAAAAAATGAAAGGGGTAGAACAATATTGTTTTTAATTTGTCGAAGTGCAGTATGGATTGCAAAATCTAATGCATCGACCATAATAGATTTTACAGCCTTACTTCTAGGAAACGACAAAATAGAACTCTCTAACCACATCCTTGCACTGCTCAAAATCATCTCTACAACTACTAGACTATACCAAAATGCTATTGTTCTTTTTCGTTTACCACACCATGAAGAGGGGTCTGTACACCGCTCTTGAAAAAACGGTGGTAAATTTCAACATAGCTAAGAACCTACGCAATTTATCCGCAGTATAAGGTCTAGGAAAATTAGTTAGCCCCAACTTTTTCGGGTAAGAGGATTACACCTTCTGCTGAAATTTGGCATCCCAAAAAGGAAACGGTTTTCTGGCCAAATACGCATTTTTAAGATTTACAACCAACCCATATGCCTTAAGCCTTTCAAAACATCATAGTATAGCATCAGTAGTACTCTTTTGCGCTGTAAACCCGTATTGATTCTCTCTCAACAGTTTCTTGCTATTTAAAAAGTGCATAATGTGGTTTATTAATGGTTTTTCAAGTACTTTTCCACTAAGTGGCAATAAACTGATAGGACAATACTGGGAGGGTCCTTCAATATTTTCTTTACCTGGTTTAACAAAATATCTGATGTTACTCTGTTTCTATATCATGGGAAAAAATCCTCGGGTAAGGCACTCGTTATATATTGTCACATGGGAAAAGGAAATAAGTCTAATGGTTTTATCTAGAATTTCGATGCATATTCCATGAACGCCCATAGAATTTTTAGAGTCCATACCTCTAACGATAGTTAGTTCTTCATTTAAAGTCGAGGTCGTCCTCCGTCGTGATCACTATTTGTCTACAGTACTTCTGATAATTTGTAGCTATTGTCTCGTTGTCATCTGGAGCAAAGTAGTCCAAAAGAGTTTCAACAGTTTCATTTACATTATCAGTATTGTTTCTGTCAGATTTTATAATCGTTGTAAGATTTGCTGCAGATTTCATTTGTCAGACAATAATTTTGTATAACGCGTTCCACGGTTGTGCACCTTCAACGCGCGCGCGTGTGTGTGTGTATGTATGATAAATTAATAATGGCTAATGATTGTGGTACTGTCTTCAAAGGTGTTGTCGAAATATCCCATAGACACTTTTTGTGCACCACCTAGCGCTTACCGCATGATCCTCCAAGAAGACTTATCTGGAGTTGAGTTCCCCTGTCTGGAACATTGCATAACCGCAGGAGAATCCGCGGTAAGTGTTTAATAATAGTGAAGATATAAGTTTTAAAAAAATGCAGTAATTTCATGAAGGTGAGATAATATTTATTTAATGCTTTAAATGTTTAACTTAATTAATTAATACACGCTAGAAAATTAATTAAAATACAACGTAGCAGAAAATTAATTAATTAAAGTACAACGTTGCAGAAAATTAATTGATTAAAATACAACATTGCAGAAAATTAGTAAGCTACGCCTTTTTGGTGGAGACTTCGTGGTTCGTGTGCACACGTCAATGGTAAATTGAAGACTCATTTGATTTTAAAATTCGGAAAACAATTACACAAACTGTTGCCAAATATAAAAAGTGAAATTATAATTATGCATGTAATGATCACATGGCGTTAGCATGGGAAAGTGAGACTTGTAGGTCTTCTTTGTGAAAAGGGTCGAGAGGAAACAGTCCGGATGTGGGCGGATAAAATTGCAATAACTCTGGTCTGCAAGGTCCAGATTGACATTACAGAATATTTATGGGAAACATGTGTGGAACGGGGAGAAGGGTCACACTATCTAATCAGGTGTGACCACGTGCTCAATACTGACCAATGAAATCATAGTAGGAAAAGAGTTTGTGGCGAGCAGAGGGGAAGAAAAGAGATGGGATTAGGTAATGAGAGGGAACAGACACACGTGCGTGTGATTCCGGACCTCATGCTATACATGAGAACTTAGGCGTTGCACCTATAGTTTAATTGTTTGAATGTCAGTATACATATGAATATCTCCTGAATCCTATTCGATAAACATGGTATTAGATTCTGTACTTCAATTATGTTTACTAAACCTTCATCGTCGTCATTCTACTTAGCAAGTCGAACACGGAACTCGATTCACGAGGAGATATAGATTGCTCAGCTACGAGTCGAACTGGTGGTAGCACACAGGACTACCCAGGATAACAGCGTAATACACCTATTGCGGCTGTTATTATCACACACCATATCTGCACATACGCTTAGTGCGACTGCACATATACCCGGCCTTGACAATGCAATATATTTGTTGCCAGATATTGAAAGTAAAATTATACACATGTGCAAAACATCTTGTAAAAGGAAACAATTTGGCATTTTGCCAATTTTAGAAATTGAACTTAAGTTTCCTTTCCTTGCATTTCTAAGTGGCAACAGTTAAGAAAGCCTGCGAAGTGAACATGGTGTTTCTATTGTGGGAGCCCATAATATCAGTAATAGAAACTTTATTTTAAGTTGGATACAAGTGCTTATCTATTTCGCTTACAACATGCTTAAATTGGCCCAAGTGGAATAGCTCTGGATAAGGACTTCCATGTAAGGCCACACTCCCTTAGGGGGTGAGTAAAACATAATTGCACGAAATGAAAGCGTAAATACGAATGGTATGGAAAGAAAGAATAAGAAAGGCAGATTATGTTCAAAAGTTTTAGGACTCTTCTACTTGGACACCATTACTACAAATTCTGGCTTTTTTTTGCACTTTTTCACTATGTTTTTCTATGTTTACGTGGTAAAACATTAGCCTGTGTACTTTTTTAATAAAAGTGTCCATCTCTAACTGCTGCTATCCAAAAGTATATTCCAAATACCCTTTGCATTTATTAAAGTAGAGCAATTCTCATCTTAGACGACGATGTAGTAGTATTAGATAATGAATTACTCACAAAGAAAAGAAACGATTTATTAACACCTGGTGGGACACGGACCCAAAATCTCTTGATTTCCGGTCAAGTGCTTTATGATTAAGCTACAGGCGTCAGACGTTTTTTTCCCTGTGAGAGCATATAAGGCGTTACTATCAACGAGTTCGTAATTAGTGGAACGGTGCATGGACTGCCCCACTAATTACAAACTCGTCCATAGTAACTCCTTATTTACTCTCACAAGGAAAAGACTCCTTGACGCTTGTAGCCTAATGGCAAAACACTTGACCGGAAACCAATGGATTTTGGGTTCGTGTCCCACCAGGGGCAATAAATAATTTCTTTCCTTTGTAAGCAATTCACTACAATTTACATTATTTGAGTTCGTTTATGGAATTGTTATTAGGTATATTTGAGAAGATGGAATTTTGGAAAATGTCTATTTTCTTTGCACTAGACCGAAGGACTCATAAAGTCTTGGACTAAAGCAACTGGATTGAAATTATATGAAGGTTACGGTCAAACTGAAACGGTGAGTGAAATTAATTAAATGATATTCTTTATTAAATGTTCCTAAAATACTCTCCATTGATTACTCATAAAGTGCTCTCAGTTAAATATTATTAATGAGCTTTTCATTGAATGTCCTTAAAGTACTTTCCATTTAATGATCTTCAAGTACTTTCCATTTAATGATCTTTAAGTACTTTCCATTTAATGATCTTCAAGTACTTTTCATTTAATGATCTTAAAGTAATCTCCATTGAATGATTCTACTTTACATCGAGTTACTTTTAAGTACTCCCCTTCGAATATTTTTAAAGAACTCAACACTGAATTCTCTTAAAATACAGTCAAACTTCGATAATCCGAGAGTGTTTAAGTCGAATTCGTAAGTAATTCAAACATTCTAAGCGGTTTTATGAATTTTCTATTAAAATTAGGTAAAAGAAATCACCTATAAATTGAAGATACTTTTGAGTAATTCAAATTTTTTTGTCTCGGAAGATGTAAATAAAAGTAATTCTTCGTTGTGGGTTTTTTCTTAACCTCCCCTGTGAACATTTCTAAACAAGTTAAGAAAATCACGATTACTGTAGAAAACTGGGAAAATGTAAGACACGACGTGTATGTCTCTTACAAGGATTTCGAAAATTTTGACGAAAACTTGGAAGTCTTTAGGGAACTTCTATGGACATCGAAATCTTGTCAAACGGTACTTACAATAGGTCGGATATTGTACCTCTTCGGATGAAGAAACATAACAAAATGTCGGATAGGCGAAGAATAGAACTCCCAGACCCAGAAAGGCCAGTTCCCACATATACTTAGGCCATCGACAATATGCATAAAATCAGACGATGTGATGTGGGTTTGCCAAACAAAAGTGTTTGTATTATTATCCACCCGCTCAACAAAATGGAAGAATAAATAGACGAAAGATACATTGTGTAACAATGGTTGAATTGAAATTCTCAAAAATTCTATTTATTGTGAGCTGGTATGATGTTTACGCATATATTTTGGTAGGGAAACGTCTTACATTTGTCATAAAAACCTTCCAGACAGTCTGGACAATTTTTTTTATGAAGATAGGACGTTTCCCTTGCCAAAACTATGGTAAAAACGTCGTAACTGCGTTAAAAAATTTTAATATTTACAAATACTCGAAGAATAATGTTTAAAAACAGTTAAAGATTTCTATCCTTTTTAAAAAAAACGTGTAAATACTCGGCACTGTGAATAAGAACACATATATCTTTTAATAAACTGTTCGATTGATTAGGTTTGTGTTTGGGGTTATTTTTAGTGCCCATATTCGAACCTTTCTAATTTGAGTTATTGAATAATTCGAACCAAGTTTATGAATCCTTTAGCTTTGAATTAACCAAGTTCAGCTGTACTTTTTTTCCAATGATTTTAAGGTAATTTCCACTGAATACTCTTAAAATAATCTCCACAGACTGCTCTACTTCTTATTGAATATGTTCTTAAAGTACTCTTAATTTATTGCTCAAAGTACTCTTAATTTATTGCTCAAAGTACTCTTCATTTATTGCTCACAGTACTCTTCATTTATTGCTCAAAGTACTCTTCATTTATTGCTCAAAGCACTCTTCATTTATTGCTCAAAGTACTCTTCATTTATTGCTCACAGTACTCTTCATTTATTGCTCAAAGTACTCTTCATTTATTGCTCAAAGTACTCTTCATTTATTGCTTAAAGTACTCTTCATTTATTGCTCACAGTACTCTTCATTCATTGCTCAAAGTACTGTTCATTTATTGCTCACAGTACTCTTCATTCATTGCTCAAAGTACTCTTCATTTGTTGCTCAAAGTACTCTTCATTTATTGCTCAAAGCACTCTTCATTCATTGCTCAAAGTACCCTTCATTTATTGCTCAAAGTACTCTTCATTTATTGCTCAAAGTACTCTTCATTTATTGCTCAAAGTACTCTTCATTTATTGCTCAAAGTACTCTTCATTTATTGCTCAAAATACTCTACATTTATTGCTCACAGTACTCTTCATTTATTGCTCAAAGTACTCTTCATTTATTGCTCACAGTACTCTTCATTCACTGCTTTTAAAGTATTTTTTTCCAATTAGGGAATGTGCGCTGGAATGTATAAATGTATTAATTACAGACCTGGTTCTATTGGAAAGCCAAGTCCAGGTGTCGACCTTGTGGTAAGTGCATTTCAGTATCATATTGAATAAATGCTTATTCCTTTCAAGCAAAATTCTGTCAGTGGACTTTCTTAGATTTTAGATGAAGATGGAGTCGAAGTAGGACCAAACAAACATGGTGAAATGGCTGTTAAAACGAAACCCAAGTCACCAGTGTGTCTTTTTAAACAATATAAGGTAAGCTGAGTCCGATTTCCGTAATGTCCTCCTATCTGGAAGTAATTATTTAGCTAACGGACGTTTTGAAACTTTTGTTTTTGTTTTAACGTCACAGAATGATCCGGAACGCACTGCGTTAGAATTCAGTGATTTGTATTTTAAAACCGGTGATCGTGCTTATTACGATGAAGATGGATATTTCTGGTTTGTGAGCCGAAGTGACGATGTCATCAATTCTGCTGGGTAGGTCTTATATAGCAGTTCAATAATTCTGAGTATCATTTATATCATACGAGGGCGAATCAGAAAGTCTTTGCTCCTATTTTTTATTAGCCAAAATAAGGTACATGCAGGTAATTACAAATATACGTACTCTACGCTTACACTATTTTTCCACATAGTCCCCACACCTGTTCAGACATTTGTCCCATCGCAGCACTAAATTTGAGATGCCCCTGTGGTAGAATTCGTCCGGCTGACTGTGGAACCACCATCGGACTGCTGTCTTGGCTTCATTGTTGCACGTGAATTGCTGTCCTGCCAGAAACTTCTTCAGCGGACCGAAAACGTGGAAATCACTAGGGGGCGAGGTCCGGACTGTATGCAATCAGAACCGCCGACAAGCTCCGGTCATTTCACTGGGAGAGTCTGGACCACCCACCATACAGTCCGGACCTCGCCCCTAGTGATTTCCACGTTTTCGGTCCGCTGAAGAAGTTCCTGGCAGGACAGCGATTCACGTGCAACGATGAAGCCAAGACAGCAGTCCGACGGTGGTTCCACAGTCAGCCGGACGAATTCTACCACAGGGGCATCTCAAATTTAGTGCTGCGATGGGACAAATGTCTGAACCGGTGTGGGGACTATGTGGAAAAATAGTGTAAGGTACGTAGAATAGTACGTATATTTGTAATTACCTGTAGGTACCTTATTTTGGTTAATAAAAAATAGGGGCAAAGACTTTCTGATTCGCCCTCGTATCACATCATTTATATCATATCGATTATAAGTATAATTTCACTGTTACCATACGCGCATACACACATATACTCTTTTAATTTTCCATTTGTTTAACAGTACGTCATGGTTGGAGAATCACAAAGACGTTGCATTCTGAGTTCTTTAATCAATCAAAACAAATCATAAATTTTGTGAATTTCCTTTTCTAATTGCAGCCATTTTTATATGCTACATTTTATCGTGTGGTTACTTTCACGAGTAATCTTTTCAATAAGTAATCTTTTCAATAAGTAATCTTTTCAATAAGTAATCTTAGAGTGACCTACCAGGCATGTAGTCAAGCCGGGGCCAGAAGGAGCGTGTCTCTAGTTGCCCCAACGAGTTATTTATATATATATAGAACAAACCCCCAGGTGCCTTGTGCCCCATATGTCCTATACCTTGCCCCAATTGTCCCTTCATCTTGACTAGAGGCCTGTGGCCTAAAAGTGAAAATTTCTTCTTCAGTTTTTCATAGAATTTTCTGAAAATTTTATATAAAATGTATATCTACACAGCGATATAACATATCTAGTTCGAACTTGATACAATTAATAGCTTTTTCAAGCACTGATATTAACAATAACCAAAATCATTCCATGCAATACACTTATATTATTTCAAAAAATTTTAATAGTGAAATTTTTATAGTGGTAATAAACCTTGTTAGGATTAGTATGTATCTTTATTATATCTTATATAAAAAATATATCAACGTATATGGATTTTTTTCTTTTTCCTTTTTGTTTTCGAAAGTCAAAAGGATGAAATTGATTAAAATACGCGATGGCATCAAAACCCTAGCATCATTTTGTTTATTTACATTAATTTGACAAGATGTAAAATTGTTATTAAAATTAGATGAAAATGGCGTTACGAGGAGCACTTTCCATAATAAGGGAGAATAGCGGAATGCGTTTTGAGAAACCATGCAAAAACTACTGAACTTTACAA
>QLNU02015359.1:66580171-66594892 GCA_006491805.2 Dysdera silvatica | reverse complement strand
CCAGTAGGTCACCTTAAGTGATTTTGTTCCAAGTGATTGTATTTCAGTAAACGATCGTAATTTTATTATTATATTTAAATTATATTACCATCGTCTGGATATCTTCGTTTTATTATTCTATATACCTATTGTTGTCATTTTGATGCTTGTTTGGTAACGGAAATGGTTTCGTTATTTTTTTTTTATCTCGGAGTTGATTGATTTACAAGGAGAGAACTAACGGTGAGTGCCCCGCCGATTTTGATGAAATGTTTTGAATGAAAGTAGAGCCAAAATAAGGAAATACGTGTCTCGGCATTCATGCCAATGCAGATTATTTTCGGAGATATTGATTTTTAAAGATTTAAAGATTTTTCATCCTATATATAAGCTTATAATGCGACATCCTCCGCAAGCCAATCGGTATCCGAGTTGGTAAGTTACCGGCCTAGCGCTTCGTGTTTTTGCGTTCGATGCCCGCGGAAATCGATCACTTTTTTTTAATGCATCCTTTTTACATGTTTATGTATTTTTATTAATAAAAATACTTTGCTTACAATCGAATTTTGCTCATAAACTGACTTTAATAAAATTCATATTTACATATTTAATTCTGTGCTACTATTTTTCGCAGTTATAATTTTTACACGAATTTTAATTTTTAATTGAAGAGTTGTAAAGGTACAAAAAGTTTAGGAGTTAGCTGTAAGTTTTTATGTGAATATAACTTTTATAAAATTTGCGTACTCATTGTCAACCTGTGAAGGGATGAAATTACACCAATAACACAGTTTTGTTTTATTTAAGGGTTGTTGAATATTTTTGATCTCTCTAAAAATTGTTATATTGAAATGCTATAAGCAAATCGCAAGTGAGCAATGAATCACCTATATGATAATCAGTAGCAATTCGATAGATACCTTTGCTAGTTTAGATTACTATAATTGTTCGCAATAACATATTTTTTTTTGTTTAATCGTATGTATTTTTTCCCCTCATACATAAAAATGTTGTTAAGCCATCTAAAACCCCAGATATAGCCAACACGAATCAAAGTACCTAAACATTTTTAATTTAATGCAAGTTCTCATAGGAAGAATACATTCAAATTTTACAGGTGCCAATATAGTATAAATATCATTATCAACGTGGAGCTGGGCTCCTCGCCGCTAAATGTTAAATATTACAATTCTTAATTATCCTAACTAATACACCCTAATTAAGTGATAACTCAAAAGGGAAATTGGCACGTAATAAGGGGGTGGGGAGACACAAAAGAAATAAATGAGAGGAAGGAAAGGAAAATATTTACTAGGCCACTGCTGCTGGACATCGTCGGGATGAATACGCTAATTTCATCTGCTGCGTAGTGGTGGAGAGATGGCCCAAAACTTTTTCCAATCTACGGTAGCAGTAAGAAGCATGTCCTGTCAGATTAAGGGCTAACTGCTACGCCGCTAGCTCGCTCCTAAATGTTTCTCGTTAGCACCCAAATATGGAGGGGATCCCATCTAAATGATGGTCCATCAGGGCTGCAGTTATCGTCGAGGTCCGGAGGTCCTTGTAGAGAATTGAATTATTGAAGACGAAACACAATGGTTTTGTTGAAGAAATTTCCAGGAACTATCCGGTGGAAATAGAAGCGAACGGCTAACCAATCGTTGAACTACCCAGAAAATTTCTCGTCAGGTGGGAGGCGAGTCGCTAACTGATTGAAAAATTAGCAAGGACCCATCTGGTCCGGTAGGAGGTGAGAGACTAACTGATGCCAACCAAACTGTAAAAACACTATTGCTGATAATTTTTTTGCATTTCTCTTGGTCAGCTGCCCTCACGTGACTTGCAGACGCACCCAAACTTCCATGACTGAGGGTGGTTGAAATATTATTCTTTGCATATACCTAGATGGAGTTTTCTCGTACAATACGAGTTATGCTGGTCGTTGTGTGGCAACAAATAGTTTCTTAGGCAAGGCGACAGATAGGCACCCTCTTCTGTGTAATTATGATTTTCAGTTCTATTAAAGTTTAAACTTGAAAAATAGCCTATTGTTTGCTACCATGCTCATCGATCAAAGTTCTTTTGCAGTCCGTTGCTATCTGGTATTTTATCACAAATAGCTGTTGCCTCAAATAACAAGTTTGTACAAATTGCTTGCTTCCTCACGTTGAAAAGGCTGTTGCGTTGCTCTATTGTTGTGCAGGTGGCAAGGCGTTATATTTAGAAAGGGTGATAGGATAGGTTAAAGAAAAATAAATGAAGAACGGCCAACTTCCCAAATTTCAGGTTACAGAACTCGAATCCGAAGTCTGAGTCCAAAAATAAGGAAAAAGAACAGTAAAAATAAAAAAGAATAATACAATAATTAATGCATTGATAAATAAAGATTAACTTAATTATACGCACAATAACTAGTTGTTAATTAACAACTCTGACTACCATACACAAAAATTACATCTAATTTCTGAATTCACGATGCACGCCCTCTAATCCCTCGTTTCGCCTATTGTCCATGTTGACACGCGTGGACACGTATGTCCTAGATGAAAGTTCATACCATGTCTAGTGAACATAATTACATATATATATGGGATAGTCTAATATGTATATGCACTTAAATGATGGTAGTTCAAAAAAAACCTTTTTACAGTGACTCCTATACCACTGATCCACTGTGGCTAGTCCTCTGCTTGCTAGCTCACGTCCTCGTTGTTCACTTGGATGTTTACATACAAAAGGTTAAACACTGGTAAAATAGCAATGAAAAAGATCACTCAAGCTTTCGGACGCATCAGCAGCAGTCCTTCATCAGGAGTAATGACGATGTTATGTTTCTGTCTCTTTTTTATACTTGAAATTTCTGGAAAACCCTTCATCAGAGTAGTCCCGCAGAATGGGAAAACCCAATGAGAACCAATGGGAGGCCTCCAATAGAATCATGGAAGAACCCAATGGGAACAAATGGGAAACCTGTGCTGAGGGACACCTAATGTTGGGAAAATCCCATACATTTCAGAGTAAGAGTTGTTTGTAAGTTTCTGGAAGTGGTTGTGATGTATTAATGGCTTTCCCGTGTAGTTTGTAAGTTTCCCAAGATTCTAAGAAGAGTCTACTATTCTTGTTTGTGATGTGACGGTGTAGTATTTTTGTTGAGTCCCAGTCGGGTTCGTGTCCGTGTTGTAAAGCGTGTTCTGCCAGACGTGAGGCTATGTCTCCTTTCGCGAGTGCTTGTTTGTGTTCTTTTTTTCTTGTTTTGATCATTCTTTTTGTTTGTCCTATGTAATGTTTGTTGCAGTCTTTGCATGGTATTTGGTATATGGCGCCTGTGAGATCTTCTGGTGGAACTGGGTCTTTAACTTTTGTAAGTTGTTTGCGAAGTGTTGTGACAGGGGAATAGAATGTTTTGATATTTGCCTCTTTAAGGATGCGAGAGATTGTTTCGGAAATGCCGTGAATATATGGAATAGATATGCGGGTGTGAGATGTATTGTTTAAAGATGTACTATTGGGTCTACAGTTTCTGAGAATGAATCGTTTAGGGTATCCATTATTTTTAAGTGCCGTGTGTATGTGTTTTGTTTCTGTGTTTGAAAGTGTTTCATTACTGCAGTGAGAATTCGCTCTAAGACTTAATGTTTTAACAACGGAAGCTTTGTGGCATGTTGGATGATGCGATTTAAAATCGAGATATCTGTCTGTATGTGTGGGTTTACGGTAAACTGAGGTGAAGATTGAGTTATCGTGAGATCTGTGTACAAGAACGTCTAGGAAAGGGAGTTTATTGTTCTGTTCTGTTTCGTATGTGAATTTTATATGTGAGTTTAAGTTATTAAGGTAATGGAAGAAGCTTTGGAGTGTATTAGTTTTAAGTACAACAAACGTGTCGTCGACGTATCTTTTCCAGAATTTAATGTTAAAATTCGGTGAAGATAAAGCAGTTTCCTCAAATGACTCCATAACCAAGTTAGCTACAACACTTGAGACCGGAGATCCCATGGCAGTGCCAAAAACTTGTCTATAGATAGAACCATTTGAGGAGAACACAGCAGAGTCCAGACAAAATTTCAACAATGTGCAGATGTCGTGAGGTGTTAGTGAAGTGCGTTCATGTAGTGTTGTGTCATTTTGGAGGCGTGTAAGTGCGGTGTCGATTGCAAGTGATGTGGGAATGCAAGTGAAGAGAGAAATTACATCGAATGAGACCATGAGGTCGTCGTCGTCAAGTTGTAGGTTATTTAAAGAGGTGCAGAAGGATTGGCTAGTAGAAACAGTGTAGTCGTTATTACCGATTATAGGAGAGAGTAGACGTGAGAGGTGTTGTGATAGGTTATATGTAGGAGAGCTGCAAAAACTAACTATTGGTCTGAGAGGAATATTTTGTTTATGAATTTTAGGTAATCCGTAGAAGGATGGTAAGCGATTTTGGATGATAATTATCATAAAAACAATAAAAACATAAAAAAAATTCTACAACGTGAGCATTTTATAAATGAATTGTTCGAACAACTGATTTTCTTTGTCTAATATCATCTGGAAAACAAATACCATCTACATTTTCAAAAACGCTTCTTTCGTTTGTTAACTTTGCAACAAACCAAGAGTACTGTAATGTATTCTTAAAATTCGGCGCCGAAAGTTGATTATAAATAAGTGAATGGATCTTCAAAGCATCTATCTGCTCGCGTGTTTAAATGACTATTTTTTTGTAAGCTTTCAACACAATTTTGTAACCTTTTAATGAAATTTTTTACTTGACGGCAGAAGTACACATCACGAGGTTAACAGTATGGGGTACAATGAGGTGGAATTACAATACATGAACAAAATAAATTGAAAAATAAAGAAAATTCACTAGTAGAAGAAGAGGTGCCGTCGTCATTTGTAAAAACATTATTAAAGTGTGCTGGATCTACTTAACTACATAACAGGCTGGATGGCTACACCAAAACTTTTTCTACTTTTCAACTTTTTAATAATCAACAATTAAAATTCGAGTAGAAATTATCACTGCCAATAAGCATACAATTAACTTAATTACATAAATATGAATTTTATTAAAGTAAGTTTATGAACAAAATCCGATTGTAAGCGAAGTATTTTTACTAATAAAAATACATAAATAAAAATGTAAAAATGATACATAAAAAAGTGATCGATTTCCGCGGGCATCGAACTCAAAAACACGAAGCGATAGGCCTGTAACTTACCAACTAAGCTACCGATTGGCTTGCGGAGGAGGTCGTATTTTAAGCTCATATATCGGATGCAAAATCTTTAAAAATGCATATCTTCGAAAATAATGCGCATTGGCACGAATATCGAGATACGTATTTTCCTTATTTTGGCTGTACTTTCATCTAAAAAAAATTCTTCAAAATCAGCGACAAACTCACTGTGGGTTTTCCTTGTTAGTCAGCTGCAATACACAGACATTAAAACCAATCCAACTACTAAAAACGCATGAAATACAAAGCACAAAAAGTCAATTATGAACATTATTAATTCAATCAACTCTAAGATATGGGTACTAAAATCAGCATATACACACACACACAAAAAAAAACCGAAATACTCGTACAAACTATAAATACGACAACAATGGATATAAGATTGGTTGGTGACGGTGGACAACAATGAATATAAGATTGGTTGGTGACGGTGGACAACAATGAATATAAGATTGGTTGGTGACGGTGGACAACAATGGATATAAGATTGGTTGGTGACGGTGGACAACAATGGATATAAGATTGGTTGGTGACGGTGGACAACAATGGATATAAGATTGGTTGGTGACGGTAGACAACAATGGATATATTGAACTATAGAAAAAAGGTAGTGAATTGGGACCAGGGTTCAAGCTGGATTTTTTTACCTTTAGCATTTTAGTTAAAATGTAAAAATAAAATTTTAGCATTTTTAAATTTCTTTTAGTTCTCTTTTTCTACTGTAAATACTTGCGATAATTTTGAAAATGTTGTACTTTAGGAGAACGTTAAACAAAATAACGTAATTAAAATTTAGAACTACAAATAGCATTTTTTATTTTGTACAAAATTACACAATCGCCATATAATTGTACAATTCTCCTTGGCTTTGTTATCCACCATAGTTTGTAGGCATTTTCAAAATCAAACTGATTTCAATTTATCCTTTCATGACGTCATAGATCTTCAAGATCGTCGTATGGCGGCCGCCGACATAAAATTGTAGAAATTTTTAATTTAATTTTTAGCGAAAATAGGATTAAATTTTTTTGCAAAATACAATATCCTTTCGCAAAATGTGAAAAAAATTTATGCAGCTTAAACTCTGATTGGGACGATGTTTTAGTAAAAATAACATTACATCCATAAAAGCATAGTAAATTGAAACAAAATTTACTTCAAATTTTTTATACGTATCCATTTTTTGTTTTGTTTAATGAAAAGTTATTTAAATATATAGAAATAAAATACAGGGTACCAGGGAGGAAATTACATAAAAAGGTTAAACACTGGTAAAATAGCAATGAAAAAGATCACTCAAGCTTTCGGACGCATCAGCAGCAGTCCTTCATCAGGAGTAATGATTTAAAGGAGTAATATTTAAATATATTTTTCTTAGATCTGTTTTGTCCTGTGTTGTCTTACAGATATCGTATTGGACCTCATGAGGTTGAGAATGCATTAGCTGAACATCCATCTGTCGCGGAAGCTGCTGTAGTGAGCAGTCCAGATGATATACGTGGAGAGGTATCTGATATTCCAATTTCTCATTGTTAAGTTTGATGTTTGAGATGATTGATATTTAATTTGAGAAGAAGATCAGTCACTAAATTTTGAATATTTCTCGGTAAACGGTCTTTCCTATATTGGTTACGCGTGGGAACTTAAGAAATTACATAACGAAAACACATGGTGTAAATTTTTGAATATTTTTATCTTATGACCCATTAAATATACTTTGCAGACGTAACAATATAAATGCAATAATCGTTTGTATCATTTAATTTATTTTGTACTGAGAAGCGTATTATATACGCTGTCAAATACATTTGCACGGTCGTTTAAATGTAAAAACATTTTATATATAACTCAGCTATTACGTCATATTAAATCTGGATGAGAACTACAAAATAATATTGCACACATCACTGGATTGCATTTTATGCAAATGTTCACACAGGAGGATCACAGGGGTCATGACACCCTCAAATATATTTTTCACTGTAAAAAATTCCAACTTTCATGAAAAATGAAGGGTGTTATTCCAAGACCATGGCAAATTCTGTCCTTAACACCAAAAATAAAAGCCTGTGTTCGCTCCTGATTTTGTGCTTTCCTTTCTTCGGCTGCCATTTTTGTCCACAGGGAGCAGTTCTTGAATTTAGCAAGTGGTGTCTTTCCAATGAGTACCACGGAAAAAAAGCTGCTTAATTAATACATTGGTTCTGTTTTTTTTTACCTTAATAGTAATGCAGATTTAAATGAATGAATTTTGTTTCTTATGAGTATTAAATGCACAGCCAAAGGTGAACACAGGGGGAGGTCACAGAGGTCATAACCCCCCAAAATTCTTTTACTGTAAAAAAATTCCAATTTTCATGATAAATGAAGGGTGTTATTCCAAGACCATGGCAAATTCTGTCCTTAACCCCCCAAATGAAAGTCTGTGTCTTCCCCTGATACTAGCATAAGCAGGGGATTTCATTGGGGTCATAACATCCATCGCAATGCAATTTTATATATATATATATACGCATGAATATTACTACCATTAATTTGCTCTCTAATTAATGTACCTATTAAAAAGTTTTATATTTTTACATGATGTTTAAAGTGATATAACCAAATAGTAAAATTTGTTAAACTTCATTCTGCATAGTTTTGTGTAACTTTGGAGAAAATAATTCGACATAAAATCCAGACTTTTTTTTGTAAGATTTTCTTAAGTAAGTGATTCATTTTGACTAACTTGCTTCTCTATCAGATTTTGAAAGATAATAAAATAATGTCTCTGGAATAAGAGGCTCTTTTCCGTAAAGTACATATTAAAAAAATAGATGGAAAAATATTTTATAAAAATAGATGGAAAAGTATCTTAAAAAATAGATGGAAAAGTATCTTATAAAAATAAATGGAAAAGTATCTTATAAAAAAATAGATGGAAAAGTGGCATATATAAATTATAAAGCGAAAGTATCTTATAAAAGTAACTGCAAAAAATCTTATAAAAAAGATGGAAAAGATAAAAAAAAAATGATCAAAAAGTAGATTATTTTGTTATTTATCTCTCTCTCTGGAAATATTTTTCAGAAGAAGTAACATCTTGCATGAATCCTGCTCATAGCATGAAAACAAAGACATGGTGTAGAAAAGTGACGGTGCTGTTGACATGTCTGGAGTGCTGAAATTCCAATACATGTGCAAATCTCAACTTGTGTCTTTATCCCTAACTTTGTAGCCAAAATAATAGTTGCGTATTCTTTTGTTGTAGAACTAATGACGTCCATTCGTGCAAATATAATAAAAGATATGTTCTATCCACACTATGAATTTACACAATAGTCTATACTGAATTTTAAGTGTTTGTAAGTGGTGTCTTTCAGTGGTGTTAGGCCTTATAGGAACAGAAGCATAGCACAGACAGACTAACGCGTTTATGCAACAAATATTGAGGCGGTCCCAATAGATAAAATGTTATCTCACAAAGCCTTCAAATACTTTCAAAATCTCGAAAACATTTTTTTTTTCACGCTCAACATGTTGCCCTTCCACATTTGATGTCCTGACCTTTGACCTTTAACGATGAGTTTAATGTCAAATGCCAGATAATAGTGAAATTGACAGTTATCCATTGGAACACCATATTAGACGACTAGCGCCCTTTGGTCCACAGCACACAGCCAACATAGGGAGTGATCACCCTCACGAAAGTGTAAACCGCAGCCCATTATTGCGTAACTTCGATGATCAGACCATCAGCGTAGAGTTTTCAAAATTATTGGAAGGGGTCCAAGTGCATATTTTGTACATTTATACATTACAGTATATGTAAAATTGCAATTTATTTCAAATTATTGGGGGCCCCCACGGGCCCATATAACTCTACGCTTATGGATAAGACAGAAAGCGGTGTTTCCCACAAACGATGGATGTCTTCCATCAAGAAAGCATGCGCTGTATGATATCATTAAGGTTTATAATTGATTTAAACCATCAGAATAATAATATTTATGGCATAATCTGTGCCCAAAATTATTTAATTTTATTACAAGGACATGTTAATGACCGACCGGCGGTTCCCAAACTTTTTGAGCCATGGATTATTTTTTAGGAGAGAAACTTGCCACGGAATACTGTTGTCGCACTTATTCTAAACGCACATATATGCGTTTTTGGCGGTTTTTGCTTAGCTATATTTTTCATGTTAGTAGTTTGTATTTTATCGTATACCAAAACACCAATTACATATCGATTTTTAATCATATGACTTAAATTTTGGTCTAAACTTAATTTTTTTCCATTGAAGCCTTGTCACATATTTTTCTTTACTTTCAAGAAGCTTTGCGAAGCATTTGAAGAAGCTTCGCGGAGCACTTGAAGAAGCTTCGCGAAGCGCTTGGAGAAACTTCGCGGAGCACTTGAAGATGCTTCGCGAATCACAGTTTGGGAACCGCTGGACTAGCGCAACTGACAATAATTCAGTAAATTTATTCACAGTGTAGTTTATTATCTTTTGTACTCCTACTGCAGTTTTGAGAGGAAATTAACTGTTTAATTTCAGGTAGTAAAAAAACTAAATAACTGTTTAATTTCAGGTAGTAAAACTGTTTAATTTCGGGTAGTAAAACTGCTTAATTTCAGGTAGTAAAAGCGTTTGTCGTGTTGACTAAAGAATACATTGACTATGACAAAGCTCAGTTGGTTCAAGAACTCCAGAACTACGTTAAAAGTGTCACAGCGCCATACAAATATCCGAGAAAGGTAATTAATTATTATTAAAAATAAATATATATCAAATTGTATTAATCTTTAATTAAATAAATATTTTAAGTAAGCATCTTAATTTATTTAGTTTAATATATTTAAATTGACTAACTAATGGATAACTTTATTTTGACTTAATCACTAAAATTTATTTAATAATTAGTAAAAATTTACTTCATAATTAGTAATTGATTTACTTAATAATTAGAAATTAATTTACTTAATAATTAACAAATAATTTATTTGGTAATTAGTTACTAAATTACGTAATAATTATTAATAATATATAACTTATTGTGGTCAGAGGTACTGACAATATAGAGCATAGAGATTTATAAATATATATTTTCTTTAGATGAATTTAATATGTAAATTCCATCTTGTAATGTCTTGCAGATAGAATTTGTGGAAGACCTCTCAAAAACTGTTAGCGGAAAAGTCAAACGATTTGAACTCAGGAACAAAGAGTGGAAGAGAAATTAAACTATATATGTATGATAAGTTACTATATATATATCCCTATACAGTAAAACCTTCCTAAGACACCTCAGCCTCCGCTCATCATGGTCAATTAGAGAGGTGGTTTCTTCATGAAGGTCTATGGTGAAGGCAGTATATCTATGAAAATAAACAGAAAACGATTGAAATTGCATATTCAAATGATAAAACTTGTGCTACTTTAGCTTGAAAGCTTTTTTTTTAAAAAACAAAACAAAACAATTTGGTTATATATTTAGTCATTAATTCTTATTATAGCCGATGATGTGGTAATGTTAAATGATAAATTGATTACTCGCAAAGAAAGGGTGATTTCTCGGCACTTGGTGCGATCCGAAGTCATGACCTCTTAATAACCAGTCAAAAGAGGGCTGAGGGGAGTTTGATCGACGTCTGTGGCTCAGTAGGTAAGAGCACTTGACTGGGGATCAAGGGGTTGTGGGTTCGAGTCCCGTTTGGAGCCAAGAAATCATTATTTTTTCTGCGAGAAATTTATCATCTACGATTTAGCAATTCGAAATTTTATTGCAAGCTATGAAATGTTCAACTTTTTGAAAAAAGGGAATGAAGTAGTAGTTTGTTCTGATGTAATACAATTTTTTAGGTTAGAATATTGTTTCAAACCGATTTTGTAGTTCTAAAATAAATTAAGTATTATGTAATTTTTAACAGATATTGAAATTTCCATTAATTCATTCAACTTCTTGAGTGTGGGGTGCCTTGTTGCCCCATCGAGCTATTTACATATATAAAAACATAAACATATATATATATATATGTTAAAATATTGAAAATTATTAAAAATTAATAATGTATAAAACTGTTTATATATATATATTTGTACGAATACACACTGGCTTTATATATATTCGTATACACTGTTTTTATATATATTTGTATACACTGTTTTTATATAATTCTTCCCCTTCCACTCAATTCTTCCTCCATAAAATTTAAAATACAAACTTTGATATGCGCTAACATTACACTATTTGTAGCTGCAATAAAATATAAAAAAAGGCCATCAGAGTAGCGTCAAATTTATCTGTTTGTACAATGACATAATATCTAAATGCTGTACCACTTCTGATAATTATTTTATACCCGTGAGACCCTGCGTGCCCTGTACTTTACGAGCCCTTTGCTTTGCTTCGGCTCAGCTGCCCTTCATTTAGGCTACAGACCTGGTGTGGAGTTCCTGTCGGCACAGAATTTTATTCTGTGTGGATTCCGATGATGTTCTTTGTCGGAATCGGACTGAGAACCTGAAAGGTAGAAGGGTTCTAAAATTTAAACTCGATTTTAAATTAAACTAATGTTTTAATTATAAAATTTTAAAAAGAAGATGAACCTCTAAATTGTTCACATCGTTTAAGGTCAGATAAAAAGTAAAATATGATCGTTTCGAAGGAAAATGATTTGTGATGGTCTCTGAACGAAGGTAAATTTTGCAGAGTCGCGGAGGTGGGGAGAATCCGTTTTGGGAAAAAGTGGTCATCAAATGATTTGATCGCTTAATAGAGGTGGTCATTCATTGAGGTTTTGATATATATATACAATTTTGATGTTCAATAATTTCGTAGAGAAAACAAAAATACAAGTTGACAACATTGAGCTAGAAATTGCTGATTCATATATTTACCTTGGCCAGCTGCTTTCAATGGAAGGCAATATCATGAAAGAACTCAACAGACGTATTAAACTTTGCTGGGGTGCATTCGGAAGAAACAATTTTATCCTGAAGGGAAAATTGCTTTTGTGTCTAAAAAGAAATGTCTTCAACCAGTGTGTATTGCCAGTCCTCTCTTGTAGATCAGAGACATGGAGTATAACAATTGCAGCAATACGGAAGTTACAGACAACCCAAAGGAGCATGGAGAGGTGCATGCTTGGAATAACTAGGAGAGATCGAAAAAGAAACACTTGGGTGAGAGAGCAAACTAGAGTAGAGGACATCATTGTTAAAGTAAAAGGGCTGAAATGGCGATGGGCTGGGCATATCGCAAGAAGAACTGATCAACGATGGACAACAGAAATTCTCAACTGGATTCCAAGAGACCACCGAAGACCTAGAAAACGTCCTCAAACTAGATGGGTGGATGAAATAAGAAAACAGGTTGGGGTGACGTGGAAGCGAATTGCTCAGGATAGACTTGTGTGGAAAGCATTTGGAGAGACCTTCATCCAGCAGTGGATAGATAATGGTTGAATATGATGATGATGATATATATAATTTAAAGCATTGTTAACTGTGAAATATATATATATATATATATATTGTCTTGAAATACTCAGCATATACAAAGTGCATCCCTCAATCATCCGATTCCTACAGAGCAGCATGAAACAATGGAGAACCCGGTTACAGCTAAACACGCCAGACAGTAAAATAGAAACGGCCGAGATCCCCATCCGCCGCGGAATCTGGGGTCCTCTATGTGGGGTTCCTCAGGGGTCGACATTGGGACCTTTGCTTTTTATTTTTTATATTAATGATCTTTTTTTTCTGCCAACTCGATCTAGAGTTCTATGCTTTGCCGACGACACAAGCATCTTTTATAGGGAAAGGAATCTTGATGTGCTGTTTTCACTTGTAAATAATGATATTGATATATATATAAAATACTTTAGAGATAATTATCTCTCACTTAATACAAAAAAAACCAAATGTATTCTGTTTTCAAATAAACATAACAAAAGCAACTACTTATGTAATACCATAAAAATAGATAACGATATAGTTCCGTTATCGCAGGAGACGAAATTCCTTGGAGTTACTATTCAAGCCAATTTAAAATGGGATACACACATTAACCTATTGTGCTTAAAAATTGGTAGATTTTTGGGAATATTGCGCAACATTAGTATTTATATACCTATAAAATTTTTGATCAATCTATATTATTCTTTTATTTTTTCTCATCTTTTTTATTGTTTATCGGTCTGGGGATACACTTCACAGGCTAACCAAAGTAGAATTTAGTCATTACAAAATAAATTCTTCAATATTATTAACCATAAATTACCACAACCAATGTCGATCCGTGAGGTTCCGCAAAGATTCAATTTATTAACTTTTAATCAACTTTTAAATTATAAAATTTTGTTATTAATGTTTAAAAAAATTAAAAATACTAATCTATTCCAGTTGATTTACAGCAACCTACACATAACTATCCAACAACAAGTAGACATAACTACAGACCTCAATTTTCTCGTCTGGAGCTGGGTTGCCACAGAGTGGGTTCTTCAGGTCCTAAATTGTGGAATCAGCTGCCTTCTAATATAAAAGAGATAAATTCCTATTCTAAGTTTAAGTCTTTAATCCGGATCCTCCTTACTAATTACTTTTTGTTTTGTTTTTAATGTTTTTTTGAATAAAATTAACATTTTTATAACCAGACTAGTTTTATTTCATTGTCCTTATTTCAATTTCAAATTCCCTGTTTTTGAAACCGAAGTTAATTAAAATTAACTTCGGGGAAATTAATTAAAATCAAATATTTCATACCTGTGGTCAGGATTTAGCACAAAAGTGGCTGTTAACAGGGTTGTAGTTAAGACCTAGTGTAGCTCCAGTAGTGCTAGGGCACTTTTTTCTGAAATAGTCTAGCGGCGTTAGGCAAAATTTAGAAATCATACACTTTGCAAACAAAATTCTGTTCAAGTGGTAAATAAAAAATATGTGGATTCTACAATTTGTTAAGAAAAAATTGAGCAATGACTTTAAAATTTTTGAATAAATCAACTAAGAATCGTGGGAATTTAAACGAAATTACAGCTTGAAACAAGTGTCTTAAACTATATTCCGAAAGTAGAAAAGCCACAATATGATATTTGACAACAAAGCGAAAAAGGCGGACTTTGGGTTTTTTCAATTATTTTTTATTTTATTAGCTCACTTTAAAGGTTCATTCCAGGTTGTTCGGCTGAGCACATGGCTGCTTGTATCACATTATCATTGTTTACGCTTATATGCCGCAAAACTATATGCTGTAGGCAGTGTCGGATCCAAAGGGGCATTTGGGGGTTGGAGTCTTTCAATGACAGTTCAACAATACATACAAAATGACGATTTTTGCTCCTATCGGATTAATGGGATATTGATTAGTGGGGGGGGGGGTAAATGATTCCCCCCCGTGGATCTACCCCTGAGTTAGAAGAGCGTTAGGCTACTTTTTTTGGGGGGGACAACACCATTGGTCGTTAATCAATTATGAATAGCATTACGCTAATCCATAAAAGGAAATCGTACAGCGAATATTTGAAGAAA
>QLNU02015359.1:66556917-66567949 GCA_006491805.2 Dysdera silvatica | reverse complement strand
ATAAATAGCAGGTAACAAGCTAATTGGTCGGTAATTTTTCAAATCCTCTTTATCACCTTTTTTATGCAAAAGAATTACTGTTGCAGAATCCCATTGGTTTGGTATGTTACCGCTGTTAAGACATTTGGTAAAGAATTTTGCAAGTATGTCTTCTACATATTCTCCAGCTTCTTTTAAGATATCTAATGTAATACCATCATCACCAGGGGCTCTTCCTTTCTTCATATTTTTTATTGCAAATGAAACTTCTTCTTTTAAGATTTTAGGAGCTGTTCCTTCGACTATTGCGGCGTCTTCGTTTAATCCACTGTTACTTTCATATAGTTTTTTGTAGAATTCTTCAACTCTTCTAAGTATTTCTTCCCTATTTCTTGTTACGGTGCCATCCTCTCCTTTTAATGCAATGATGTGTTTCTTCCCAACAGATAAACTTCCTTTAACAACCCTAAGGCTCTTGTTATTTTCAATGGCTTCCTTTACTAGCTCACAGTTGAATTTTCTTATGTCTTCTTTCATGCTTTTGCGCAGAGTTTTATATATGTATATATATATATGTATATATATATGTATATATATATATGAAATGTGATGTTTGAAATATGGTCGTTTCGAAGGAAAATGCTTTGTGATGGTCTCCGAATGGAGGTAAATTTTGATTCGCGGAGGTGGGCAGAATCCGTTTTGGGAAAAAGTGGTCATCAAATGATTCGATCGTTTAATGGAGGTGGACATTCAGGAAGGTTTTGCTATATATATATATATACAGTGGAACCTGGTAAAGTGATCACCTTTATAAATTGACCACCTGCATAAAGTGACCAGTTTTTTATAAGAGAGAACAGGTAAGGATTTAATCATGACCATACCAAACTCTGTCGTGTACAGTGACCACCTCTCTATGGTGGCCATTGCAGTCCAAGCGAAATGGCCCGACTTAGAAATTCTGGGGCCCAAGGCAGACACACATGAAGGGGCCCCAACCCCTCCTGTACCCACGACAGATTTCTGATTGCTATGTTTATTATAGGTATGAGCGAATGACTTTTATTTATAAGACCAAGGTAAGTATAGTGTAACACATCACCTAGCTAGGTAAGCATTCCTGGTCTAAAGGGAAAGGAGTCCGTAAAGGATTTTTTAAAATCCTGAAAATCTGGGCTTCCCCACAAAACAAATATTAGAATACAAAAATTCAGAAACGACATCAATAGATTAACCAAAAAAATTTCATCACTTCCGTGGTGTACTTTTTACGAGTATCTTGAACTAAATTTAGAATTTAGGGGCCCCCCCTCAGAATCGGGGGCCCGGATAAGCTGCCCCTACATGCCCCTGCGTAAATCAGGCATTGGTGGTCACGCTTTAGACAGGTTGTACTCTATATAGTATATTCCTTAATGAAACAATGCAGAGTTTCACCGGGAGATTCCATAACGAACAGTTTTGTTTTCAACACTGGTTTTTCAGTACTTATATGTGTATTTCGATACTGGTGCTACTTACACGTGTATTTCAACGCTGATACGTGACTACTTATACGTGTATTTCAACAGTATTAACAACACAACAGTATCAACAAGTTTTCAATCAAGTTTTCAACAGTATCAACAACATTAGTACTTATACGTGTATTTCAACACTGCTGTTAAGGTTTAAAAACACAAAATGTTTTTAAACCTTACTCCAGTGTCGAAATAACTGCTTGTTATATTCCTTAAGTTTCGGTTCATTTCTAACATTTCTTCATGAAGTTGCGTTTTCCCTGTCAGCCAACCAATATATATGGGTTAAAATATGTTAACATCTACATTTTTTAACATTCTTAACATTCTACATTTCTTAACATTCAAGTAATTTCTGAGCAACACGAAAGTGAAAAGCGAAGCATCAGTCAAAAGTTTTAATTTACCATATTTTATTCCTTAATGAGGGAAAAAAAATACAATCGATAAAACTCTTGTTTATATTTTTATATAAGTTTGTTCTTGTCTTTGCATAGATATAATAGTAGTTTGTTTTCGGGTTTTTCGATATAGTTTTCTGGTTTACTAATATTTTTCCGGGTCGAAGCTTTTGTAATCTTTTAGCGTCTCAGAGAGCTGTGGAGTTATCGTCAGTCTTTTAGCAGTGGTCCTGGTGATGATGGTTCTGGGAATACTTCCATACTCGCCCGCTATCACCTCGACCAAATGCGGATGTCCCGGAATATCATGTTTTGTCTTGTCACAGAAAAGTTCCAGGTTGTCTTGGGAGGCTGCAACCCTGTTGAATGCAGTTTGAGATCTGGTAACAATTTTTCTGAAGCTAAACTCAGGTTGATAGCTGTCGTGGTTTCTCCAGTTTTGAGCCATACCTTATAGTTTGTAATGACAAATCTAAATCTGAATCTAATTTCTCTGATTGGTCCAATTATCTAATTTTAGCTCTCTTTTCTTTAAACTGAAGGTGATGAATTGTATTTAAAATAATTTTGTTTCTGTTACTAGCTGTTGAAATCTGTTCTGTGGTTGTCTGAGTAAAAAATCTACTGAAAATGCTTCTACGAGCTGAAAATAATTGTTGCTATCTTTAAAGAAAATTGTTGATAAAAAGTCATTGTTGAAGATGTTATTCATTGTTGTTATTTCAGTCTTGCTTTCAAAGAATGAATAATAATTAATAAATCTTGAATAATAATAATACAAATACGTGAACAGAGAAATGCAAAAATTGCATTTCTTTAAGACTTCTTAACTCGTTACATCAAAAAAATGAAATGTTTTGATGATTTAATTCGTGCTTTGGGAACACAAAATAATAAGGACAATAAATATTAAAAATAAGAGATAGTAGCAATAGGAAATAAAAACTAAAATGATCACCTACACGGAAAAGAAATGAGTTCTGGAAGCAAGAAAATGGTTAAAAAGGATGAAGTTCTAAATCCAAGTAGCCGAACAAACCTCCAAAACCAAGCGGTATCGCCAACAGAAAGTAAAAACTTAAATAAGGAAACAAATTCTGCTCAAGAAAACGAAAAATCCACAGGCAAAATAGGGACCACAACCACCACCAACCCTCAGGCCAGAGATACGGCACTCAATTCTGTGGATGAGGCCAGGCCTCGTTCTGATGTTGACGTCATCGAGGAAACCGCCATACGAGCTCACTCTGATCCTCATCCCATTTTGGTATCCGTTCATTACGGCAGTTATCCAGTTTATGCCATTTGTCCGGACTGCAATGCAACAGTTCTCACCGAGGTCTACTACACGAAACCACATGGGTTTTGTTGTGTATGCTGCTTGTGCTGCATTTTCTGTTTCCCATTGTTCTGGGTTCCGCTTTTCACAAAGCTGTGTAAAGATATTGTGCACCGTTGTCCGAATTGTAAAGGTATAATTGCCAAGGTGCACAATAACTTCATATGAGAAAAATCGCTTAAATAGCTCACTAAAACTGTTTCAAAAGAATTGTGGTTAGAATCGCTATAGAATACGTCATCTTCTATAATTAGCAGCTCTATCTTCTTAGCTACAAAACCGTTTCCTTTAACTTGTAATTTCATTTCTTTATACACTAAAACTTTTTTAGTATACAGTGGCATTTCTTTATATACTGAAACTTTTTTTAGTACACAGTGGCATTTCTTGGATTTGTAATGATATTTCTTCAATATATTGAAACAATTCTTTAGTATGCAGTTGCCTTCTTTTGCTTTCAAGTGGCATTCCTTTAATTCACTAAGATATCTCTTCGGTACGTTTTTTACGTTTTTTTTTTCAATTTTCTGCGCAGTTTTTAATTACCAGTCGCATATTTAATTCGTATTGATTTTTATTTAATTTAGAAAAATATTTCAACTATTTAAACGTCATTGGGCAGTAATTATATGCCAGTGTGAGATTTACGCACAAGCGAAGCAAGCCCGGTCATGAGATCAGTGCCGGATTAAAGCATGGACTTTAAGGGCAGCAGCTCAGGGGCCTCCGCCAGTTTGAGGACCTCCATAGATGTGTTCTCTTGTAGACGATCCTTTTGAACTATTTTACTGGGGCCTCATAATACTAGCAGTCGAGGGGCCTCAAGAACTTTAATCCGGCATTGCTTGAGGCCCTGCAATTTTGGGGCTCCGCGAGAGTGAGGTGTTATCGAAGTTTGGGGGTTATTTTAACCTTGTTTATTTACAAATATTCCAGAAGTTTCGAGTATTGATGAACTTGAATATCGAATATAATAAACTTCAAAGAAAAGGTCATGATTTATTGATTTAATACACAAGATAATCATTCTTTAGGATCCCAGCCTAGGGCTCATAAAAACCTTAACCCAGCACTGTCACAGGCAACTTAATTTCAATATTAATCACATAGCCTCCAGAACCGTATACAGGGTGTTCAAAAAACCACAGTATTAACTGTATGTTTTTGTGATCCTTACCCCATACCGAGCAAATTTTCAAGTGGTTACCATAGTCGGAAATCAATATTTAATATTTCAGATAATATGTTGACCAATCGTCATACGCGAGCTGCTCTAGAAAATCAGTTGAAGCGTTAGGGTGGATTCACTGGAAAGAAGATAGCTAAAGCTTTTCGGGAATTCCTACTTGGCGCTTTTGCAAAAACGAAAAGGCTATGTTCGCACATTTTCGTAACCGAAACAGTAAAATATGAAATAAAATATTGAAAGCAATTGAGAACTTTTACTAACTATTTTTATCTCCTTGCGGTGGTTTGTATAATTTATTAGTGCCAGGTTCAGTAGACTACGACCTATAAATTTCGCCCGCTGGATTGATTGTAGTTTTTAAGATCTGTTGTTCATAATATAATTTTTTGGACGATAAAGAAAAACAACTAAAAATTTTATTTATTTTAGCCAATGCAGTATATTTTACCCCTTGTGTATAACTGTGAGCTTGAGTTAAGCTACCCTTTATCTTGTAAGCTATTAATACCTTTCTCAGAACTAACACAATTGCCAAATAATGGTCAACACACAAAGCCACCGGGGTGAGTTTTTTTGTGAGGTTTTCGTGGGAGATTTTAGTTATAATTAATAATTATACAATAATTTTTGCCACCCACGTTTTAATTACAGCTCAAACTAGAGCTTGTGTAATTTTGGAGAAAAAGAGACGCTTTCCCCATCCTGGATTCGAACCAGGGTCCCTCCGTTTAGCCCGGAGTGTCTTGGACCGCTAGACGAATGAGGACAGGAAACAACGCTCTCTTTCTCCGTATGTAAAGATGTTAAGGTATTATTACCCTCCGCAGGGATAACACAATTGCCAAATATGGTCAACACAAGAAAGCCTCCGGGGCGAGATTTTTGTGAGTTTTCGTGGGGGAATTTATTATACTATAATTTTTGCCACCCACGTAATGATTACAGCTCAACATAAATTTGGCACCCACTTTTTTTAGCTCATACTAGAGAGTTTTTTTTGGTATAGGAGAAAAGAGACGTCGTCCCCCTTCCTGGAGTCGAACGAGGGTCCTTCCGTTTAGCCCGGAGTGCCTTGACCGCTAGACCAACGAAGACAGGAACAAAGCTCTCTTTCTCCGTATATAAGGATGTAAGATATTATTACCCTTCTCAGGGATAACACAATGGCCAAATAATGGTCAACACACAAATTCAACGGGGCGAATTTTTTGTGAGTTCTTCATGGGGATTTCTATTACAATTAATGAATTTAACTCCCACGCTTGATTCCACGAAAAACTCACAAAAAACTCGCTCGGTGGCTTTGTGTCTGCTCACAAATCTGACATTTTTGTCCGCTTTGCAATCAAAATCGGACAAATCTGGCATTTCTATCCGATTTTGAAGACAGGTTCCAACTGACCTTGCATAACCTTTCGTCAATGAATTTTTTTTACCATTATTTATCAGAATAATGTGTTTGTCAACAACAGCGCGGAGAAAGTACTTTTCAATGCTGTAACAGCACAATGGAGAAGACAGGTGGGGGAGTACAAATACCTTTTGCGATATTATCGAAGATCCCTTGCACCTGCTTGGTTTCCTCTCCGGCCACTAAAAAAAAAACCCTGTGCTTAAAAATTCACGTGAACAGTCAGAATAAGCATCATATAATATATTAATTAAATTACTTAATTAATATAATTTATCCTTCACTTTTAACGAGATTGTGGGCTTCGATGAAGTAATATTACATTTTACGTGCAGGATTTGATTAAAAAGTATTATTTATGTAAAATACATATAAAAAATCTATGTAAAGTATCTATTAGAAGCTTTAAATAAAATTTCTATTAAAATACCATCTATATAAAATACATATTGAAAATATCTATCTACATAAAATATCTATTAAAAATATCTATTTATATAAAATACCTGTCAAGAAGAAATGAGAATATTTACGAAATTTAAAAAATTATTCGTCAACCCTAACAAGCACATCAACCTGAAAGTGATCAAAAAGAAAATGGACGTCAACACTGATGAGTGGGTTTTTATTACTTCTTGTTACATTATATTATACACAAATTGCATATGACTGGAATTATATATAATTATCAGTAAATATAATTGATAATACTTATATGATTAAAGCTTAAAGGAAGACTTGGATTTAAAAATACAAAGAAATCCGTACTGTCCAAGTTTATAATGATGGTAGTCCAAATCAGGAGTCGGCAACTTTTTAGAGATATTGGGCCAAAGTTTGGTTTGGCTTTTTTATGGCGCAAGAGCATCTGGGCTATACTGCGCCAAATTGGGCCAAAGTAATACTGCCGTTATATTCTCGTGTCTGTGTGCACTCACTAAATTATGAATATTTAGTTTACAGATACAAATTAAGTAGAGTTTTCTATGTTACAAAAATGTTACAAATTTATATTCTTGAATAAGTCTTTGTACACTTGGCGTTTGGTTTACAACAATTTAATAACACAATATTCGAACAGCGCCTTATCCTTGCAGCATGAATTTTTAATGGCAATCCCTTTTTATTTCAAATGGAAGAATGTCATTTTTTTTCCTTTTCTACAGCAGACATTTTCACAGTATTAATCACTTACGATATTAACTCCTATCAACTTATCAAGAAATTCATAAAGGGGGGATTATAGGCTTTTAAGAGGGTTACAGGAATACAACCCCATATATATATACGAAATTGCAATGCAGAGGGTATCACCCTCCATCAACTTTCTTCTGTATACGTTTGTGCTAACCCTTACAAACACTGTCATGCCACTTCGTCGTGTGGTGCTGTGATGAGAAGATGTGGGTGATAATAAGAAGGCTGCCACGGGGAAGGAAAAGAAGGTTATGCATGTCAAAAATGAATTAAAGGTCGTACAAGAGGTCTGTCACCCTGTCTGCAAATTACTATTTCATATATCTTTCTCACCAGTATACCAGTAACATTCTGCTCCAAGTGATGCCAAAACAGGAATGGGTTTTCGAAAAAAAAAAAAAAAATCTTCTTTTGAATTTCACCAACCATATTCAAATTGTTATTTTTTCTTTTACGTAAATTACTCCACGTTAGTGGCGTAGCCAAGGGAGGGACTCAAGTATCTCAAACCTCCCATTGGAACATAGAATACATTACTTTCTTTGACGCTGGAACATTTGGTATTTTGTAAATTTGCTTGAGACCACAATTGCCTCCACAATTTTTAATTAATACTCCCCTGCTCCATGTGTCATTAAAAATTGACACGCGTGTCTTGTGTACCACATGTGACATGGGTTACTGACCCCTGGGTTAAACATTATTCGAAGGAAAGATGCCACAATTATCAAGAAGATTATTAGAATTCCTGATGATCTTAGAAAATAAGAGATTATTTGATAATTATGAGAGTAAGTAAATAGAATGTGTAAAAAAGTGTTTGTACGTATACATATGCATGCATTACAGAGGGGCAAGTAATTTTTTTTCCATATCCTGAACTCATATTTTTCTTCAGATTTTACTAATTTTTTTGCGCAGTGTCCACTAAAATTTTAACCAGCTGTCGCTGATTTTTTTATCCAAATTTTATCCTGATTTTTTATCCAAATTTTATCCAGATTTTACTTGACTTTTATAATCTATGTACTGGACTTTTATCTATTTTTTACTGAAATTTTATCTATTTTTTACTGAAATTTTATCGAACTTTTACTGAATTTTATGTATCTTCTACATGCAATTTCTTTTATTGTAATTGTACCAGTGGTGCAGGCACGGGGGCCAAAGACCCCCACTGGATATCAAAACACATTATTTTCTCCAAGGCTGCATCACATAATCTTCTTAAAGAAGATTACGTGATGATTAAGTGAACTACTGGAGATTATGTGAGCATATGTGAGCACTCTGAAGATTATATGAGCCCCTTAGACTCGCCATAACCACCTGAGCTGAGCACCCATGAGTTTTGAGTTCCTACGCTACTGCATTGTATCTCAATTCAATTCAATTACCGAAATTTCATGATGAAATCGACATAAAGCTAAAATTACAGATTTGTATCTATTTCATAATTTATATCAAGCGACAAAACGACAAGTTTTTTCATTCGGGTTAACCCTAGTTGCAGCACGTTCCGATAGAAGCTATTTAGTTTATAATGCGACACAATTGTTTTTCTTTTTTAATTAAACGCAATTTTTCAATTGTTTGCTAAATAATTTGTCAATTTAAATGCATTAGATCACACAGGCCGATATGATTTTTGCTAACTTACAGCTGAGAGTTGATTTTAAGGTATTTTCATGAGCTGAAAAAAATCATATTAGTTTTTGTCTGTCCCTTAAGTTTTTCTCTAAAGTATTTTAAATGGCCAAAAACGAGCAAAAAGTGGATATTTTGTGTGTGGGTTTAGGTATACAAATAGTATATTTCAGAATTGTATGATAGAGAAGTTTTGAGAACGTAACAATTACATTAACGTAGTAATATTTTTTTTTTCAAATAATGGACACTTTCTCTTTCCTCGTGAGTGTCTGATATTGAGAAGTTTGCCTATATAACCTTCACCTCGGAAACCGCTCACATTTTCATTTAAGAAATTTCCTTTTGGAAGAGTTCTTTGCTTACATTATACTTCGACAATCTTTTTGAATGACCCAAGAGTAGTCAGTCATCACATGAGTGTCCTACCTTCCTTGGCATCGCTCTTCCATTATTTTGATGTCTTGGTGGAACCATTCACCTTTTTTCGTCACAAGCATTACCTAGATTTGTAGGAAATACGTCAAGATGGCTGTGGAGAAAATGAAGTTTGATGCACATGTTGCAGCCAAGGCGGTGAAAATGTTTTAGCAATGTTTCGACGATACCTTTGTAATTTTTGGCCCTTTTATTCCCCAGGAAATTGTCAACAATATCAACAAATGATTGCCATGCATATTTGCTCCAATGTCGCAGTGCCTGGTCGTAATCCAAATATATCAACCACAAAACGCAATTTTTAATTCAATTTCCTTGACATAAGGATTATGCAGTGCATTACTAATTTTTTTCAGATTTTCATCAGCACATCCCGCATGAATTGCATGATCAATAGACTCATGATTCATATAGCATTATGCATGATTCATATAACATTATACACACATATATATGATGCATGATTCATATAACATTGTACATACATATATATATGATTCATGATTCATATAACATTATACATACATATATACGATGCATGATTCATATAACATTATACATACATATATATGATGCATGATTCATATAACATTATACATACATATATATGATGCATGATTCATATAACATTACACACACATATATGTGATGCATGATTCATATAACATTATACACACATTGATGCATGATTATATAACATATATACATATATATGATGTAATAGATTCATATAACATTATACACACATATATGTATATTGATTCATATAATACGATACACACACATATATATATGATGCATGATTCATATAATATTATAGCAATAAAACACGAATTGTATTCGAAAACTGATGATAAAAAAGCGTCATATTTCAAATCAGCATACCAAAATTAGTTAAAAACAAGTGTCACATGTAAGTCAGCAGAGTTTTTTTTTTGTCGGCCTGTGTTATCGCTAATACCAAGACCGAAGACAGGGTTTAATTTCGGGGGGGGGACCGGTCCCTAAAATCCCCCCTCTGGATACGGTGATGGCTAATACGACTTTCGATAATCGATTCTCCGGCTCTGGTATAAAAGGGGCGGGGTCACGTTTCCCTATGACGTCATGGGCCAGGGCTACTCTGCATTACACCACCAGCGATGTATTAAATAAAAAGTTAAATAACGTTTATTATGTGCTCGCAGAAGTCCACACTCCCGCTAATACGTCAGTCCTCTATACAAGGAATAGCCGAACGAGCAAGTCTTCTGTACACGAACGTTACTACAAATACAACCACGGCAAGAGCTGATTAAACTAGATAACAAATTGTATACAACGACGAAAGAAAATAATTTGGGTAAATCTGGTAAAAGAAGACATCTCCGGTAAAGAGGAGACGCGGGATCATACCCACCAGGTTTCTGCAAATTCTTTTCTTTCTGCGAGTGGTTCTACCATGATTTCCATACATTCATGGTTATGATGAAAACTCGCCATTTATAACAAATTGGTTGTTTATCACAAAAACTCAATTATTACACTCGCGGCAAGAAAACTAAATGGTACACTGTTAAGGCTACGACGACCTATTCGCGCCCGTGCAACAAGTATTCATTCGCGAATTGGCGAAAAATGAGGTAACCCTCAACATTATTAGGCTATTTATCGCCTAATTTGGAATGCAGAAAAACGCGGTTGCCAAAATTCCAGGCGCCAAATTTCCCGCCAAGCAAACGAAGTCCTCTGACTGGTCAGTTACTTGAATGACATCAGCGCTAGTTATAATGATTCTTTTTCCTAAATTTAATAAATACCAGATTTTAATTACAAACATATGCCTATGTTTTATGTATTTGAGCATTATTTTAATGTTTTATGTCCGAAATGTATCTTTTATTAACTCTGTTAACGTAAGATAGGGCG
>QLNU02015359.1:66538801-66556817 GCA_006491805.2 Dysdera silvatica | reverse complement strand
ATCTTTCACGAAACACCGTAAGGTAAAGTTTATAACAAGTAATATTTATGAGAAATTCCTTAAATCTCACCAGAATGTAATTTTTAGCGACACCAGCAATTTCTAGTTCATTTTTTTTCTTGATAATTGGTGACGATCCTCCGATCACTTGATAAGCCGCCGCGGACTACCAGTGGTCCGTGGACCACCCTTTGAGAACCACTTTCCTAGATATTATATGGCATAATTAAGATTGGAATCACTAGATATTAATTAAGTGGAGCAATTGCGATCGGAATCACTAGGTATTAAATGGCACAATTAAGATTGTAATCACTAGATATTAAATGTCACAATTAAGATCGTAATCACTAGATATTAAATGACACAGTCAAGATTGTTATCACTAGATATTAAATGGCACAATTAAGATCGTAATCACTAGATATTAAATGGCACAATCAAGATCGTTTAAGATTGTAATCACTAGATATTAAATGGCACAATCAAGATCGCTATCATTAGATATTAAATGGCACAATTAAGATTGTAATCACTAGATATTAAATGGCACAATTAAGATTGTAATCACTAGATATTAAATGGCACAATCAAGATCGCTATCATTAGATATTAAATGGCACAATTAAGATTGTAATCACTAGATATTAAATGGCACAATTAAGATTGTAATCACTAGATATTTAATGGCACAATCACGATCGTTATCACTGGATATTAAACATCCCTTACGATCGTGATCAATAGATATAAAGTAAACTTACGGTTACCGGATATTAATTGTGATTGTTAGCGTTTGTTATTAGTAAGATCATAACCATTGGATATTAAATAAGATGATGGTTATTATATATCGAGACAGATTGTAATCGTTAAATTGTGGGAGTGGTTGCGATCCATCAACCTATCAATAGCTAGTTTATTGGAAACCTAACTGATTCAATCAGATCTAACGGAGACTACATCCTGTGACGCCACATCCGGTTACATCACATCAAAACTCGCCCACGAATCTCCCTGTTCAAATCCAGTTACATATTCGCCTTACAAAAGATGGCACCCATGGGTGATTTTTTTTCATCTTGTGAAAGTTAAAGGTGGTGGTGGAATATTTTACTACTTACTACAGCCGAGTGGAGAAAAAGAGAACGTAAGGCCACCCCCTAGAAAAAGAGCTATAGATTTCCCCCCCCCACAGAACTGATATGCCCCCTTCCCCTTTCTATTTTGAGATCGATGATGTAAGATCCATATGTCGTAAGGAAACGGTTGAAGGGGGAGGCGACACCCCCTGCCTCCTTAAACCACAGATTTTTTGGGGGGAGTGTGGGAAAGTTTAGGTACCCTGTAAACTTACCTGAGAATCTTGCCCCCCCCCAACGGTGTTAAGTGGGCATCCCCCCCCCGATCCCTTCCTTTCGATGCCCTCTTCGTCATCGGAAATTTCCGAAGATCCCACGTTTATAACATCGTCTGTGGATGGAGATGGAGAATGTGTTTCCGGTTTTCTTCTGAATGAACTTTATTCGGGGGGGAGGGGGGCTGAGAACTAGAGCCTTCCCCCTTCCATGCTCCTACCTTGCGCTCCCCCCCCTCTGCGATCTATATTTTGGCGATTTTGCCGAGATCGCTCTAATCGATTTATCGTGATTAATCGCTACAAATCCAAAAGAAAACGATGCAATTGCCATAACACATGTACCACAGATATACTGAAATATAAAGAAAAATTAATAAGAATTGAAATAATGAAATGATATAAAGTATTAACATAATAAAAAATGTGGAATATAATACTACACTCATAATATAAAATGGAATTAAAAATAATAAAAATGAAACTTCATAAAAGTAAATGAAAATACATTGGGAAAAAACTAGATATAGAAGAAATTACATACCACTTAAACCAAATAGAAACAAAAGCAGAAAAAATATAAATTATTTTGGAATAAAATTATGGGAAAAACTATAGAATTGGTTAAAGCAAATAAATAGTTATTCATTGTTTAAAAAAAATTAATTGATTATTTTATATCAAAAAGTTGATAGACAATTTGATGTATTGGTGAAAATGCATATTAAAATCTTCTTTTATCTGTTTTTTTAAATGCTATTACTTGGGTTCGGATCCTTTAAGACTTGTGTTTTTTAATTCATATCCCACACTTTCGTTAAAAATATTTTACTTTTTAAAGAAATTTATGGAAAATTTATTTTGTTGTTGGAAATTTTGATATACGATGTACAAAACGATAAATGAGGATGTATTGTATAGTTAACTTCTGTCTTGTGTATTTGTTACATGAGATGGTTTTGATGACGACATGTGATAGCTATTACGATTATGATTATTGATTAAGGTAATTCAGATTCATCGTTATATCGATTTATCGATTTTTATATCACAGTGCAGCTATTCCGGAATGACAAGAGTAAAACTTTCCACTCACGTAAACTGTAAAATTCCGTAAATCACGTGAGCACTAAAATTAATGTAAGGGAAAATCCATTGAATGTGCAATGGATTTAATAGCTAATTAATAATTAAATTTAATTAGTAAATTAAATTGGTTGCAGTTCACTAAGAAGTCGTTTAATTGAAAGGAACATAGCTGAAATTTTTTGATTGGGTTTGTTACACAAAGGTTTCTTTTGCTCGGCGCACTGAAATAAAAATATTTGGCCATCATTTTGCTCTATAACACAATCTTCCATGTAACAAGTGTTATAGAAAGGAAATGTTATAGTTTAGCTGTAACATAATTTCCTTATGACTGTGTTACATCTTGATTATAACACAGCCATCCGGGAGCCCTTCAGAAATAGAATTAATTTTGATTATTTTTTGACAAAGTCTTTGATTCTGACACATTATGAATAAATACAAATAATAGAACTAATGCTATTTAAATTAATAATGAGTGTTAGGAATAGAAGTACCAGTGCTATTTATATAAATAACATGCAGCGTAAATAGCAGCAATCATCATCACCCCGTTTTAAGCCGTTCAAGCCAGGGGCGGTTTCAGAATTTTTTTTATTGGTGGGCCTTCACTGGGGTTCAAGGAGGTTCTTCCCAGTGGCGTGCCAAAAGGGGGATCTGTCCGCAGTGGGTGCCACGGAAGAGGTGGGGGGCGGCATTTTCGTACATTAGCTTTAACAAATATAAAATAAAACCTCCATTAACGGACACCTTTTAAGAACGAAAAGCTCCGAATAAGGAACCTATCTCTGGGACAATTGAGAAACACTCCGATAGAAAACGTATGTTATTTTAACATGCATAATAGTTTTCGGTATTTATTTTACATAAACAAATACTTAAATACATATTTGAATTACACCATATATCTCATGGTTATACTCCGAAGTCTACTATACAATACCTAATAAAAAAAATAACACGCTTCAGAACCAACTTGTGTTTTAATATTTTAGCAAAATTAATTTGGGCTCTGAAATGATGAAAAAAAGAATATTTTCAATTAATACTTTCTCATATTTCTTCGCAATTTTATCTCTATTTCTGTTTTTTCTTCAATCTCTACTATCCTCTTATATCTCTGCTCTCCACTATCCTATTATCTTTCTATTCCCTACTATTTATTATCCTCTTTATCTCCATTTTCGCTATTTCTTTCAACATATTCTTTCATTTAATGAATATTTACAACGAAAACTGACGTCGTTATCCCTTTCGAGGTGCAAATTTGTCAATTACTGTGTCAGGATTAATCATGAGGGCATTGCTGAGTTCACGCTCTATAGATATAACGGCTAAGTTATGAAAGCGCTTCCTAGCAACGTTTTCTCGTATTTTAATATGCTATTCGTATTTTAAACGTCGTATACGCTCGTATTTTAATACGTATATGCTCTCGTATTTTAAAACGGAGTTTTTCCACCATGAATAAAAAAAGGGAAGTATATTGAGGAAATAAATATAGAAAATAAACCAAATATGAACAATAGTTGATCAAGGAAAACTTTAAAAATTAAAAAAATAAAAACAAACATGGGTTCCGGTAATATAAATTATTATGGTATTAAGATGTGGAATTCATTACCAAACGAAATAAAAAATATTACATCAGATACTGAATTTAGAAACAAATTAAGAAGACTAATTATAAGAAATGAAACTTAAGCCAGTATATGGAGAGAGGGAATTAACCTTAGGTTTTGCAACTCTTCCTCCACGTGGAGGATTGACAAACCTGTAGCATGGAAAATAAAGTATTATATTGTATTGCTACTCCAGATATTATTTAATGATCAGTATTTCAGTATAAATTGTTTATAATTTTGTTTCCATAGGAACACGAGGCATAAGTTAAATAATTGAAAATAAAAAATGCTGCTTGAAAAAAAAAAATACTTTTTTTTTTCCAAATTAAATTAAATAGAGCATGAATATGAACATTTTGTGTTTATTTAGCTTTGGCGATGTGTTTGTTTAGCATTGGCGACGTGTTTGGCGAAAACTTACGCAACGGAACTTTCACTGGCCCGGTGACGCAAGCGTGGGACTTCCTTTCTCGGCAAAGAATAGGGGGTGAACCCAGTGAGGGTGCACATCGTACACAATGTAGGATGAGGAGTGGAGGGAGGAAGAGCGTCCCTCCCGTCCCCCCCAAATAATCCTAGCACCCTGAGCACACATGGTGTGGTAAAAGGCACGTGAAGGAAAGGCAAAACGTGTCGGCGGAAAAAGGTGGGAGTTTTAGTTCTCTTCGGCGAATCCCCTTAACTTTCAGCTAATTTTCTCTAAAGAGGAAAAAAGCTGAGAGGCCGGGTGAGAAATCCACTTCCGATGCTCTGTTTGCCGTTTGCAAATTTCTCTATTTTTTTCTCTAATAGAGAAACTGAAAATTTGGGACCCCGTTAGGTTGAGAATTGGGAGCGTCACTATCACTTTCTTTTCGCCTTGTTCTCAGAGCAGTATTGAGGGAGTGTCAGTGGGTGCCTGTACTAGCCCCCCAACCGTGCATAGCGGCAATAAATGCACTAGCGACATCCTTCGAAAGAGTACTGCAAGCATGGGCGTAGAATTATGTACCCCCTCTAATAATTTGAAATAAATTACAATTTTATATAGTATATTGTAATGTATAAATAAACGTACATAATATGTGTTTGAGCGCCTCTTCCCTCACAGTAACTTTAAAAAATCTATGATTGCTAATGTGATATTTGTAACGTAAGGCCGTTCAAGTATTACATATGTGCTTATGTAATATTTGTAACGTAAGGCCGTTCAAGTATTACATAAGCACATTCTTGTCCATTTTATACAACCCTCCCCTTCTGAGAAAGAAATAAGCAAACGCCTTCCCTTCCGTTTTCATACTTACGTAAGATTTTAGTTTTACAATTTTTTGGTATAAGTTGTTGAAATAAGAATGAAATGTGTGATGCAAATTATAACACTTTTCCATGTTTTTATTGTAATATCTAAAATTTATTCATGACTTCGTTATACGACGTTATTAAACGTTAATAAGTTAATTTTATAACTTATTTAAGTTAATAATTTAGTTTATAACTTATTTAAGTTAATAATTTAATTTTATAACTTATTTCAGTTAACTGTTTAATTTTATAACTTATTTAAGTTAATAATTTAATTTTATAACTTATTTAAGTTAATAATTTAATTTATAAACATTTAAGTTAATAATTTAATTTTACATAACTTATTTAAGTTAATAATTTAATTTTAACTTATTTAAGACAAGCGAACTTAGTACATAACTTATTTAAGTTGTATTTAATTTTGCTTAATAATTTGAGCCCACATAACTTATTTAGGATTAATAATTTAATTTTATAACTTATTTAAGTTAATAATTTAATTTTATAACTTATTAAACGTTAATAATTTAATTTTATAACTTTTAAAACGTTAGTTTTATAACTTCGTTATTAAACGTTATTTATAAATAGAGAGTAATCATAAAAATTATCTCATTTAAATAAGTTTCAATACCCTGTGAATAATAGCTATTTTAGTGGTGTTATAAAGAATTTTGTTACACCTTTATTATTAATATTTCTTACGTTGTAAGTAAATATTGTATATAAATAAAAAATGGATTTGATGAAATACATTTGCTAAAAATAATATATTTATTATAATTTAAATATGTCAGGGGGCCACTGAGGTCCTAGAAAAGGGCCCCTAGAGGAGAAAGGTTGAGAGACACTAGTTTAAATAATTAAATATTTAACTGCGATTACGTTTATTTTATATATTCGACTCGCAGTATGTTTTACACTCAAGTATTGCGGTTCCATCATGGCAGTTTCACTTTGCGACAATGTGCTAGTTTTGTTATTTTCTATATCTTATCTAAGAATGTTTCAGACCCCACCCCCCCTTCCTCTGTCAGGAAAAATAAGTAAATCTCAACCAACCCTCCCTCCCCAAAAATTCTTACATAACACTTGAATGGCCCCATATCATCATTATCACATTTAACCATTATCCATCCATCTCCTGGATCAAGGTATTTCCAAGAACTTTCCACACAGGTCTATCTTGAGCAATTCGTTTGATACTACCTCAACTTGTTTTCTCATTTCATTCATGTATTTAATCCGAGAACGTTGCTCTGGTCTTTTGGAATCCAGTAAAGAAATTCAATTGTCCATCGCTGCAAATCCATGCATAGGATTATTATTTTTATTTATTTATTTTTTTTTTTTTTAATCTCTGGTAAGGGATTTGCAATAATATTATGCAAATAGGAGAGGGTCATCCCCTCATTCTTGTGCACGGCCGTAGAACGTTGGTCAGTTCTTCTTGCGCTGTGTTCAGCCCATTACCAGTTCAGCTTTTTTAACTTTATTGATGGCATAGGCGTAGTTATATGCCAACCCCCCAAATAAATTAAAATCAATTGCAATTTTACATCTATTGTAATATACAAATGCATATCGCATGTCCTTCAGCCCCAATAATTTTGAAAACTCTAATCTGCTGTACTATGTCCTCTATCCTTGTTTTCTCTTTCGTCATAACATATCTTTTTAATATCTCTCATTATAACATATATTTTAAATATATCTCTTGTTATGACGTATTTTTAATATCTCTCATTATAACATATATTTTAAATATATCTCTCATTATAACATATATTTTAAATATATCTCTTGTTATGACGTATTTTTAATATCTCTCATTATAACATTTTTTAATATCTCTCATTATAACATATATTTAGTATCTCCATTATGACATATTAATGGTTCTCATTTTGGATATTTTAATATCAATTATTAGAACATATATTTTAAATATCTCTCATTATGGACATATATTTCAGAATATCTCTCTCATTATGACATATTATTAATATCCTTGATTTTAACATATTTTTAATATCTCATCCCTCCCCATTGAGCCTATAATCCTCCTTATGAACTTTCTGCTTACGCCTATGTATGCCTCATATATGCATCATCATCATCATTTGAGTCACCGTCGATCCACTAAAGGCCTCCTCAGCATATTTCCAACTACTTTTTGCTTTATCCAACTTGGATTGAATGTTGCTTTGTAATTTCATCAATCCATCTTGTCTTTGTCCTTTTCCTTTGGCGTGGACTGTTCGGTGGAAACCATTACAGAACTCTTTTAGTTTATCTATTGTCATTTATTTTTTCTCTATATCGCCTGCCCATTTTCATTCCAAACTTTTTATTTTCATAATGTCATAAACTTTCGTTTGTTCTTTGATCCGAATGCAAACCTTTCGATCGTTTCAAGTAATAGCGAGCATCTGTTGCTCTATGTTTATCTGAACCACTGGTAACTTCTGGATACCTTTTACAATCCATGTCCATGCCTCACTGTCGTAAGTTAAAACAGGTAAGATGCATTGTTCGAATGCTTCCCTCTGCAAAGAAAACGATTTTGAAGCCGGTAGAATGCCTGCCAACCAAGATTGACACGACGTTCAATCTCCTGATTTGCATCGCCTTCCATTGTAATTTGCTGAGCAAAATATATATAATGATCAGTTTGTTGCATTTCTTCTTAAAAAAATTAGTTTTTTTAGTCTGCATGCATTTATTAAACATATCCATGTGGTTTTTCTTTTTCAAGTTGATTTTTAAGCCGGATGTTTCTGCTTTCATTCTCAGATCTCCAATAAGTCTTTGCAGTCCTTCTGGATCTTTTGTGAAAAGCACAATGTCGTCAGCGAATCTTTAAACCATCTGACATCCATCCATCCAAACACACTCATACACACGTACATGCGTGCGTGCATTCAATTCTTGGTAGTCGCAAGGGTGTGATGACAAATAAATTTTAAAACATCGTACAAGAAGGTCAATAACAAAAATTAGGAAGTTAATAAGGTAAGTATCACAGTTCTAGAAATATTGGATTGTGAATAAAGAAATTGTGAATTATGTGATCTTATATGTATATGCGTAACTCATGTGAATGAACAGGTATTGTCCTGGTATACGCATTGGCCACACTGACCAACACCACTTTTCGGGCAGATGCATATGTACTCCGCATATGATCCCAGTCATCCAAGTCGCCTATAGATACTGCCAGAATTTTCAGCTATTTAGTTTTTACTTAATGATTTATGTTCGTCATCCCCATGGCAATCATTGGTGCAACCACGTTATATGCGTAGTCTCGACAACGATGGAAATAGTGCTAGTAAGAACTCGATACAAAGTTAACCAGTAATAGCAACACAATGTATTCTTTAGTCTATGGTGCTACTGTAGCGGGAAGAGAGAAAGAGAGAGATAAAGAGAGAATTGGGAAGAATGGTAGCCAAAGACAGCACTGTAACGAGGAGAGAATGAGGAGTAAGAAACACAAAAAATGCGAGATATGGCAAAGAAAAACAGAAAATTGAGAACCAATTCTTATCTTTGTTGTTAACTCTTCTTGATACTCGCGAGCTCTTCTGGATTAGAGTCATGGCGTGATTTTGAAAGAGCTTTTCGAAGAGCTAATCGAAGATAAGCAGTTTAACAAACAATTTAGAATGAAATGTTATCCACATTAAGATACCAAATCTGAAAGCGAAAATTCATATGATGATTAATTTTAGTACTTCAAATTCTCAATAGTATTCGACGTGTTTATCTAATCAGACGACTTAACTGGTAAATTGTTGTAGAGGAAAGGGACCGTCTTCAAAAATGTTCAAATTATCGTAAATGCCCGATTTTCCCCTACCATCGTTTATCCAACATGATATAAATATAGTTGCATAGATTATTCACGTTTAGACACTATGCATCGCCCAGCGTTTCGTATTATCCAACAGCCCACAAGAGATTAAAGGCCACTGAAACCATTGTAGAATGCGTGAAGTAACAAATAGGTGGCGGTAACTAATCCTCCCCAAGTCGCTTTTGTCACTAAGACGATGAAACATGTTAAAGAGCAAATGTTAGACCAGAAATATCATGATTACATATTTGAAATAAGTAATATGGTGCGCTCGTCATCGTATTGTTAGCATAATTTGTTTCCTTACTTTTTTGTGTGATGGGCGAAACGTTTTTATAAGGTACTCATAATAACGTAATGCACTCATGATGTGGATGTAATGTATACAATGAATGTGTGTGCAATACATTGGCGTGTAAGTAGCCTTGAAGTTTAGGGAAGGGATATAGCCTCCAACCCAATGCCCTGGACATACCCTTAATCTAAAAGTTTTATTTTTCTAGAGGCTATTTTCTATGGTGGTTAAGCTTCCTAGCCCTCCTAATTAGGATAATTGGAATCATTTCGGAGTCATTTTTTTAATGTTTAAAATGTAAAGATTATTTTTTTAAATATTCCATCTGATAACCTTGTTTTTGAACTATAAGTCTGCATCATGTTTTCCATGATAGAAGGGCTTTTCGCAACGTTTCCAGAGGTATTGCTTGCCATTGTTGTTCCACAACTTTCCATAAGTCCATCAATGGTAGTAGGTTTGCGCTTAGAGAGAGCTCTTTTCAGCGGACCAAAGGCACAATAGTTCATAGAAGAAACATCAGGGTACTTTGCAGGAATATGATGAAACGGAATACATGCAATAGCTGTATTAATTTTCATTTTTTCAAGGAATGCAGTGGTAGTTTTCGAGGTATGACTGCGAGCTTTGTCTCTATGCAGTTTCACACCTAGAAAATCGTTGGGATAAAGAAATGGAATTTCTTCTGTAAATATTGGATGCAAAAAATTCTCCTGATAATATGATGAGTTGATTTTAACCTTTTTTTCCAGTTTTTTTTATCTTTAATTTCCCATTGTAAGAGAAACCTGCGACAATCATAAAGCCTTTACTGAAGCTTTCTTTGCATTCTCGGAACCAAGTTTGGACATTTTTTTCTCCATGCTTGCGATAGTAAATGGACCTCTTTTTTTGTTACATATCTCCTTCTAAGTAATTTTCATACAGGATTCTGCAACATGTCTTGCGTTGAGCCCCATGCCTCGGCAAAAGACGGTGAACATTACGATAAGTTATAAATCTTGGTTTATTATTTTATTTACTGTTGCTACAGAAGTTCTTAAAGAGTTTGCAATTGATTTCTGCGTCGGTGGATTTTCTCTTGTTACCAGTGATCTCACTTTAGAAATATTTGCAACAGTAAGTACCTTGTTCGGGTATTCATTTGGAGTCCTCTTTTTATGTAGAAGTTCTGATTGACGGTCTTTCCCTTTTCAATTAATAATGTTGCTTATTTTGCACTTAGAAATCTTTATACCATGCGTTTCACAACGTTTTTTAATAATGGAATAAGAATATTTCTCTTCGGAAAGAACAAAAACGTATCCTTCAATCCACAGCTTGTTTACAGGCGCCATTTTGAATGAAAAATGAATTTGAAAGTAGCAGACGATAATCTTAATTTGAAATAATAACATGTTGCCAGATCCATTTTCCCACAAAATATTTTCATTTTTTAATCCTCTATTGAAATCGTTCTAAAAATGTGTAAACACCCTCTGTAATACATTTGCAAAATATTTCTTGTAACGTAAAACGCTTCTTGTACTGTACTTGTAAGTGTATGTAAGAATTTCTACAGTACGTAAAGGAAAATATTTTTAAACTTAAGATATTTAACTTAGCTCTATGAGCATCTCACTCCCTTCCTCTCTCTTTTCTCATGTCCGTTTATCGGATTTCCCGATCATCCACTGGCGTACGCAGGGGGGTGTTGACGGGGGTTGTAACCCCCATTGCAATGAAATTTTGTATATTTAACATAGGAATCCATGAGTTGTAGCTCTGTAACCGCCCATTGAGCCTATAACGCCCCATTATAAACTTTCTGCCTACGCCTGTGCGATTATCCAATCTATATCTGGTCTCTCTTAAATTTATAGAATCTACAGTTATCAAGATTCAGATTATTAAATGGAGCTTCGTACGGTAGATTTCTTTTTCTCTTATTAATTTCAACGAGCACACACATATATATATGGGTTATTTTATTATTTTTATTGGACTTGAAATACTTATTGTGCGTTCGCGCTCAGTTGGCGTGTGATACCGTTAGCAGACGGGTTAGTCCATTGCAGTTTAGGGAAGGGCGTCTTGCCGAAACTGGTTTTTCGCGCGGGAAAAACCAGTTCCTCCAAGACGGCCTTCCCTAAACTGCAATGGACTAACCCGTCTGCTAACGGTATCACGCGCCAACTGAGCGCGAACGCATAGTACTTGATAATTCATCCGCACATTAGAACGTTACCGCATAATTCACCTCGTTTTTAAAAAAAATATAAAAATAAAAAAAATACGTAATTCATACGGAAAGAGAAAGAATTTTGCAAACTTAGCATTTTCTTATTTAAAAAATGCACTTTTAAAACAAGAAAAATTACTTCTTGAAAAGCCCGATGATGGTATTGGTGTCGATGGTGATGATTGTGGTGGTATCGATGAATGATACGATGATTTTATTTTAATGTAATAAAAAGTCTATTAGTAATGAGCTAAATGACTTTTCGGTACACAGGCCTTTTCTTTAAACATGGGATGCTTTAAAATTAGGTTTTTTCTCACATAAATTTGTGATCTGAAGAGAAGAGGGGTGTTCAGTTCTCTGAAACCCCTTGTCGATACGTCCCTACATATCCTCAAATACCACAAGTCTTTAATAATATCTTCGTGAGATCATTCTGAAAATTAGTGGTAATCATTCACAGGTAATAACAAACTCTCAATGTTTTTCTATCTGAAAATAATGACGTTGAAATATGGATAATTCTAGCAACTAACTCTTCGCTGTTCCATAGTTTATGTAAATTTGTCATAATTCATAATTGCCCGAAAGCAAACAAGAAACCTAAAACGTAGTTTTTTAACTCACGAGTTTGACACCGTCCTTGGCTACCGCTTATACAAGATGAATGTTGTAGTTCTGCACTTTGAAGCCTATGTTCTTCTTCCTCCACCTCTCCTCGATAACTGCTGTTTTTCTGTCCTCCATAATTTTATTTCCACTTTCGGACATGCACCAAACGATGTTTCCGAGAAGCAGGGGACATCGGTTCACTTGATAGGTCATGAAAATCGCCTTTTTCGGAGATTAACGCATGTGCTTTGCGTTTACGTTATTTAATAGATGGATTTTGCTTAAATCCAAAACATCTTCACGTAATCTTATTTAATAGATGGATTTTGCTTAAATCCAAAACATCTTCACGTAATCTTACTTTTTCTTTTTAACTTATTGGCATAACTAGTCTCGAGATTTGTGGAGGTAGCGTACTATGTACATAGCCCCAGCTTTCTGTCAATACTTCGCACATGCAGGCATGTGTAATTTTCGTTTTTCTATGTGGAGGCTAATTCTCCAATTGTCCAGTTACACCAATAGCATCAGATGCACCCAAAACAATTAATTTTCAAATTTATGTGGTGGATTGGCAATAGTAAATTCTTAAACATGGTTCGTTGATTTTTTTTTTCTCTACATCACAAGACTACTCACAAAATCATCTGAGACGAGATTATGTTTAAAAAAATATGATATGAATAATTTTTTGTTTGATTGTTTATGTGCTCTAGACGAGCTCATTATTTTACTTCTCAATGTGTGTGTGTATGACTGTGTGAACCCAATCAGGAATTTATTATGAGCAAGGACTAACGGGTTCGGAGTCACCCGTCCACTGTCTCCAGAGAATTACATTCGGAACTGGAGAACACAAGAAAGTCCGTTGCACTCCACGGACTACGAGGAGTCAAATTTGTAATTCTCGCACATGGTAGAGAAATGTGCTGCTACTACGCTACCATAAAGGCCTAGTTATTTTTTAAATACTTCAAGAAATGTATCGGAATGAATTAGCTTCGTGGGAAATTTTCATCAGACAGGTTGGCAACACTGGATGCAGCACTGTCCATTCTTTGAGTTGTAATGAATCATGATTGATTCGGGAAGGTGAACGGTTATGGTTTGAATTTGTGATGTATAAGTTGTAGTGAAATTCTTTTTGTGAATAATGTAGTGATATCAATTTTTGGTCTTGGGCAGAAAAACTATAAGCATCTGCCATAACTCGCTCTGGAGAGAATCCAGCGGTGACGATGATGATGATGAAGAAGCAGAAGAAGAAGAAGAAGAAGAAGAAGAAGAAGAAGAAGATTATTGAATAAAACAAGTATTTACAAATATTATTAAACTATTATTGATTATTTACAAATATTATTAAACTATTATTCATTATTTACAAGTATTATTAAACTATTATTCATTATTTACAAGCATTATTAAACTATTATTGATTATTTACAAGTATTATTAAACTATTATTGAATATTGAACAAGTAGTTAGTATTATTATTAAACTATTATTGAATATTGGAAAGTAGTTATTATTAGAAAACTATTTTGATCATTAAACAATTATTGATTATTTGCAAATTCGCAGTTTTCAATGAAATTTAATCACACACACACACACACACACGAGCATGAGAATGCTGAAGGGTAATTGGATCGTTGTTTAAACAATATTTCCGTTCGAAAATCGGAGCATCTGGATAAACCTTCGAGTACAAGGGAACTTTTATTTCTTATCCGATTCTATTAATTTTTCTAAAACTCCCGTCGAACTATTATTAATATCATCATTTTAAGGAAATAATCCTTATTGTTGAATAAATAAATCTTAAAAAAGAAAGTGTTTGCGTATTATGGGGTACGCAATCAATGGGATTATTGGTGCACCATTATTATTGAAGTATTTATCAGTGAGTAGTTATCGCTTGGATATACATACCAGGACGTAAAGAGTTTAATCGAATTGTAAGTACTGTTTATTCTATTTTTGTAGAATTTATGAAAAATAATAATTATATAGATGAATGATGGTAAAAAATTTATGTTTGGAAGCCCGATATAATATCTCAAGTGATATTAAAAAGTTATAAATGATAAAGGAAGTTTGCAAGAACATTTGCAAAGAATATTAATATGTTATTAAATCAACAATTTTTTTTTCATATTAGCCGATGATGTGGCAACAATAGATGTTAAATTACTCGTAAAGAAAAGAATGATTTTCATTCTTTTCTTCTTCATTCTTTCTTTGCGAAAAATCATTACGAAAAAATTAATTTTACGAAAAATCTTTCTGTTCTTTACGAGTGCTTTAACATCTAATATTAACATCTAATAATAACATCTAATATTAATATATGTTATTAAAACATGAGAAATAATAAGAACGTGAGAAACTGATAAATAAATAATCAGAAGTGTTGATAAATAAATAGCCAGAAGTGCTATTGAATAATAGTTCGAAGTGTACAAAGAGAGTGGAACTTTTCCTAATGTAGATATTATTTCGAAAATATTTTTAACAATGCCAATATCAAATGCAACAGGTGAAAGATCTTTATTCAGTTTTAAAGCGCGTTGATATTTATTTAATTAAGGAGTACGATAGGAGAAGACAGATTGAACAACATGGTCATATTATACCTAGAACAAAAAATTTTGGATGAAATAGATATTGCAAAAAGTAATTGATGAATCTGCTAAAGAGAAACCAAGACACAAATTTATATACAAAACATTTTTTAAGCACTAAGGTAATTTATTACTATTAAATTTTTTGAATAAATGTATGGTTTTTCTTGAAACGTTGAGTTTATTATTAGCTACATATTGCCGGTTTAAGCAACTCACTAAAAATCTAATACTAAAACCTTTGTGAAAAAATGCTCAGTTCCTTGACCAATTTTTTTGTTCTTCTGTTTTGGGGCTTGTGTCTCAGGGCCTTAAAATTTTTACGGACCGGGGCCCCAAATAAGCTTAACCCGCCTCTACGTCCATCTACATGTTTCCTTTTTGTCATTGTTGTGTCATCAATATATTGTGCCATTCATATGTCTATCTGTATGTACCAGTTTGTTATTACTATGTCGTCAACATTTTGTGCCATTCATGTGTCTGTCTGTATGTACCATTCTGTCATTCTTGATGATGATAACTTCGTCAGACACATGTGTTTTCATTTACATCACCACTTTGGTATCGTCCTCACTGTGTTATTACTTGTATTGCATTTTTTGCTTGAACGATGCCCAGAAAATAAATCGAATTGAATTGAATTAAGAAATTTACAAAACGCAAGGTGATGATAAACATAAAATACGTGAAAAATACGCAGGAATTTGCAAAATATATTTTACACACTACGTTGGTCAAATATCAGCCGTATTTTTATTCAGTAAATTTTTTTAATTTAATTCTGTAATATAATTTATCAATATTTATAAATGAATTATTATTATTTACAATATAAGCCACTGATATTTACAATATAACCTACTGATATTCAAATATGATCTACTAATATATATATGTATGTATTATCTACTAATATTTATACGTAATTTACTAATTTCGCTAATACGATTAACTGAATTTTTATAGCTTCTATTTAATAATTTTATTTATTAATTTTACTAATATAGTTTATAAATTTTTAATATATCTTACCACTTTTACTAAAACTCCTTAATTTTTATAAATATAAATTCGTCAATTTTACTAATATAATTTATTACTTACAAATATGATTTATTAATTTTTACTAACATAATTCTCTAAGTTTTAGAAAACTGTTCATGATCTTGAACAACGTAATTTATATATTATTAAGAAAGGAAAAATATGTTCTACTATATAGAGAAATTATTAATGGACATTATATTAATATTAAGTGACGTTACGTGTTATCGATATTATTATTATTATACTTTATGTACTGTTAATGTAATTTGTATCTGCTTTCACCAACACCATTATGAGTATCTCTCCTCCTCCTTTTTTGTATCTCCCATAAAGGTATTAAATTTTTATTCGGCACAGAAAGATTGAAATAAAATCCGCCCCCCCTCTACATGTATTGCCTATGGTAACTTCGGTTGTTGCAATGAAAAGCATGTGTTAGTGAAAGTACCCCCCCCATCTCCCATTCTCTGAACTCCTCCCTACTACGGCACATCGTACCTAAACCATACCCTTTCCATACATTTTTTTCTCCAAAATGAAGAACTCTTTAGTGCTTCGGGTTGGTAGCTATCGTACCGAGGACAGAAGGCGGTTTTCAAAATCCGTGAGAATCGAAGTTTCGGGTATAGCTCACGAGAAGGCACGGTGGCTATACCTTTAGAAGACTATGGTCTACGCAATAACCAATCCGCCAGACGCCGCCCTCTTTCCTCCTTTCGCCGGTTTTTTGTATAGCCTACCCTATCCTGTGGAGCATTGTCGATATATTCCCGCTATCACATCAACACCGGCCATTGAATCTTCTCCCCGTCTTTCCTAGTTTTTGTGTATACGAATTCTGAAGATATTTTGGGGGTGGGGCGGGGGCTAACTTCGTAGCGGAAACCATAGCCTTCTTGCGTAAGCGTGACAGGTTGTATAAGAGGAAAAGACGCTCCCACACTTGCTCCAGTAGTGCCATCTGCCCGAGGGTGGGTAAATAACCACCCCGAGGAGAGGAAACGGGACTTTTTTTAGGGGGAGGGCAAGCCCTCCCCCTTACCAAGTCGTATAAGCTTAAGGTTTAGCCAATTATAGATTTACTTTCTTGTAGAAAGTTTAGGACCGTTGTGTTGGGGTGGGGTTGGTCGGTCCTCTGTCGCGTAAGGTGGACGTGTCTCAGGTCAAAATAGGTCATGAACCTTCCGATGTACAGTTCAAGGCGGGTCAATGACCATACCTGCAGTGTCATCGTGCGTGGCTTGAAAAGCCTGAAGCCATAACTTTCTCAATTCAGCTCTCGTTCACTCGAGAGCCTGGAGATACCAATTATCAAGCCGCTTTTACATGGAACAGTTATTAATTCGTAATGAAATTTCAGGTGGGAAATATCAATCACTAAATGACTCAATGAACGGTCCCAACCACCATTAAATAATGGACAGAGTCGTTCAATAAAGCAAGTTCTATTCAGGGTGTTTGCAAGGATATTTGCTCAGGAAGAGGGGTGTCAAACTTCGGTGGTGGATGTGTCAAATTTACCTTCAAAATTTTAATTTTTTTTATAAAATGTACTTACCAGAAAAGAAACGAAATAAAATATTCAGTAGCAATGAAATAATTCGTCCATATTTACACAGAAAAGATTGCTATTCGGAGGAAAAGAAAATTCAAGCATTACTTCTTGGAAGTTTAACCCATTCGCAGACAGTTGACAATTCGTGAGGTGGCAGGATTTTACTTTATATGATACCTTCTCCCTCCTTATATCCCTATCCGTATTTTTCTTCGAAAAATTGCTACATATAAAAGATTATTACAATTTACATATGCAGAAAAAGTATAGAAAAATAATTTGCGCAATGTTTTATTTCCTTTCTTGTAATTTGAATATTTAGCGGGTATGTGAACTTTGAGTTTTAGGGGGTGTTAAGAAATTTGGGGGGTGTTGGGGGGGGGTGTAGGGGATTCCCTTGTCGCTCATGCTCATTTAATGAATGAACATCTCTGCGTA
>QLNU02015359.1:66512741-66535371 GCA_006491805.2 Dysdera silvatica | reverse complement strand
TTTACAGGATACCAAAACGCCATAAAAATAATCGATACGGCTTAACAGTTAATAATGAGCTAAACACTATCTTATTTTAAAATGGACTGTAAAACTTTTGGAAGTAAATGCATAGCAGGTTCGGGCAAATTAAATTTTTAAACGAGCAGGGGGGCACACTTGCCATTGATTGAGAGCAGCTCAATCATCATTGATTGAGCAATCAATCATCATCGATTAGCAGCATTCTGTTGTGGTTAAAAATGACGATTCGGTACGAGTTATATACGGGGAATTTTTATATGAGGGCGAATCAGAAAGTGTTTGCCCCTATTTTTCATTAGCCAAAATAAGGTACATACAGGTAATTACAAATATACATACTATTTTATGTATCTTACACTATTTTTCCACATAATCCCCACACTGGTTCAGACATTTGTCCCATCGCATCACTAAATTTGAGATGCTCCTGTGCTAGAATTCATCCGGCTGGCTGTGGAACCATCGTCGGAGTGTTGTCTTGGCTTCATCGTTGCGCTTGAATCGCTGTCTTGCCAGGAACTTCTTAAGCGGACCGAAAACATGGAAATCACTAGGGGCAAGGCCCGGACTGTATGCAATCAGAACCGCAGACAAGCTCCGGTCGTATCACTGGGAGAATCTGGACCACCCACCATACAGTCCGGACCTTGCCCCTAGTGATTTCCTCGTTTTCGGTCCGCTGAAGAAGTTTCTAGCGGGACAGCGATTCACGTGCAACGATGAAGCCAAGACAGCAGTCTGACGGTGGTTCCACAGTCAGCCAGATGAATTCTACCACAGGGGCGTCCCAAATTTAGTGCTGTGATGGGACAAATATCTGAACCGGTGTGGGGACTGTGTGAAAAAATAGTGTAAGGTACGTAGAATAGTACATATATTTGTAATTACCTGTATGTACCTTATTTTGGCTAATAAAAAATAGGGGTAAAGACTTTCTGATTCGCCCTCGTAACAACGTTAACGAAGTATCTACAATATCTACTATTGTAGATACGTTATTAACGTTGTTATAAAAATTCCCTGTAAATTCTATTGTCTTTATGAACGAAATACTAAAAATTTACCTTTTTTTATGATTATTATCTTAGATGCATAGATACTCCTGGACGCATATTTTCAAAGATACTATATTTCTATTTTTTGTAATATTTTCTGAATTAGCCAGCCTCAATTCCCACCAAGCGCAGCGCGCGATCCTGGGAGCAGCAACTTCTGGAGAAGACAGCGCTGGAAAAATTACATTAATTGCGGTTTCGATAGTTTCCGATAGATGGCGTTCGCTTAATTCCGTGCTAGAACTTGTTAAAATCATTAAAAAGTTGATTTCGTTGTGCGTAGGTGGATCTGTTTTGCAAAGTGTTTTGCCCGTGAAGACAACGTGTGAACAAAAAATGAAAAGCTTATCTTTTTTGGGGAAAAAGGGTAAGCCGTTATTTTTCTTCATGCAATGAAAAATTAATTTTTTGTGCTTTTGAAAAAAATAGTAATTTTATGTTCATCAAGGATTAAACAATATAATCGGCAAGGCGAAAATGCAATGGTAGCTATGTCAAAACCAGGAATTTGCGAAATGCATCTTATAATAAAAAATATATTACTAAATATAAGTAAAGCATGTGAAAATAAGCGTTTTTGGAGCATCATCGTCGTCTATTTTGATTATATTGCAAACTTCGTTTAGTAAAAAGTTTTAAAAGTTTTGCAGACATTTTGACAATTATAAAACTTCAGCCAATCAACTCTTTTCCGGCACACGTGGTTTGCAACAATTTTGCAGTAAATGCAACATGCAATACAGTCGAACCTCGTTGAGACGAACACCAAAGTGGAACATAAATCTGTTGGCATTTTTCAGGGCCGTCCTTAAGAAGGGGCGAGCTTGGCCCCTGGCCCCTCTAGGCGTAATTCTTTGTAATATTAAAAATTTCCCCAAAAATATTTTTGCTTCAGATCTCGCATTTCGTGCCATCTTGTGCTCATACATTATTCCATTTTTTTTTTTATTTTTCTTATTCGCATATGTATGGGCCCCGAAATGTAGTTTTTCCGGCCCCCATGAGCTAAGGACGGTCCTGGTATTTTGTATCAACAGTAATTCGTCTTATCCGGAAAGAATTGTATGCTATACAGTCTGACGGGACTTCAGAAAACGATTTGTGTTAAAAGTAATTTGTCTTAATGAGGTTTGGCTTAATTTTTCATTATTAATTGCGATATTTATTTTAAAAAAATACGAAGCCACCTTAATGAAGCAGGCCCTGCGGTGGCGCAGTGTGGTAACGCGTTCTCCTATTGCGCGGCTAATCCGGGTTCGACTCCCAGCAGTGCAAAAAGAACGCTTACTCAGAGATCTCATAAAAGATCGCACTGCTCACTGTAGTCCGGGGTTTGGTTCCCTAGGCCTTAAGAGGTTCGGATTCCTCGGAAAACAGTAGGTCCCGGCGCAGCATGACCACTGTAGTCTTTGAGCCGTAAAACCAAAAAACAAACAAACAAACATTAAACAAGTGCGTCGTGAAGGCAAATTACAGTTTTTTTGTTTTTTTTAGCCAACCTTAACCCAAAACAAATAACCACTTTAACCTTTTAATGTATTAAAAATATTGCATATATTTCAATTCTAGGGGCAGCTGACCCCCTCCCCACCCAAACGACGCCCATGCTCTGTGGAGTGATTTTCTAATAAAGGTATCTTGGATTAAACTGTTTTATTTTACTCACGTCAAGATCATTTACTATACATCAGTGGTGGCTTGTGTGTCCAGAAATAGGGTGTTGCACGCATATTTTTGTCCTTAGAAATAATAATAATAAGTAAAACTCGCGAGTGCTGTTTTCCTTTTCATCTTTTCTCTTGCGTTTGAGGGAAGGTAGGTGGGGAACTCTACAGATATAGGGGGCCGTTTAAATCCATTTTATACTCCCCTTGTAATAAAATGAGTAAATGCCTGCCCCCATCCTTATCCTAACGTAGAGATGGATCCAGAAAAGGATTATTTTGGGGGTGGGGGGAGGTATGCAAAATGCAGTAGGACTTGCTTGTTGCGAGCCCGCATTGAGCGAATTTCCAGATGTAGCGAAGGAAATGTTGATTTTGTTTTGTATAAAGATTAAACGCAAAGCAATTTAACTGCTTTTAGTGAACAAGCCTTTTTTGGACCCCGGATTTAACGAGCAATTAAAAAATAAATAAAATAGGAAATCAAACTTTTTGTAAAAATTCCTTCGTTTTAACCGATTTTCATGGATTTGGGGGGGGATTTCCCCAATTCTCCTATTCAGCCCTGATCCGCCCCTGGCTAAGGAAGTATTCAAGTATTACGTAAGCAATATTTTGGCCATTTTATACCCCCCCCCCTCCTGGTAAGCAAAAATTAACATTGGCTAACATAGGAAAATAAACACAACAGCTGCGCACCCCGAAAGGTGCTTACGTCATACTTGAATTCTCGTTAACATAAGATTTCGGTTATCTAATTTTTAGGTACATATAAGTTCTTGTTGAAATAAGAATGCAACGTGTGATGCAAATTATAATACTTATTTACATTTTTACTCTAATATTGAGCATTTATTTATAAGTTTGTTATAATATTAAATGCTTATTTATAAATAGAGAGTAATCACAACAAATTATCGCATTTAAAAAAAAATTTAATACGCTATTAATAGTTATTTTTATGGCCATATATCACCACCACTAGAACCGTACATCAACTTATTGCAGCATATTAAAATTTATGTTGTAAGCAAATAGTTCATAAATAAGAAAAGTGGATTTGCTAAAACATATTTATTAAAAATCACACATTCATTATAGTTTAAAAATAGAGAGGGAGGCCACAGGCAGCTTTAAAGGGGGCTTTCTTTTCCAATAAAGAAGGGCAGGAATATGAAAAATCAATTTTCATATGGAGGCTCTGGTGAAGTTATGGATTCTCCAGAAGATTTGTTTAGAAGAGAGATATTCTTGTCCCTTGTTGACAGCATCTCTACATTTCTTAAAGAACAATCAGCTCAACTGAAAAAGTACCACAACGTACATGGGTTTCTTTACAGTATGAACAAGCTGCCCGAAAAAGAAGACCTCAAGAAAAGTTGTCAAAAAATTCAAAATTTTCTGACTACTAACGATGTTAGTGACATTAACGGAAAAGAATTATATAATGAAATTCTTCACATCAGATGTATAATTCATGATGAAGATGAGGTCGTAACTCTTATCAAGATACTGCAGAAAATAAAATCCAACGACCAGAAGGATCTGTTTACAAACTTGTGGATAGCATTGCGCATACTATTAACTGTGCCTGTCATAGTTGCAAGTACCGAGCGAAGTTTTAGCAAACTGAAACTTATAAAAACTTACCTCAGATCGACCAGGACCGAGTAGAGACAGTGCTCTGGCAGTTTTAGCAATTGTAAACGAGGAAGCCAAAAAGTTGGACTTTAAAGAAATTTTAAAATCTTTTGCAAGTGCCAAGGTCAGAAAGATTCCTTTACGTGTTTAACATATTTCATTATTATTTGTTTTTGTTTTTTTCCATACCTCAATTCTTCGTTCAGCACTATATTAATATACCATATTTTTTGAAATGCATTGATTTTCTTTAAAACTACAAATCATATTGAGATTTTTTTTTTTTTTACTTCTACCCCAACTCTTTAACTCCCTAATTTTACTTAGGGCTATTTTCTGTTCATGGCCATATGCCTACTAAAAGTAAGCATTTAAAAGGGCCAATTGAAAATTTTTCAATGTTGAGTCGATAATTAAAAGCTTAGTTGGAAGATTTGGGAGAGGGACATACGTGTGGGGGGTGCCGTAAGTAATCTCGCCCCGGGCGCCTACAACCCTCGGGGCGGCCCTGCTAGATCCATAGCAGCTCGCTGTTTCTGCGCTGCTGCAACACAGGCGGCCAGCAGATATGCTATTTCGAAGATCGAATCATTTATTGAAATGTTTGGGATGACTGCGATCATTTTTATGACATATTTCAAGCTAAATGAACATATTCTAATAAAATAATAACAATAAAAATATTAACACAATTTCTTTTTCCTTGTAATGAAAAACTGATTTGTTGCGCAATGCTGCAACCTGACCACCAGCCTCCACTGCTATACACGTCTAGAGATTATAATCTTGGCCCATGTTATCATTGCACAAAGCAGCACTTAGGCTTTGGAAAACCTTCCAATGCAAGGGTTTGGGGTGTGGACAAAGACTGAAATTGAAAAATGAAGAACTGGTTAATATTCTTCAAGATATATATGTACATGAGCTACGCCAAGACCGTAGCCAGGATTTAATTTCAAGGGGGGGTTCAAAAATTTTTACAGCATGTATCGATACAATCACAGCATGCAAGGCCGTAGCCAAGTCCCATTAAAAATTTAGTTTCGGGGTGGGGGGGGACCGGTTTCTAAAATCCATCTCCTTGGATACGGGCATAAACTGCGCATCACTATTGACATTACGCACGCCTATGACTTTGTGAGATATAGCTAAAGGTCCCACAAGGGGTTGTTATGGAGCAGCAACTCACATATTCCTATGTTAAGTATACAGAATTTCATCATAGTGAGGGAGTTACAACCTTCATCGACACCTTTCTGCTTACGCCAATGGTGAGGGGAGAAAACTTCAACGATATTCTAACATACGGTTGAAATTTGTAGATAAAAGAAGTTAGAATAATCCCTTTGTCCTAAGTAATCCCTGTAAATATATTGCAGAGGTTAGTTTGGATAAAAAGGTTGATAAATGCTTGCCTAATATGTGAGAATTATTGATTTCCAGTGAATTTTTTCGGATTCAGAGACCAAAACCGATTTTAAGACAATGTTAATTACACTTCAGGGGGAAAATAATTCTGCAATTAAATGATACTTAGCAAAGTGTAATTATACATATACTGCATTATTATTATCAACAAATAAAACTTGGAGGAAGGAGCTACATCATCATTCCCTGTCCTCCTCTTATATGTACAGTTGAAATATACCATAGAAGAAGCCATAGGTGTGGGCAGAAAATTCATAAGGGGGAGGGTGGTTACAGGTTTGCAATAGCGGGTCACAGAATTACAACATATATTCATATGCATATACACGAAATTGCATCGCAATGGGGTTTATAACCCCCACCATTCCCCCCCCCCCATACATACGCGAGTTGAAGAAACGTGTTGTGGGCCTTTATTCTTAATGCAGTCAAAACCTCTAGTGCATGTCATTGCGGCAACAAAATTCATTGCACTTAAGCAGACTTCTTTAAAATGCCACGTGAAGGGTATTTTTCTGCCAAACTTTTATGGCGCTTTATTTATGTTTCGAAATTACATATTTCTATTTCCAAGTTTATAAATTATGTGCGATATTTATTTTAATAATTATACATTACTTTTGGTTTATTCATAAAGACAAGAAGTGGAGTAGTACTTACGTTTGATTTTAAAGAATTTAAAATTTGCAACTTTTGATTAAACCCCTTAAAACTTTTCTCCTCCTCCACTCTGACATAACTTAAGCAAACTAGCTATATGGACATACAGGCTGCACTGCATATTAAAGCCTTTCCTCTGTCGCCAATCGCGCTAACTTCCGTCTCGGGTTTTGCCGTGATGGAATATCGGTCAAAGGGTTGCTTTTACTTATCGAGGCAGGGGATATTTCCCCTTGCGTTCATTCTTTATTATTGGCGCAGTATAGCCCAGATGCTCTTGCGCCATAAAAAATTCAAACAAACAAACATCATTCTTTATTAACCGTCATTTCTTATAAAATACTTACCTTCGTCACGGCTTTTCTTGGATTAATGCTTCTTGTTTTCTATCCTCTTCAAATTAGCAGTCGTTGCATATGTGACGTTATAATATCTCAGACGTCACACCTTAGCGTCTCTCTCAACTCTCTAAACCGACGTTATTTGCGTTTGACCTGTGTTTTTTTCCCCGATAGCGAATGAAAGGAAAGAAGAGTGGCATTTAATTGGCTATGAAAGACGGTTTTAACACCTCCGAGTATAAGTGACGAGAAGATAAAATTATTTAATAATAAAAATTTATAGGCGAATACTGACTCGCCACGTTACTAATTCAGGTCTAATTCGAAGACCATCTGAATCGGCTGCAAGGGGCTTGCCCAGAAGCGGGGAATATGGGGGGGTCTCCCCATTTACCCTTCACTGAGTCAGGTAAGATATTGATTAAATATAAAACTACAATACTGGAAAAAACTGGATCAGAAAATCCACGGAAGCGCTTCGGAACGAACGCGCACCTACTCTGCGCACATGAAAGGGGAGGAGCTACGTTTCAAAAAATCCTTCTCTCCATGTTTAGAGTATAACATGAGTTTTGGCGACATTTCGAATCCGCTTGGCGATAAGACTTTAATATGTAGTGTTCCCAGACATACAATCAAATGCTTAACAAGCAAAGGTGTTTTCTGGTCAACAACAACTCCTGGTAAATAAATGAACGTGTGGGAAAGTATGAGAGACAAAAGAGCCACGTAATTTACTTCCCATAAAACACGCGGAAATCCAATGGAGGTCGACAAATGTTAGTTTCGGTGTATGGGTCCGCCGCGACACTTTTGTTGAAGCGACTTTTGTGGTATCTTGAACATTTATCTGTATATTTATCGGGTTGAAATTTCACAATAGAACACAAATACGTGGACTTATACAGTTTGTGAAGTTTTGATAACATTAAAAGGTTATTAAAATTTGTAAGGTTTAATATTTTGTATTTTCGCGGTTTGTGCAGCTATGCAATATATTATCTTATGTGGTTTTTGAAGCTATGCGATACGAACTTGTACGATCTGTACAGCTATGCGATATGAACTTACGCTGTTTCAGCAGCTATTCAATATGCACTTGTGCGACCCGTGCAGCTGCTCGATTTGCATTTATGCGGTTTCTGCAGCTATGCGATATTCACTTACGCGGTTTGCTGTATATAGAATAATAATAGTTATATTAGTAATAGTAGTACAGTGAAATGTGTTTATAACGATACTTTATTGATCTGGATAAGATAACGTTATAAGCAGTTTATCGTTATAGATAAGATTAAACCTCGTATCTTCTATATCTGTCAGGGCCGGGGGCAAACATCTTTACAGACAGGTTATCGCATAGACACTGCCATTATAGACAGGTTTCACTGTGTAAAATTCCTAAATGAGAATTAAAGTTTGACAAGATTGTCGTTTTCATAAGTTGGTATTTGAGTTTTATTCGGAAATTCCAGAAAGTTTTGGATCATCTTTAATAAAACTTACCATCCAACAAATTGAATATTGGTAATTAGTATATTGATAACAATGAATCGAAATAGTTGTAAACAGTGATTACAGTAGCCGTTTCGTTATCACTTCACTTTACACAACCTGTTGTCTTGCTTAAGCCAACTTGTATCAGCTTTCGTCTTTTTTTTTTTCTTTTCCTCCCGAATGACGCAACATCATGGGTTTTTGACAGCAAGTATGGTGCTTGATTTCTGATCAAAGCTGATAGAAATGCAAAAAAAGAATCTGAAATCGATCAAATGAAATTAAGCAAATATAAAACATTATGATGCAAGCTTTGCATCATAACACTAGCAGATCATAACACTTCAAAGGGAAAAAATAAACGTTTTGTGCAATGAGGAGTTAAGAAATTATTTAGGAAGAAAGGAAATTGGTTTGAGAACATACATTCATCACTTTATCGAAAATTAGAGGTATCTATGAAAATATATCCTGCCTGACTTCAAGCTCCACTTGCACAAGCCAAGCACTTGTTAATTGTGTGATAGAGATGGTGAAAGGTGGTCGCTACGTGGCTGTGTATCCCCAAGAGAGAGGGTTGGATAACGTTCAGGATGAAATGAAGAGAAAGATCAAAGAGTCAAGCATATAATATGGTATCGATTATGGAAACTGATTGGAGTTAAACCCAGTTCAGATAATCGAACATACAAGTATTAGACACTGGATCAGCGTTTCTTTATCTGACCTGCACGTCTGAACGTTTGGATGTACGTGGAGAAAAAAAAAGTAATTGCGGAGAAAGGTACAGCCAAAAAAGTATGTACAATTAAAATATGTTCCTTTTTATAGCATCTATTAATTTTTTAATGTAAAAATGTATGTGTTTTGAGCCTCCTCCTTTATTTTTCTACTTTTATTCTATTAATTTTAAATAATATGTCAACTACATCCATTGTAGCACGCAGGGGGTATTATGGGGTATGATGGGGTTTGTAATCACCTATTTCTATTCATTCCTATATTCCATTTTTATATTTTTAATTTTGGTTTATTCCTCCAGATTTTAATGCTTGCTTTTTATTGATAAGATATTTTGTATAAATGCGCTGCTTGAAAATGTTTATAATTTTGAGAATTATTGAATCTTCTTTTATAAATTATATTTTGAGGGAAGACTGGGGCTCGTCAAGTAATCATTATCTACCTTTTTTCCCCCTTGGCTTCCCGTGGGGGGCTTTGCCCCTATAAAGAAATCATAAATAAATTTCAGTCAGGGCTTAATTTCTAACAAAAAAAAAGTGCAGGAGCCCTAATATTATGATAAATCGATTAAAAAATTGAATGGCTGCAAAAGAATCGATAAATCATATCAATTGTTTATGTTCATTTTTCTGGACAACAAAATGCATGACCTTAATCACAAATTTATTACTTTTTCATGACAGCGTCTATTTAGAGGCTCCTACTAACTTTTAAATAATCGTCAAAAATTAAAAAGTACCGGAGCCGAACTCCGGTAGTCTCCCGCCCTATTTAAGCTCTGATTGCAATGAAATTTTGTATATTTAACATAGGAATATGTGAGTTGTAGCTCTGTAACACCAATCCCCATTGAGTCAATAACCCGCCCCCCTTATGACACTTTCTGCGTGTGCTTATGACTACATCATGTATAAATATTTTGCTAATATTAAGGGTGCAAGTTATGGCAATAATGGACGGTGTTAAAGGGTGCGCAGGCACCCGTACCATAAAAAAAAAAAAAGGTTGGAAACTGCTGTCTTAGGTAAGTGTTTCGGATCCGCCGGGTGTTCTGTTATCGATTACACTGGACCATGAAAAGTTCTTTTGGTATTTGTCAGTTTCCTAAGCAGTTTCCATGAATAAATATTTTACAATGAAGATATTTTCAGGAGAATAATTCATGGATGTGAAAAGAAGATTTCAAATCTAGAACCTAAATAACACACGTGCACATAAATTTAAAGGAATGCCAGGCCGTGGTGTTACAGAGTTTGAGAAACGCCATTTTAGATGATTCATACACTATGTAAATAAATTATAAACTCACCCATAAAGCACAAATAACTTATGATTGCAATAAGCGTTTGATATAAATTTATGCAAATAATGTACCAATGGTGATTACATACATATACCACGTACAAATTTTGAAAATGGTGAAACATTTTTTTAGTAAGAAAAATTTACCATTTACAACCTGTAAAGAAAATATAAACTCAACATGAAAATGCAGGGACTGAGAGCCTCTAAACCAATTTGCACATGTGTAGTTTTATACACATCACTTCAAGCATATAGGCTATGATATGGGTCCAGTGTTGCGATGAAAGGTGCGTTTCGTAACCCGAGGAAAAGAACTAAATGAGAAGGATGTCATAAAAACATATTTGTTTCATAGCAAGGGACAGTACAACAAGTGGAATAGCCCTTAAAATAGAGCATTCACAAGCTGTTGTCCAAAATGTCGTCAAAACATGCGATGATTGTGGAACCAAAAAAAAGGTTAGGTGGACCACCAAAACTGTTACCCCGGAACCACAGGCACGTTCAAGCTCTTGCCACTCGTGAGCAGGTGTCCACTCGTAAAATTGCACGTGTACTGTCAACACCTGTTTCCCACCAAACTGTGTGGAAAAGTTTAAATGTACGAAGTTTAAATTTAGTAAAAAAAGTAGTTTAAATTAATAATTAGTAGTTTAAATTCGAACGTGAAGTTCGGGAAAGTGAAAAACCAACAGAAACTTACAGCCAGTTATAAGTTAAATCAGCTCGATTGGTGTAAAAAAAAAACGAAATGGCGTCATCAGTGGAATGAAATAGTGTTTCCTGAAGAAAAAGTTTCTATCTGGATGGTCCTGATGGATATTCGTCATATGGGCATGATTTTCGCACCCAGCCAAAGATAAGGCTGAGTAGACAGCAGGGAGGCGGTGGAGTGATAGTGTGGGCAGCATTCGAAGTCACTTAATCCCATTTGGGCCTCTCTTAGGTGGTCTGGATTGGAAGCACTAACAAGACAATGCCAGTGTACATACATCAATGTCCACCAAGAAGCGGTTTGAACGAGAAAAGGTTGATGTCATTCCATGGCCCTCGCGTTCTCCAGACCTGAATCCAGTTGAAAATGTGTGGGGTTTTATGGCAAAGGCTGCATATTGGCGCAACAAGCAATATTATCGTGTGAATGATCTCCAAATAACAACTTCGAATGCCTAGGACAACATGGACTTAGGTGTTTTAAGAAAACTACTTCAAACAATGCCTGACAGAATGATACATATTACTGAAAAGCAAGGAGAACCGACTTGCTATTAATTTCTGATTTCCTGGAATTTTCCACATTGAGTTTATATTTTCTTTACAGGTTGTATTTTTTCTTACGAACAAAATTTTTCACCATTTTCAGAAGTTGTAATTGGTATATGTATGTAATCATCGTTGGCGTATTATTTGCGTAAATTTATATCAAAAACATTGCAACCGTAATTTATTTGTATTTTACAGGTGGGTTTATAATTTATTTACATAGTGTACATGCGCCGCGTATTCGCCCAACGTACGATAATAGCCCTCTTTTACAACTACTCGATATGTCTGTGTGCGGTTTGACGCAGTTGATTGGAATGTCCCTTTTACTACGTTGTCTGGAGTGTCCCTTTTACAACGTCGGCTGGAGTGTCCCTTTTACAACGTCGGCTGGGGTGTCCCTTTTACAACGTTGGCTGGGGTGTCCTTTACAACCCTCGGCTGAGTGCCCCTTTCACCACGTCGTTTTGCGTAGAGGTACTAAATTGAAGAGAAAAATATTGAAGATGGATGGGGAGGGGGATCCATATACGGCCAACAAAAATCATACAATCACAGTTAATAGATTTTATATTATGTTGTCTACTTTCAACTATATTTTGCAGTTTTGGGGGGTCCAGCCCTTCAAATATTTTTGGGAAGGGGCGAAGGGACCAGGGCTTCTTGAATTAGAACCCACATCTCCGTATATCGTCATCATCGGATCTTAAGAAGAAGCGGGGTGGAGGGGCGTGGGTGTAGAAAAAACAAACATGACCCCATTCTGCGTCACAAGTTATTCAGGAACTCTACTAATCCAAGCGTTATTTACAGTGGAATGAGGACAGTAGTAAGCAGCGCAATGGACGACAATTTGCGCAAGTTGATTAGGAATCATTTGACTGGTTATGCGTCGACTGATGGTATTTATCAGCACCCGGCTGATAATCGAAGGAGCAGCTTGAACCTCCCGCCAAATTAGACGATCATCGTACTGAAGTACCCCCTCCCCTCTCCCTCCAAATGTTCCAATTCCCACACGGGTGTAAGTGATTTCTTTCATTTATACCTCAGCACATCATTGGGTTCTGATGTTATCTTGACCAACATGTGTATTTCTATATCCCCAACCCGTCTTGGTGATTGGTTGCGCTGTCTGAGCGCCCTGACCGGGATTACAGCGCCACATTCGGCGGCCACCCTCCCCAATCCTCCCTTGCCCAATCACGTCTGTTTCTATATTTCGGGTTGATAACTCAGCCTCCGTGGAAGCTAATCATCCCTCCTTTAAAGACGGGAAATTTTTCTAATCATAGCCGGATATGATAATACCTCCTTTCTCAAAGTTCATTAGTTGCATGGGCGCCCTCAGAATTATATGCAGGGGTGCATCCAGGAAAAATTCCAATTGAATAATGTTGTTGGACTATAGTTTCTTGTGGATTCAGTCCTTTTTTCCCCTTTTTTCATGTCAAAGGGGGTGCATAAAGGGAGTGCATGCACCCCCTTGCACCCCACTCGTGGCGCCCACGATTAGCTGGTTGTATTTCTCGAGAAAATACGTTTGGAATAAGCTTGTGTATCTCTCTCTCTCTCTTTTAAGGGTAGAAGATCACTTACTTTAAAATTATAGCAAACCTCTCAGAACGACCACCTCCCTTTGTGACTTTTAGACTCAGTTCCAAAGTCACCTCCATTCGGACATCATTAGAAATGATTCTCCCTTTAGAAGCGGCCACACGTTGGAGAGTTAAACGGGGAAGGAGGAGTTTCACTATAAGAAACCTCTCGGAACGACCAACCCCCCTTCGTGACTTTTAGACTGAGTGACAAAGTCACCTCTATTCGGACATCATTAAAAATGATTCTCCCTTTAGAAGCGACCACACGTTGGAGAGTAAGATGGGGGAGGAGGAGTTCCACTATAGGAAACCTCTCGGAACGACCACCTCCCTTTGTGACTTTTAGATTCAGTGCCGACGTCACCTCCATTCGGACATCATTAGAAATGATTCTCTCCTTTAGAAGCGATCACACGTTGGAGAGTGAGATGGTGGAGGCGGAAGAGTTTCACTATAGGAAACCTCTCGGAACGACCACCTCCCTTTGTGACTTTTAGACTTAGTGCCAAACTCACCTCCATTCGGACACTATTAGAAATGATTCTCCCTTTAGAAGCGACCACACATTGGAGAGTGAGATGGGGGAGGCGGAATTTCACTTCCTATGTAACTTCTAATCTTGGGGGAGGGGAGGTAACCAATTTAGCAATTTTTATGTGAGGTACTATTACCCTACACAGGGTTAACACAATTGCTAAATAGTCAACACACAAAGGCACTGGTGCGTGTCTTTTGTAGTTTCCGTGGGGAATTTTATAGATATTAATTTTTGCCACCCATGCTTAAGTTCGAACTAGAGCTTTATGCATAGAAGACAAGCAAGTGAAAAAAAATCACCTAAGGTCGATATTTAAATTTAGCGGGTTTCAATTAACATTAATTCGCAACTCTCTAATCCGCAACTCTTTAATTCTCAAGTAACTCGGTAGGTTTTCAACGTTAACAACAACCATAATTATTGCATTTACGGAAGACCTTTGCCTTGTCCTTTTTATTGCGTATAGACAGGCAGACAGAAAAACCAAAAGCAATAGCGGGTTCAATATCTATTGAAACCCGCTAAAAATGATTTTACTGTAAAATCAAAGTTAAGCTTTAGAACCACTTTTTTTAGCCTTTAACCTGTTAACTGGGTATGACGACATTTTTCGTCATACCAGGAAGACTACCAAAATGCGAATGACGACATTTTTCGTCATGCCCGGAAGATTACACATTTTTAACAAAAAGTATCTCCTTAACCTGTTAACTGGGTATGACAACATTTTTCGTCATCCCCGGAAGACTACCAAAATGTCTCCCCAAAAAAAAAGTCCCCAGTGTGAAACGAGTTTCACAAAATTTTATTCCCCGGTTAACAGGTTAAGGCTCTCATTCCCTGCCCGATGGCTTCGAAAAACACTCTAGAAAATGAATTGGTTAATAGCACCTTCAGTATCTATTAATAGCACCTTCAGTATCTGTTAATAGCAGGCATCATCGGCGCCGACGGCAAGAAAGTATTGGGGAGGGGACAATATACCTTTAAAAGGCATTTTGTTTGAAATTGAAGGGGGATATGGAACCCTAATGCCAACATTGGGGGGAAGGGCCCTCTGTACCTCCCCCCCCTGCAAAATGGCGCCCATGGCAAGCATGTAAGAGAACGCCCCTCGAAAAATGGTTATTGAGAAAGATTGTACGAAATACGCCTTTTCTTCTTCTTTCTCAAGCTGTAGGCTATCTGTGGCTCTGCTTTACATTTTATATGCAATACCAAGGCGCCTTCTGTGTATCCTTCCGCCTTGGTTGCGTTGTAACTATTACAGAAGTGTACTTACTGTTCGTTCACGAAAAGAAGTCCGATGGAATAGTTAGAAATAACGGGAGGTGACGTCACAAACGGCCTATTCTATTACAGTAGAGGAGGGCTCCAATTTCAGAACTTGATTTTGGCGCCGACAAACGTTCACCAAAAGCCAGTTCTGAAATTGTAGTCCTCCTCTGTTGTAATGAACTAGCCTGTTTGTGACGTCACCTCCTGTTATTTCTAACTGTTCCATCAGACTTCTTTTCGTGAACGAACAGTACCTTGCTTGGTGCAGAATGACCCTTGCTGTCCTTGCGCCATAAAAATACAACCAACAGAAGTAGGAGGTTATTTTAAATTAACAAGGGTCGTAGTGAGAAGTCCCTCAAGTCGAAGTTATCTAAACCAGTAATGCTGCGTCCAATGAAAAACGGGTCGTAAAAGTCGTATGCACTCGTTTGCTCTCGGCTTTTGCGATTTGAGACGGCAGAGTGATTCATCGGAGATGCGACCGAAAACTTAACGGCGCCTCTGAGTCATGGGTACGCATAAGCTTAACTTACCATGTGATCTGGATTGAATCCAATGGACACAAAATTCCCGCTAGAATCGTCAGGTCACCTGGTTTGGCCCAGCAGTAATGTGCGCTAAGTAAAAGTGTGCTATAAAGATACAACCAACCATCCAAGAATCATCAAGCGTAATAAAGAATAAAAGTGTGTGGAGTGGTATTCTTTGTGAGTTTGCACTCTCCACTTTTCACAACAGTCTTTGATTTTACCATGTTTGGCGCAGTATAGCCCAGATGCTCTTGCGCCATAAAAAAGCCAAACAAACTCTCCACTTCTTGGAGCAGCGTGGCCTTTGCAGACTTTGCGCCATGGGAATCTAATTATTTTTACGTGACTCTGTGATGACGCAGTGGTAAAGCGTTCATCTCGAGTGAGGTAAATCCAGGTTTAAATCACGGTGGTGGAAAAAACGCTTGCTTACTAACTGCTTAGTGTGGTTCGAAAGTTGGTACTTGAGGCCGTAAGAGGTTTGGATGCGTCGGGAGAACGAATCGGCTAGAGCCCCTAGAATTCTAGGCCGACGCCTCAGCCGCCATTTTGTTGTACACTTCCGGTTTCGTAACACAACGTTTACCATTAGAAAACTATATATAATAACCCATATTCTTCTTCTTCGTACAGGATCTGTTGTAAATCTAAACGTTCCCATTCTCAACGCCCTCTTTCTCCGTATGCGTAAGATATTATTACTCTTCTCAGGAATAACACAATTGCCAAATAATGGTCAACACACAAAGCCACCGGAGAGAGTTTTTTGTGAGTTTTCGTGGGGGGATTTATTACGAGTACAGGTTTTGTTCCTGTCGAGGAAGTATGATTCGTTCAATTAATCCGTTCAGCGAATGATTTGGCTCACTTGTAATCCCAGCCTCAGAGCAGTGATGCGGAAACTGGGGATCGCGACCCCCCCCCCACGGGGGATTTTTGTGGGTCGCCAAATTTAAAGAAATTTGAGAATAAAAAATGTAAGGATTTTCTTCAACGAGTTTAATATTATTTATAAAAATAGAACTAAATTATTTTTCTGGGATCGCAACAAAAATATTCACAAAATGGGGGGTTGGAAATGAAAATAGTTTGTGCACCGCTAGTTTAGAGAATCAAATTTCGCGATACGGAGCGGTATGTAGCTGAAAATGAAGACAATGAGAAGGTGCTTGCTGAATTCGGGAAGTGTGTCGTTGAGCCCTGCCTTCGATTCCGCAGGGCTGGGTTCGGTTCCCGGCATACTTGGGTGTGTACAGATCAAAGCTGAGGAGATGAGAGCTCCAACGAAACTGTCAATCAAGGCAGTTCGATTTTTTTTTTTTTGCGGGGAGTTGGGGAGGCCACACAATGGATAACATTTTTTTTTTTTGATAGTTTACCAATTCCAATAGCAGTGGCAGATCCTGTGCAAACTTGATGAACGAAGGTCCTCGTATGGCTACCCGTACCCTGTTCTGATTAATCGACTGTTCCAAGTTAAACTATTCTGGCGGCAAAGCTAACCTAGTACACTGAAAAGGCGCAGAGCATTATGACTCCGCCAGTGCGATATAGTTCGCCCTGTATTATGTTAACGTAGGTAATAGAAGATACATTTCGTACATAAAATATTAAAATAATGCTCAAATACATAAAACATGAGTATATTTTTTTTTTTTGGTTTTACGGCTCAAAGACTACAGTGGTCATGCTGCGCCGGGACCTACTGTTTTCCGAGGAATCCGAACCTCTTAAGGCCTAGGGAACCAAACCCCGGACTACAGTGAGCAGTGCGATCTTTATGAGATCTCTGAGTAGAGCATATTTGTGCAATTAAAATCTGGTATTTATTAAATTTAGAAAAAAGACTCATTATAGCAAGCGCTGACGTCATTAAAGTAACTGACCACTCAGAGGACTTTGTTCGCTTGGCGGGATATTTGGCGCCTGCAATTTTGGCAACCACGTTCTCCTGCATTCCAAATTAAGTGATAAATAGCCTAACGATGTTGAGGGTTATCTCATTTTTCGCCAGCAAACGAATACTCATTGCGCGGGGTGAATAGGTCGCCGAAGCCTTAAGAGTGTACCAGGTTAGCTTTGCCTTGAGTATAGTGTAACAACTTCCGGGGATCAACTCGTCAGCATTAGACAGTAGATGTATCGTTTTCTGAAGTCACATTAGACCGTTGGTCCCGTTATAGATGGTCCGTACATCAGTTTTGAGAAGTGAAAAAAAACAAAAAAAAACATAGAATTTTACCAAGCAGAAGTGGGGCAGAAGGGTCGAAAATTCTATTCGTCGTTTTTTCAAATTTAATTTAAAATTTTAAACAATTCAAAAACGGGTTAAAAAAATTCTAAAAAATGGAGTAAAAAGTCAACACCTCAAGACGACGCCATTGATTAGATCGTAGATGGGGAACCTACGTTCTCTTGGATGAATCCAGATTTTGCGAATCAAGTCCTTTTGTTTTTAAAATATGATTTTGTTCATCTTGTTTTTTACTTAATTTATTTTTATTATTATCTCAAATTAACGTATTTAAAATGCAAAAGATAAAATAAGTATCAATGAAATCATGAGCTCTCCCAGAATTATATGAAAGAGATGCATCCGGGAAAAATACCAATTGAATAATGTTGTTGCACTATAGTATCTTGTGGATTTAGTCCTTTTTTTCCCCCACCTTTTTTCATAAGCCAAGGGGGTCAAGTGCACCCCCTCGGGGTGGGGGGCGCACATGAATCAAATAATTCTCCCGGACTGACCGCCACAATTAACACGTTTAGTGCCACGTCAGCCATCGCTGACCGACACTGAACTTTGCGTTCAGGCCGCGTCAGTCACCGGTGACTGACAGTGTAAAATATGATATCAAAACTAAAAAATTTACATCGTTTTAAGTAATTACCTAAAATTTATTCAACATTCACTTAATTTTTATGTATTACAGGATTGTATCATTAATGTATTTAAATATTTCTTTCCAAAAAATCGCATTGCTACACCACAATACCAGCGCACTTCTAAGCAGCGCGCGTGGCCTGACGGGAATTTCCTTATAAATTCGCGTTACACCCAACGTGTTAAAGCATTGGCAAGCCATGTTTGTTTGGCTTTTTTATGGCGCAAGAGCATCTGGGCTATACTGCGCCAAGGCGGCTTTTTTTATATGTTTAATATGAACCATTTGTATTGATTTCCCCTCTCTTAAGGTCGGAGTACATTTGTACTCATTTGTACATTACATCATTTGTACTCATTACATCATTTGTACTCATTACATCATTTGTACTCATTTGTACATTAGTACATTTGTATGTCGGTACATTTGTACCGAAAGCATTGAACGAGTATCTACTAAAATAATAATGAGAAGTACAGCTCGCCATTTCGGTTAAACGAAGTTCGAATAATCGAGATTCTGCTATATATCTAATCAGTGCCGTAGAAAGGGGGGGGGCCTCAGGACCCATTGGGTAATAAAATATATTGTTCCATTTAACGTCAAATTATTCGATCCGTTAAAAGCTACTTGAACCCCCGTAATTTTTGAATTGCTACACCCCAAAATCTAATTGAAATTTCTTGAATGCTGCCTTCCACCAGAGGCGCCGAGAGCCCACGCGGTCCCCCATGACGCCTTCCCAGGGCAGGGGCCCCCACAGCATAGGTCCTTCCCAGGACCTCCCCCCCACCTCTCGTCGGCTCTGTCTTCCACCATGCAAAGGTTCCCCCATCCATGGACTAGATTAATAAGTTACAACTGAGCTCTAAATAAGCGTGAATTATAAATCTACAAACTTTGAGATTAGTTGAAACTAAAAGTCAAGGCTTTAAGATAAACAGGGGCCTTGTGCTTTGCCCTCTTTGAATAACATGCGCTTCAAAAACATTACTTTTCCCCCGCGTTAATGCAAATGTTTACTTTCACTTTCCCGATTCGATGGAGTAATAATCGATGAAACAGTAGTATCAAAAGTCTTTAGCACGATAATCGATTTTTTTTTTCTCTTTCGAACGACTCCGTTTGAACTCTAGGACCCAGTAGCAGACGCTGTCGTCAACGTGCAATGGCCCTTATTGGAGCGATAGCTTCAGCACCTTGGAATCCAATAGGTCTAGTTGCGATATCTGTCAACACCCTATCATTGGGTGTCCATCCTATCTGCAGGGATGAATCTCGGGGCAAGGGTTGCTCTCCATTCTCACACCTACACACACGCGCGCGCAGCGCAGAAAGCAGATACCATGGATATATCGTTTGTAAGACATCATGACAACATTGTTATCTCAGTCAAAACTCTCGAACTCCTTGTTTTACCCGATCGTTATACTCTCTGCCCCAAGAACAAACAGATATACACACTCGATTTATGTCCTTGACAGGGATTCTTTGCGGTTAAAAGAAATTCGCGGCAGACAATACAAAAGAACCGATGCCCCATGAGGAAGTAACGTCATTCTGACATCATAACTACTTCATGCTATTCAACTTACTCTTATACTTGACAACCGATATCTATTGCTTCTGAAGTCGACTTTGTCGAGTAACGACGATTCTTATCAAAATTTTCCACAGTAATTTATAAATGTCGTCCATACTCTTCCGACGGCTTTATCGTATTTCTAAAAAAAAAAAAAAAATCTAAAATTTTCGTTTTGAAAATGTTGGACAACCCTATTCTTTAAGAATGTGGTAATTGTGCCTAAAGGCATCCATGAGGTCAAAATAAATTGAGATTATAATACATAATGTTTATATTTTTTTTTTATATAAAAAGCTGAGTTTTTGACACTTAAGATCTAGCTAGTGTGGATTTTCTCTGACGCTAACTCTAAAAATTATTCGTAATGGCATGGTTTTTGTTTGTTTAATGTATTATATTCGAGAATTAACGGAAGATAACTCCATTAAATAGATTTAGGGCCCATTTCAAACAGTATTTAACAGTTAGTCGTTGTATATGCTTTTATATTCAGCCTAGTTAACTGTTTTTTATGTTTTTTTTACTCTTAATTTTATTCTGTTTTTATTTTTCACTAATTATTTGACTTGATTTAAAATTTTATTGTGGTGAATAGTGCAAGTCAAGCTGGTTTTCAGCTTTTTCTCCTTTCTCCAGTAATTTTTGGGTATACTACATCATTGTCTATTTTAGCTTTATTATACTCCATGATACGAGAGCGTTAGATTTAATGTAAAATGGCACATCTGTATATAATTGTATTAATGTGACTCTTGGCTTATGAATAAACATCATTTAATATCGAATACAATCGTTGGTGAAACTGCACGGTTCGTCACACGCCTTCTATCTTTTGCAATGTTGCCAAAATCGATTGGCAACGGGGAAGTCACTTTCTACCATGTTGGAAATGTTGTTATCGGAGTTTTTGGCATTTTTTTTTTTGAAGTTAGTATTTACTTTTTACAAAATACACACCTGAAAACAAATTACTCTTACCTGAATCAGAGAACGGTTAGTGAGGGAGACTCCCTACACCCCCGCTTTGGGCTTACGCCCTCGGTGTCCGTTTGGATAGTCTTCGAGTACTCTTGGATCAGTATAATGTTGAATCACTAAAAACCTGCAAATTCTTAATTGAAAATACGACCAGAAACGAATTGTAAAAGTATTTCCGTCATAATTTCGCTGCAACAACAACAACAACAAAAATAAAACACGCAGCACGTGCAAATGGCATTAAAAACTCGAAAGAGGCGCGTAAGAGTTACAGAGAAAGAGTATGACGTCACAAGCCGATATACTGCAATTTTCGACAAATTTCAGGAGGAGGGAGAAGGCGTATGACGGACTGTGCAGTTAAACCAAATCGTTAATACATAATTGAGTTGTTTATTTGATGCTCCTAAACGAATAATTATTGGATGATAAATTGCTCGCAAAGAAAGGATTTCTTCCCTCTTTTTTGAGGATTTTTCGGTGCCTGGTAGGACCCGAACCCACAACCACTCGATAACCGTCAAGTGTTTTTGCCCTTTGAGCTATAGGCATTGCTCAAACTCCGCTCTGGAATAAGTTCATGATCATTTTAGGTGGCGTTCTTTTTGAAAATTCACGTATTGGTAAATTTGGACATTCTTTACATCTAATTCGTTTTTAATTATTTTATATTCAATTTCCGAGCCCGAAACTATTAAACGAAAAATTAATTAATTAATTTCGAATTGTCCATCATTCTGAGTCAATATGGTAAGATCTTCCCGCACCCTAGCGCTCTCCTCAGAACTTCCTCCTCCGCCCGGAGAAACAAACCCCAGATAGCGATGTTTACATTTTGACGTCGTTATTTGTCAGACTAGTCTAGCTTGGCTTGACAATCTGAAAATCGTCTAAATCGTTATCAAATTGTTATTCCGAAGGCTTTATCTTGAATACATGTATCAAGTAAACTTGAACCCGCGAATTAAATCGCTGGAAAATTCAGGAAGTAACCTCGTTATTAGCAATGTGAGCAACCACAGTTTACTACTCTTTAGAAAGATTTGTGTAAATTATTTATTAAAATTTTTTAGAAATCTGTACGAGTTCGTCACGAAATTTTTAACCATTTCTATGTTAGGAAAATAAAATCACAGCCGTGTTTGACAGTAAATTTTTACTTCATTTTTGACACAAAAAAAGTCAGTTTCTTAATTTTTAGTGCAAGTTACAAACTTAGGAGAAGTTTGAAATTACTGCTAAAAACAACAAAACTTTACCAATCCTTTTGTAGGCTATGGTAGAGGTTAGTGCTGTTTTAAAGAATGGCATCCATCTGAGGAAATTTCGTAAATGAGTTCGGCTAGGATATTTTCTCTTGCTGGTGGAATCATTTTATTTTATAACTTATGTGAAAAGTCAATAAACTTCGAGAAAAAGTACTTTATAGTTCAGGACTTGGAAAAGCGTGAGCATAAATCCACGAAAGGTAAACTGGATGGAAAAACATCGACTGTGGTTTCCACTTGTTTTGAATTGTCTTTCCAGAAGTCGCAATTTGCAATGGATCTATGCAAGACGTTTGTGGATGCCGATATTCCGCTGTGGAGGCTTGCAAATACTAAAGC
>QLNU02015359.1:66477160-66495387 GCA_006491805.2 Dysdera silvatica | reverse complement strand
GCTTTTATAATAAGTTAACTAGCGTCCAAATTCTAGAAGTTCAGAACGAATGAAAATAATTCACATGCGGTATCTACTGCTTCAAGCCTTGTCTTTAAATCAGCGGTAACAAAATCCAATACCGAGTGAACTACTGAAATTTTGAAATCTTGTTCTGGTTCCATAGAAGTTGCTTTCAGGAAATTAAGGTCGCATTTCTACGGTTTCAGCATCTAGTTTTGACTCTTAAACAACACTTTCCCATGAGTCACGCAAATGACCCATGTCTTGCAGTAAGTTTCTTATAAGTAGAGACCTGAAGTTTAGGTACTAAAAATGGAGAAAAAGGGCAGGCAAAAAGGCACTTAAAAAGTTCAAAATAGGCAGTAAAAAAAGGCACTTTAAATTATGGGAAAGGGGTATTTAAATCAATAAAAAAATACAGAAAAAACATTTAAATCAAGGAAAAATGGCAATTAAAAAAATTTAACTTCTGAAGACTGGCTATAGAAATCTAATGCACATATTCCATATACTCTCTTAAAAACGGAATAAAGGAAGTATGAGTCATTGAAAAAAAAAATTAATGATGCATATTTTTTTTAATATTTGAAAAGGAAAATTTTTACATACAAGATAATTTTAGATGGGTTTATTCGAACAACCTATCTCCTCTTATTGCACATTACTACGACATGCTTTTTTAAATTCCCAAATGTGAAATTTTGATATCTATCAGTCAGTAGGATTTTATATTGTGAAAAAATCTATCCACTTCAACTGAGGTTATGGGCGCATTTCTAAAGCAGCATGCCATGGTAGGAGACATGGGGAATTCTACTGCAGTATCACCACTTATAAAATTTTCTATATTCATAATGGATTCAAAGTCTTGATTCGAGGTGGGGGAGTATCTGACCGTAAAAATGATGTACTCGTATTTGATGGTGCTTCTTAATAGGGATTTTACTATGTATATGTATAGGAATTCCAAAAAGTATATAAAAATACAAAGTAAATGAGCATAAAACACAAATACAAACCGAAATAAGAATTTATGGCAAAAACTTCAAAAAAGGCATTTTACTAAAAAAAATTAAAAATAGGCAAAATAAAGCATTTATGGGGTTTTGCTTGAACTTCTGGGCTCTACTTATAAGTATAGTACTCGCTTCGGCAGTACATACACTAGTTAACGGGGTTTAAACTGGATTTTTATATGCCTTTAGCATTTTAGCTAAAATGTAAAAATAAATTTTAGCATTTTTAAATTTCTTTTAGTTCTCTTTTTCTACTGTAAATACTTGCGATAATTTTGAAAACTTTGAACTATAGGAGAATGCTAAACAAAATAACGTAATTAAAATTGAACTACAAATAACATTTTTTATTTTGTACAAAATTATGCAATTGGCGATATATTTGTGCAATTTTCCTTGGCTTTGCTGCACAAGTTAGTCTGTAGGCATTTTCAAAATCAAACTGATTTCGATTCATCCGTTCATGACGTCACAGAAGGTCTTCAAGTTCATCGTATGGCGGCCGCCGACATAAAATCGTGGAAAAATGTCATTTTCAATGCTTTCTCTTTTTAGCGAAAGTGGTGTTAAAATTTTTCGCAAAATGCGAAAAATAACTTTCGCAGCTTAAACTCTGCATATTAATGTGCTCTTCTTGTCAAGGGATAGTCCCCTTATCTAATGTGATAAGGTTGCCTTGTTATCAATATTTGCCAATATTTTGTGCTAAAACACTCTCCTTAGCAGACCCTTGTAAGATCTGTAGTATTTTCCCTAGCCTTCCAGTTGTGTTAAGTGCTGAAGGAGTTAATCCTGCAGCTATCGCGAAGACAAAACAAAAAGTCGGTAATACGAAGTGATATTTAACGTGCTTAATCAAATAATTACTTTTAATTGGGTGGATAAAACAATATTTTATAAAATCTATTTTTATCTTCTATTCTTCCCATTCAGCTGGCTGATTGGCCATGCCGGGCCCCAAGGCCGAAGCCCTTTCAGTCCCTCTCTTTGTAGGGAGAGGTGGCATGTTCGCGACACAGTGCTATTACTTTATAATAGCACTGTGTCGTGAACAGTGTTATTACTTTATAATAATCTTCAGATGTGTATAAATAATTCATTTTCCTTAATTTCATTTCCACCAATGCAAAATCACAATCGTTTGAAAAAAAAAAATAAAAATGGCCGCGTACTGAAAATTTGCGTGATCTGGTGTTTCAATATCATCATCCATAGATTGACACATTCTTCATCTATTCAAAGTTATCAAAATTAGCGCTCTTCGATCTTCATAACTTGATAGATTTACACACATGCTTAAGCAAAGGTAATTCGTACTTAATCAAAGCTTGGTCTATACCCTTTACTCTCTCAGAGACTCTACTGACAACTTTATATTTTCTATGGATGTATTCTTCGCTAGCATTTCTCTTAATTTTTCTTATATTTTTTGCATAATTAAGTACATGTCACGTTTTTTTTTCTTGCCTAAGGTTTCTGGACTTACATTTTTTAATATATTCACAAAACAGTCTTATTTCATCAGCTTTTTCATAGCCTCTAATTCATCACATGATATTCTCTTATTGTTTTACTAGTTTTAGAATTGCTTAAATTTCGTTGTGGTATATCTGAGTATCTAAAGAAAATAAAATATAAATTTTATAATAAAATAATACCAACCAATTTATAATAAAATAATATAATAAATTTATAGCCAAAATAATATAATAAATTTGCATAATAATAATAATTTATAATAAATAAAAAAAATCTAAATAAAATAATCTACGTAAAACAGACCATTTTGCACGGTTAGCTTCACAAACTCTTATAAAGAATACTCTGTTTTCTAGAACTACTTTTGTATTATTATTTTAAAATTACTTTTATATTATTTTATTGCTTCTAAATTATTACTTTTATATTTATTTATTATTCTAAATTATTACTTTTATATTATTTTAGCCTTCCATTGCCACTTTTATATTGTATTTATTGTACTCATTGTACTTTTATATTGTGTGTTGTGTATAAAATTATTACTTTTATATTGCTTTATTATTATAAGTATTACTTTTTATATTGTATAAATTATTACCTATTATTAGCCCATAAATTATTACCTTTATATTATAAAAAATTTACGTTTCTTACTTGCTAGCTGATGTCACAACAGGAAAGAAGTTGTTTCTTTCTTCAGAAATCAAAACTTTAGCCGAGAACTTAAGACTGAAGCCACTGTCAAAGTGAGCGAAAACTGGACTTCATTTATTACCGGAATTATAAACGCAATTTAAAATACAAATTCCGATTAATTCCTGTAATTGGATCCACATTATGATAATAATATACATCAATGCAATACGAACTCAGCTATAAAATCAATGTTTCGGAATTTTGACCATTTAAACAATTACCGGCCTATATCTGACATATTCCTTGTCTCCGCTCTATTTCACACATTTTTCAGCAAAGTACCAACGATGTCCGTCGATATCCAAAAGCAATGTTTTCACAATGTCTGCTAATTCATCTGCATTGCCCTTAATCTGTTGGAATTCCACAGAAGTTTTAGAAGTTCGAATCCCCATTGCTTTTCTGGTCCTATTTTCTTTCAAGTTTTCTAATTTGGACAGTTTGCACGAGTTTAGAAGTTACGTTCTGAAATCCGTGTTAGGTATAAAGATGAGCAAATCCATTTTTTTTTTGGGTGGGGGGGCATTCCCGTTCTTTAAAGGTACGTTCCTTCGACTCATTTGCATTCTTTGAATGTGATTCGGTCTTTGGAATTCAATCACTTTTGGAAAAGTCGGTCATTTTGAATCGTTCACTAAACGAGAATGATAAACCCTTTAAGGAAATGAATCAGTATTCCTATTCATTTTACTGAATGTTTCCCTTTGAGCCATTCTCATTCCTACTACATTCCTTAGGCATTTATTTTCACTTAATAAATAGTTAAAAACATGTTTATTTCACTTTATATTTTTATACATTTGAATGCTCCGTTTTGGTGCGTTTTGTTCATAAAAGCCCTCCGACCACGAAACCCCAATTTATAATATTGCCTCCATAAGAAAACCAGGTTCCGTTTGGCGCAGTATAGCCCAGATGCTCTTGCGTCATAAAAAATCCAAACAACCAACCAACCAGATTCCGTAATTCATGACCGTTTAGCAATTGTTATTCAGGAACTTGCGAACTGGTAAAAGAAGGATCACCCATACATGCTTGCAGTGGCGGCTCGTGACTTCAAGAACGGGTGAAGCGGCAAGCCCCTCATTCACCTCCCAAAAAACCGAAAAAGTGACCAATAAATCAATAAATTTCCGTTTTCTAGCAAAATAATTGTATTTACTATGATTGATATATATATATAATTTAAAAATATGGACGTATTTAAATAATTCAATTATTTACACAACATATACTTTTCAATACAAAAATTGCGCATGCACTAGTTTATAAAATTTAAATATTATCTTGATACAAGGTTAAACAATGCTTCGGCAGTCCGATTGGAACTGAGGTCATAAAATCCCAAAAATCTTTCCACTAACTTTGAACCAGCAATAACATACCTAATTATGATACTACATTGAGATTTTTGGACAATATCTGTGGAATCGTCTACTTGTATAGAAAAAAATGCAATCCTTTATTTCTTTTTCGATATGTTCATTGATATATTGCCAAATGCAGTCAATTATTTCATTCTGAATAGTCTTAGAATTGCCGGCAAACATGGGTGTGATTTTTCAAAAGTGCTCATGAATGTCCACAGGGCTTATCGAAATAAAGGTTTCTAACAATTCTTTAAAATTCCCACGATTAGTGGAGGTTACGTCTTCGTGATGACCACGAAATGCTAATTCTTGCTTCCCCAAGTAAAGAACAGCACGAATGGGCGGGCAATTGAATGAAACGTCCATTAAGCTGCATATTTTCGTTGAAGCGTTTAATATATATTGCCTAAAGTATTCTTTTAAAGCATCCTCAATACCACTTAAATTTTTTTTTAAGTTTGAAAAACATAATGTACAATCCACATGGTAAAAAAACCTTTATGTTTGTGAAGAGCACGGGTAACGTTACCAAAATCATTGAAACCACTCTTATTCCACACATTTGATTTAACACCAATGTTTAAACATGGCATACAAAAAAGTTTATTTAAATAATAACTCCCACACAGCCATTCAAACTCCGAATATCACGAAATCTTAAAATGCCGATTATATACTTTGTCCTTTTTTTGCAACTTTACTTACATTTAACACAGGCATGGGCTTTTCCTTACTTAAAAAATCTTTTTTATCATCGTTATTCCGCTTGGAAAATGGGGTTTCTAATAAAATACATACTTGGTCATTTAAGGGAAACGTCATATTGTAAAGGAACCTATTAAGTTTAACCTAACGAATCAAGTAACGGAAATGGCGTTTTCTAGGCGGTTTGAGAACTTGTAGCATAGTGCGCATATCTGAACTTTGGACCATATAAAAGATGGACACAGCAGTGTCCCCAATTTAACGACTGCTCTTCGAGCGGCTCCACATCATAACATGACGTTAATTACGTCATTAGTCACGTGAGGAAAGTGGAAAGGACGTCTCGTCCTTCCTAGCAAGCTTTTCCATATTCTTCTAGTGTGTTAAAACGATCATGGTGCGGTACAGTGTAGCATATAATTGCAAGGAAAGGGGTGGGAAAGAAAGGCGGAATTTACTCATTTCACAGGCTTATTAATGTGTATATATCTTCTGTTCACGTTCTAAAGGATATGATTCCTGTTATCACACATAAACATTTCATTCACACATAAACATTTTATTCACACATAAACATTTTATTCACACATAAACATTTTATTCACACATAAACATTTTATTCACACATAAACATTTTATTCACACATAAACATTTCATTCACACATAAACACAAATTACCAAGAAAGGTACCAGCTTTAACCTAAAACCAGAAAATATGGAAGAAATAAGTCATTAAAATGTATAAAAAACAATATATAGCAATTATATAAAAAATCGACATATTTTAAATATCATATTTTTTTAAATTATTGAAAATATATTTTTACTTTGTCAGTTGGTTTTAAAATATAGGTATTTATGATATAAAAGCATATTAAAAATTTCAGAACTCTAGTGCGCATAGATCTGAAGATAATCTCTGCGCAATATAGAAACAGTGATTTTGAGAAAAAGAGCGTTCAAGTTGGAACTTGGTAACATGTAATAGTTATTTTTATTTTATACAATAGTGCAAGAAGTAATTGAAGAATTTTGATGCGGTTTGTTTTAAAACACTGCCAAAAATCTATATTATTTTTTAAACTAATAAATAAAAAATCGATTTTTTAAAGATTTAAAGGTCCTGTGTACCCTTAAGAAACAAAAACACAACGAAATTACACGCCTCTACTGTTACCACTCAACGTGCCTCGAAATACTTCAGGGTAATTAAATAATTTTAACAGATAAACTCTTGTAGTCACTCTTGTCACTAAACTCTTTGTAGTTTGAATCAAAGTTTTATTCAATTCTTTGATTTAATTTTTTTTCTTTGACCAGTAACACCCCCACAGAAAATTTTTTACCTCTAGAAACCTCTGTGGTAATCAAAAATCTCAATTTTTATTTCTGATCAAGCCATACCTCTGTTTTGGTAATTTTTACCTTTTTCCCATGCAAAACCTCTAGATTCAGAGGTAAAACCTCTGATCTGGCAATACTAGCTGACATGATGATGCGATAAAAATTTCTCTTCTCTGACAATACTTGCTATCCCCCGTAAATAAACCGTCGCCATGCTAACCATGTTCGCAAAGCATTTTCGTTTTGAAACGAAGCTCTGAATTTTTATCGCGTCGCTTCATTCGGTCCTTTTTCTCGGCGGGCAACATTTCGATGGTGCATTTAACGCGTTTAACGCGCTGACTTAAAAACGTAGTCTTCTGTTCCTGAATGTAATTCCAATTATATTAAAGGAATTAAATTCAAAAAAAAATAGTGGGCTCAAAATAAAATTTCGAATTTTATTTTTCTAATCAAATTTTAAATTTGACAAAAAAATAAAAATAATTTGGAGATTAAATTAAAAAAACTGTTCAACCGCCCAATTTCTTTAGGTGAAGTGCCACTTCACTCCGTCACCGACGAGCCGCCACTGCATGCTTGTGAAAAAATTATTATTAAAAATATAATTATTACTTCGGAATTCCGATTTTTTCTCTATCCCTTATGGGAAAATTAGACACAAGACGAGTGCGAATAGCCCTTATCGAAGCGATGATTCATGTACATTATAGAAAATGATAACGTTATCGTTCAGTTTAGAACTGTGGTTTTTATTAATGTCACTTTCAAACACGTCATTAAAAATAAATGGAAAATATAATTATATGCTCCGTAATTCGTTCTGCTTCGGCAAAGTTTGTTCTTGCCAAGGACTCTTTTTGACACACATTGAAATACAGCGTAATGTCTAAGAATTCAATTAATACTGCATTTAAAGTCTAAATTTCTGGAGTCTATGAGTATATACGCGTATGTGCGTATCATTTCTACGTAAATTGGACACAGCATAGGAAGAGTACTTTAATAATTTTACATAAATAATAATTAAGCAATGACAATCAAATGGTAATAATAATAATTTAGGTAAAAGTATTTCGTAGAAAGAAGAGTTATTTGCATTTGTCAAGGGTGTTTGTTATAAGGTTTGCATGAATATTAAATTTTCTCTTTTCGGACACATATGTAATATTAATAATAATAGTATAATATTATTATTATTAATAGTAATATTGATCTTTAAGAGAATCCGGTGTAAGAAGGCTGTGTCGGATTATTAGATAAAGAAGTACAAATTAAAAAAAAAAGTTTGTGTTTTTAGACGACTTTTTTGGGGGAGCCTACGATGGTACGTGTGTACAGATTGATGGTAAATCGAAGACTGTAAAGCAAAGAGTTTGCAATATCTCCCCTTTTACAGGCTGAGTTTTGTGTCCGTAGGGGTGCCGTAGAAGCAGTGGTGTATGAAAGAGGGTTCAGAGGGCTCAAAGCCCCCCCATTGGGTATCAGAACACGTTATTTTCTCATAGGCAGCATCACAAAATTTTCCTTAAAGCGCTTGAGCCCTCCCCATAGCCATTTAAGCCCCCACCCATGAATTTTGAATTGCTACTGTGTAGAGGTACAAATCTGTACCCTTTCGGTGTAGGTAATTGACGATTTACCGAATATTTTTCTACTTGCTTAACAGTTTCACATACAAACGCAGTAATAATGATCACGTAACTTTACAGTATTCCTACATGGTAATTACGAAATGTGACTATGACCAAATCTTTGTCTTCATCTCGCCCTAAACTTCACCTTCGCTTCCCGAGGAAGCATTTCTAGTGATATGTGCATTTCCATGTATGTATCATCAACTAATGCCTGTTCCTCACGAACAAATGCGATTGTCTGAAAACAACACACACTCAAGTCTGCCGACAAATCTGTGTAATAAATCTGTATGCGTGATAAATAATACTATTAATAAAAAAAATCATCGTTGCGTGTTTTCCCGTTACGGTGAGATGACCATTAGTGCTGCACCCAGAGCATAGCATGTTGCGTTAATGGGTTAGAACGAATGGACATCGGATCTGAATAAATATTGTTTATTGGCCTATGTGGAAAAAAGAAAAAGCTATTTACTGCAAAATTCCGAAAGATACTTGTTTTTCGTGTTTAATGTTAAAATTCCCATGATGTTCAAAAAATGAAATTGAGTTGGAAATAGACTTTCTTCGGCGAATAGGTAATGCATTTGTCAGCCGCGTATGTGAACTCAGGTTCGGATTCTGATGTTATCAAATGTTTTGGTTATTATCTGGAGATTTGGCGTCCTGAGTTCGAGTCTTTTAGCGACGAAGATTCGGATCTTATTGAGGACTTCAGGTATTGGACTATAGGTATTAAATTGGTGACACTTGCGTACATGTCAAGGCGGTCCAAAATCGGTAGGGGGAGAAAAAGGTGACAATTGCGTACAACGTTCGATTTCCCCTGTAAGACCCCCTCCTTCTAAATTAATTGATCACGATAATCGTTGCAATAATATAAATTGTTAGAAGTGCATGATGTAAATGATAAATCTTTACCATTTTTCAGCTTAATTTGAACACTCAAGCTTCAATATTATTCACAATACATATATATTAGAATACTATTTGTTGAATTTTGACTAAAACGGACACCTGCCAACAGACCGAACTTTATTTTTTTTTTTTATAAATATTTAGTGCTATTAATTCGTTGTCTGCAGTGCGTGAAAACGACCTAAGGTATTGTCGAATTATTTCTAGGGTTCCTTCGTCAAATAGGGTTCCATCGTAATCACGATGGAACCCTATCATGAAAATTCGTAAGTCTAAAGAAGAAAATCAAAGTTATGCAGGATAGTAAAAAGGGTGCAAGGGCAGGAAAATTATATAGCAACGATTTACGGTGGTGGGAGGCCAAAGATAAATGAGATTTTACAAAGTAGCGAATATTATCTGTAACAATCCTTTCATGGCGTGAACGTGGCAAGAAAAAGCGTCAGAATACCGGAAATGAAATTGACGAAGTGCTGTTAGAGCACTTTCCCAACTATCCATCAAAAACTTTCAATCAAAAATCCTGCAATTAAAATATTTCTTAATTACAGAATATTTTTTTTAACCTGGTGAGCCCAAAAATATAGACAATGGGGAAGGGTTAGATTGTATTTTTAAAGTAGCAGGAATAACAAATATGAAAGCCAGCGAGTTCGTTTCGCCGCGCCCATTTGCATACAGGGGCGCCGAAAGCCATCGGGGGTCCCCAGTCTCACTACGACGGGCTCCGATGACCCCTTTCCTGGGCAGTGGCATCGATATTTTTTCTTTTTGGGGGGTTTGAACTCCCCAAATGAACAGAAAGTATGAAATAAGCGGTTTTTTTTTAACTTGTCACATAATTATTTTACAAGATCACTGCTGAAAAAAGAAACTAACGTAAGTTGATATTTTTTTAATAATCGAGACTGGTTAATGAAGAATAATTAAAACCGTCGCCGGGGGGCACTATTATTTTTTCATTTTTAAATAAAAAGGCAAAAATGTCGTATCAAAAATGTTTTGGGGGACCGGGCCGCCCCCCCCACTGCATAGGTTCTTGCCAGTGCGGACCCCTAGCCTTCATCCGGGCCACCCGGGCTGTAGCCCCTGTTCCCCCCCTTCTCGTCGGCCCTGTTTACGTATATGTGGTTTTAACTGTACAGCTCGGTTCCTTATTGGTAAACAACAACATGCAGTTATTTTAATTATACAGAAATTTAAGGAAAGACTGCAGTTTATCCAAAGAGTATATAATTTATATTTTTTTTATATTATAATGAAGAAAATATATTGGTCTCTCTCTCTCTCTCTCTCTGAGAGTAATGAATCAATTCTCCTAACCTAAGATCTAACTTATATAGCCTCATTGTTTGTTTGTTTGTTTGGCTTTTTTATGGCGCAAGAGCATCTGGGCTATACTGCGCCAAACATGGTGCCTCATTTCTCATTATTTTTCCTTTGTCCCGCTGATTAACACACCATGGCCTTGGTATTTAGGCCCTGTTCTGAATAAACCTGAAGACCACGTTAAGCTCTCGATCACGTCTTAATGGCAGCATCGAACGACGTTAAGCCATAAAGCGAAAAACAGCTAATCTCTCTGGAGCACCGCACAAAGCCGTTGCTTAAAACGGCATCTGATGTTCTCTGCTTTCTCCAAACAATCAATTTTAATTGGAACGGTGTTTTTCTTCTAATTTTACCACCAACCTCTTTTAATAGCCATTTTTTTATGGTTGAGAATTTGCGTATACTCTCGGGGTCTTCGTATGACGTATTTCAGGAATGAGCGAATCTTCATTGCCTCATCCATTTAGGCGTTTTTCTGTCTTCCATTGTAACTAAATGTATCTTTACTGCTCTTAGCAAGATTATAAACAACAACTCCATCGAATCTCGGCGAACAAAGGACAGCGCAACAGCAAAAACAACGAAGTAATAGGCGTTGCCGCAGAACAATGGTAACTCAGATATTTGCTGTTCAGGGCATCTAAAAAAAAAGCAAAGTGTGGGGGAGCTTGATTCATTTTGGAAGCTTACCAGAGTCAAAAGTTCGCTGAACGGATTGCATTTGTTTTTTAAACAAAAGAAAATGTTCAGTTTTTGGCATCGCTTTCGTTTTTCTCTCCTCGTTTTTTCCATACCTGCTTGATGACAGAGTGTTCTTCCTTATTGCTCTCTTGTATCTTCAGATCTAGCCGCCAGAACAGTTGCATCTTGATATTCCTGATTGTCTAAGGGTTTTTAAAAACATGTATAGCTACTAAAAAGGTGGAATTTTAGATCTCTGAAGATCTTAGAATACGAGACTTTTTGGTCGTATCGAAATTTTAAAATTCCTTTTTCGTATTTACAACCCCTACATCAAGGTCTTGTCTTGTGAGCTTAAATTCAAGATCTTCTCGTCTCTGTCGTTTGAATTTTAAAATGAGCTTTTGTTTGTAATTTAACTCTTAAAATCTTTTGAAAAACCATCTTAATTCCCCGATCGTTTGGAAGATCATCCGAAATTCGTCACGCCTTTGACAGATCACCTGAAATTCGTCGTTCATTTGAGAGATCACTTGAAATCCGTCGTTTCTTTGAAAGATCATCCGAAATTCTTATGATCAAACGAAATCTACTCTAACTAATCTACGACTAATCCACGACTCTAATTTACTACTCTAATTTTGGAATATCATGCAGATCATCTGAAATTCGTCATGCCTTTGAACAATCATCTGAAATTTGTCGTTCCTTTGAAAGATCTCCGAAATTCGTCGTTTCTTTGAAAGAAGACTCAACATTCTTATGGTCAATCGAAATTTTACTCTAATTTTGGGATTTGAAAGAAGACTCAACATTCTTATGGTCAATCGAAATTTTACTCTAATTTTGGAATATCATCCAGATCATCTGAAATTCGCCATGCTTTTGAACAATCATCTGAAATTTGTCCTTCCTTTGAGAAGTCATCTGAATTCGTCGTTCCTTTGAAAGATCACCTGAAATTCGTCATTCCTTTGAAAGATCATTCGAAATTCTGATGGCCACGCGAAATTACACTCTAATTTTGGACGTCATCTAGAAATTTGTCGTTTCTTTGAAAGAAGATTCAATATTCTTATAGTCAATCGAAATTTTACTCTAATTTTGGAATATTGTCCAGATCATCTGAAATTCGCCATGCCTTTGAAAAATCATCTGAAATTTGTCGTTCCTTTGAGAAGTCATCTGAAATTCGTCATTCTTTTGAAAGATCATCCGAAATTCTTATGATGAAGCTAAATTTTACTCTAATTTTGGAGAGTCATCTAGAAATTCGTCGTTTCTTTGAAAGAACATCCAACATTCTTATGGTCAATCGAAATTTTACTCTAATTTTGGAATATCATCCAAATCATCTGAAATTCGTCATGCCTTTGAAAGATCGTCTGAAATTTGTCGTTCTTTTGAGAAGTCATCTGAAATTCGTCATTCCTTTGAAAGATCATCCGAAATTCTTACGGTCAAGCTAAATTTTACTCTAATTTTGGAGAGTCATCTAGAAATTCATCGTTTCTTTGAAAGAACATCCAACGTTCTTATGGTCAATCAAAATTTTACTTAAATTTTGGAATATCATTCAGAAATTCTACGATCACTTAAAGGATCATCCAAAGTTCTAGGATCCTTCGATAAACGATTTAATTTAATTTTTTAATCAGAAATTAACAGCATAGTTGCAGTTACTGAAAGATCGTAGCTCGAGACGTTACAACCCACCAGTATCTTTTGGAGGGAGGGAAGAACCGACTTGTATAAAAATTTTTTATACAAGTACATTGATGTATATATATTAATATTATATTTATTAACTATTACATTAATATAGTACAGTTGTTACAACTATTATGTATTGGTATTATAATACAGATATATTGGTAAATATTGGTTGGGCGTTAAAGGCGATACGTGTATTTACATAAAACAATATCTCCATCATCGATGACCTATTATTAACGGAATTTAAAAATGTAGGTTAGGGAAAAAATACAAGTTGATTTTAAAAATACATGCTATTTCGAGGAGTCGGCCTTATGCCGATGTGACAGACTTAGGTAAATCGTGCCCCGCGCTTTTGTGGAAGTGTAACCTTTTTTATGCATTTATATATGCGGGAGCTCACATAAGGAGGAGCTCACGAGTTTGAATCAGCCTGTTATTTCAAAAATTGATATTTTTCGTACAGGTAGACCACCTGCTCATGTTTTTATTAATATATAAAAATTACTGCCGCTCCTGAAAAAAAGATTAAAAAACGCTTATTTAACAATTAAATGCAAAACATACATTAAAAAAACTTTATAGAATTCATAGAAATTAAGGAGCTTTAAATAAGTGTTTCTCAACATTTCCCTGGTCAGGGCCCCCTCTTGAGTTTCATTTACGACCGTGCCCCCCACCGATGTATTGTTTAATTTTAATAAATGCATTTCAAATCAATGTGCTTTATCAACACTTTATTATATAAGAAATATTATTAATAAAAATATTTCATATTCCAATATTACGATATTGGATTATCACATATTACAATATTGGATTATCAAATATTACAATATTGGATTATCACATATTACAATATTGGATTATCACATATTACAATATTGGATTATCACATATTACAATATTGGATTATCACATATTACAATATTGGATTATCACATATTACAATATTGGATTATCAAACATTACAATATTGGATTATCAAATATTATAATATTGATTATCAAACATTACAATATTGGATTATCAAATATTATAATATTGATTATCACATATTACAATATTGGATTATCACATATTACAATATTGGATTATCAAATATTACAATATTGGATTATCAAATATCATAATATTGCACTTAATGTATTGAGATCCTTGTGGTTGATGAGAACAAGCACGTTTTTGTACATCTGGCTGCAGCTTTGCTAGAGACAACCGAAGACCAGCTCCGTGGGCGACCCGAGGGGGGTGCAAGGGGTGCACATGCACCTCCTTGTCTTATGAAAAAAGGGGGGGGAAGATTGAATCCACAAGAAACTATAGTCCAACAACATTATTTAATTAGAATTTTTCCTGGTTACGCCCACGTGAATACAATTCTGGAAGCGCCCAATGATCAACTTCTTTCACAATATCAATGTATATGATATTAAACAACAATATCAATCAACGTTTATTGGCGTAGTGATACCAACGCCGATGGTATGGCGTGATTAGATGGTGAAACGTTCGAAAGAAAATAAATATTTCTGCCTTCGGTGGGACCTGAACCCACGACCTTCCACTTGCCGGGCGGAGGCTCTACCATCTGAGCTACGAAGGACAATATATAATCTCTTTACGAACGTATATATACTGTTGCCAGTTATTTCGCAGAATGGTGTAGTACATAGACTACTATTTAAACCAAATTGCAAAGAGACTGGTATTAAATTGATCGAAATGCACGTTGCAGCATATGTATTTATTTTATATAAATCGAACACTACGCAGATTAAATCAAACAACAATGTCAATCAACGTTTATTGGCGTAGTGATACCAACACCGATGGTATGGCGTGATTAGATGAAGGATATCACTACGCCAATAAACGTTGATTTATATTGTTGTTTAATTTAATCTGCGTAGTGTTCGATTTATTTAAATGTATGACACATATGTCAATAAATATAACGAGCTTTTGATAGCAGATGAACTCTGCTAAATCCAATATCCAACAAGATAATGTAGAAAATCCAATAAAACAATTTTGCCTTCTCTCAAATCTATGGAAAGTTATTTGTATACTATAATTTTTGCCACCCACGTATTAATTACAGCTCAAACTAGAGCTTGTGTAATTTTGGAGAAAAAGAGACGCTTTCCCCATCCTGGATTCGAACCAGGGTCCCTCCGTTTAGCCCGGAGTGTCTTGGACCGCTAGACGAATGAGGACAGGAAACAACGCTCTCTTTCTCCGTATGTAAAGATGTTAAGGTATTATTAATATTATTAATAAACGGAGGGACCCTGGTTCGAATCCAGGATGGGGAAAGCGTCTCTTTTTCTCCAAAATTACACAAGCTCTAGTTTGAGCTGTAATTAAAACGTGGGTGGCAAAAATTATAGTATAATAAATTCCCCCACGAAAACTCACAAAATTCTCGCCCCGGAGGCTTTCTTGTGTTGACCATATTTGGCAATTGTGTTATCCCTGCGGAGGGTAATAATACCTTAACAAAGTTATTTGCAATTTCACTGCTTATCCAGAAATGTTGTCTGCCTTTATTGAGTAGAGCCTGGGCTGCTATATCCCATGGCAATTCATGTGGCATTCTTGTAATGCAATGTCCACGTCCTCTGCATTTACCTCATGTGCATTCTCCAGCTAGTCTGGGATAATCATCTGTAGCTGTTTAACCGAAATTGCGTGTCATTATACAAATCTTTCAAATGCTCAATTTGTACACAAATATTATCGTACAATTCTATTTCAAGACTAGCAAATCAAGAAATTGTATTAATTCACTATCATTTCAATATTACTCCAGACGAGTTTGAGTTTCTAATGACCGCTTTGCAAGGTATGATATTGCAGGTTTCTCCTTGCAATTGTCTATTAAAACAATTCAACTTTTCGAATATACCTGCTAAATAAACTATGTCACATTTAATAACAATTATCTTGTCTCCAATCGGCTTTCATTTAGAAATGACACTATTCCTAAGTGCAACAAAACAGCGGAGACAATACCCTTTTGATAGCTGTCAAATTTCTGTATGTATTAATGGACTTTTCATTTTTTCATTTTCTTCTCAAAATTGTCGAAACAAACAACTTTGAAGTATCTTTGATTTTATTTTATTTATGGTTTTTATAAATAAATATATGATACATTTATATGTGATAAAATGGTATTTATTCTTCAACACGTTATTTCTTCTCGTCCATAGTCAGTCAGGGTTGCCATTGCACAAGTTACAAATTCGTTTAAGTTGATGAGAGATTTGATGTGTTAGTGGTGTTAATATTTGTTAGTGATTAAATAATTTGTTATCGGCTTGACACAATTTCTTCTTTGTATTAGTAATAATTTTATTTTGTAAACTCATATTTGTAAAAAATGCAACACCATGAAGTAGCATGTGATTAAGCTGAAACTTTCAGGAAATGCAAATTAGGGTATGCTATTCAAATGATTAGAATTTCAGAGTCATCGCGCATGCGTGGGCTGAGCAGCGCCCTCTGAACTGCTGATGGATCCGTATAAATAGAGGGCTGTAGCGGGGCGTGTATGGTTATCTGCTAGTGGTAAACGTTACATGAGACGTCACTATGCCTCTACGACGAAAGAGGGCGACATTTCAGCAAGTTACGGAGTTTGAACGGGGACGAATGATCGGCCTTCGTGAAGGAGGGTTTTCTTATCGTGCAATAGCAGCTCGTATGGGGCGTAACAGCAGCACAGTGATGCGAGTGTGGAAGCAGTGGGTTCAAGAGAACCAGACAACTCGGAAATCCGGGAGTGGACGCCGAAAGGTGACGTCAGCACGGGATGATAGACACCTGGTCCGCATGGCGGTGACGGACCGTTTTGCTTCATCTGGATAGTTGGCAGAACGTTGATGCACTGCTACAGGTGTATCATTGTGTGCTTCATCAATTCGTCGGCATCTACTGCACCGTGGACTGCGTGCAAGAGTTCCTTTATACAGGATCCTCCTGACGCAAAACCATCCGCACCTGCGGCTACAATGGGCTCATAGAGACTGGCGTGCTGATTGGCAACAAGTGGTGTTTTCTGATGAATCCCGCTTTAATTTGGGGTACAGTGATGGCCGCATCCGTGTTAGATGCTATACCGGTGAACGCCACCTTCTAGAGTGAGCCTTTCCATTCCCGGATCGATTCAAACACTTGGCGACGAAAAAGCTTGGCGGCAAAAAAAAAAACCGCTTCGGCGCTAAACGGTTGATTCTAGCTACCCGGGTCGTTTATATTACATTCATTCAATTCGGACGAGTCCTTCATGGTGTTGCAATTTTTACAAACATGAGTTAATTGCTCATGAGCCCCTTAACAAGTCCCAGGGCCCCCCAATTTTATTACTTCTACTTCAACGCGTAATTTCCTCTTTACCGGACAATACCCGAATCTTATTGACGGTGAAGTTTAAGCTTTCCCCCACTCCAAATTATTAGCAGGTTTCAATAGATATTGAACCCGCTATTGCTGTTGGTTTTTCTGTCTGTACGCAATAAAAGGGCAAGGTAAAGGTCTTCTGTAAATGCAATAATTATGGTTGTTGTTAACGTTGAAAACCTACCGAGTTACTTGAGAATTAGAGAGTTGCGATTTAGAGACGGCTGGATTAGAGAGTTGCGAGTTAATGTTAATTGAAACCCGCTAAATTTAAATATCGACCTTTGACGATTTTCCTTCACTTGCTTGTTTTAATTTGTTCTCTATTTACAGTAATGATCTTATTTCTAGTTTGCCGATCTTTTAAAATGGGTGCTTGCTTTTCCCCGTAACGATGGTTTCAGACTGTTCATGATAGGCTCCTGTGTTGTTCATTTATTGATGGCCAATGAATTTTTTGACGTCTGAAAGAATAGCAGAGAGGGAAAAAGAGGAAGAAGAGCACATAAATAGAGCTATTTAGGCAGAATGATGCACTTTCATTTTTAGGATGAATACCGCTAAAAATATACATTTTTTTTTATTGTTCTCTTTATTTTTGAGCGAAAAAACAGGAAATAGGGTACTCTCGTATTTGCTTCGATTACAAAGCCTGTATATTTAGCAAATTTTTGACGATGGTTTTTCTTTATTTTTAAACGTCGAGTAATATATCTGTGGTCACAGGAAATAAGTATAAAATTACAATTTTTCAGGGCAGCACTTTTTACCTTTGAATTTTTACTTTATACACAGTTTTTCAAAAAAATATATTTGGGTGACATCAATGTGACTCAAAGCAGAAGGCTTGGGAGATGATCATAGTACACAACTTATTTATGATGCCATTTTTCGGCTTAACAACTTATTTGCTGTGACC
>QLNU02015359.1:66454132-66468432 GCA_006491805.2 Dysdera silvatica | reverse complement strand
TATATGATAACTATATAACTATATGGTAACTATATAATAACTATATAGTAACTATATAAGGACTATATAATAACTATATGGTAACTATATAATAACTATATAATAACTATATGGTAACCATATAATAAATATATAACTATATAATTATTGCCTGTCTAATAAGTTGAAGCAAATGCTTGCATCTTCGTTTGTATTTTTCTGCTTAAAGACAACTAAGGTCATGCTGCCCCGGGACTCACAAATTTCCGAAGAATTCGACCTCTGCTAGCTTGGGAACCAAACTCCCCCGGATTATGATGAACAGAAATAGCGGCAGGGGTTCTATGGTACCACTGGAATGAAACTCGGGTTAACGGGATGGTAGATAAACGTATTACCATTATAACACGGTAGGACCTACGAATTTGTAATTCTCAGGGGCACCGAGAGCCAAGGCGGGCCCCCCAGGCTCACCTCGACCGCCCCCCATGACCCTTTCCCTGGACAGTGGCACAGATATTTATTCAGGGCCGGGGCCCCCACAGATTATGTCCTTGCCATCTCGAACCGTTAAACTTTATCCGGGCTGCATCCCCTGCTGCCCTCCCCCCCTTCTCGTCGGCTCTGGTAATTCTGTGTCGTTTATAACACTGATTGGCATTTACACCTTGTGTTAACGGTTGTCGTTCTGACGAAATAGCCCAAGGCTATCGAAACAGCTGTAAACTATCAAATTTATTATTCAACTATGTTAATTTTTTGCCTTCTTAATTATTTTGCATGTCAATTTTTTTCAAACTTATATCAAGAAATGCGCAGTAAAATCTAGATGCACTTAGTCTTTTCTATCAAGTTGCATCTCTAGTAATGTACATAGAACATATTTTATATTTTTCTACAATATATAAAAACTCTTTTTTTTTATTTAAATAGTACTAATTAGGCCATTAATAATTAGATAAATGCCTTTTCCTATTAGCTAGATAAGGTCAAAATTAGTTAGGTCCAGCTGAAGTTATGAATTTTTTTAGCGAGTCCGTTGCAACTTTGACTCATTTTCGTAAATAGACTCTTTGAGTGACTCGCTGACTCTTTTCGCACTATCTGGAAGCTATTCTTGCAGATAAAAGGAATTAATCAATCCATCTATCCTTCCTTCCTATCTTCCGTCCATGCGTTGTCAATTTCGTAGAAGAGCAATTGAGCCAGCGGATTATGCAAATCGTTTGTCCAAAGTTAATCGAAAGGCAATCGAACCAATGGAACTAATATTGAGCATCAAATAAATGTTTATTGCGTATTTAGTTGAACTATTAAATTAATAAAGCTATTTATTATTGCTGTTCAAACCAATCATTATTGTAAATTTAGTTGAAGAACAATTAAATCAATGACACTATTATTGCTGTTCAAACGAATCGTTATTTTAAATTTAGTTGCAGAACAATTAAACCAATAGAATTACTATTGTGCATCAAACCAATCATTATTGTAAATTTACTTGAACAACAATTAAATCATCGAAGCCATTATTGCTGTTTCAACGAATCGTTATTTTAAATTTAGTTGCAGAACAATTAAACCAATAGGATTACTATTGCGGATCAAACAAAAATGGTAACTGTAAATTTACTTGAACAACAATTAAATCATTGAAGCCATTATTGCTGTTCCAACGAATCGTTATTTTAAATTTAGTTGAAGAACAATTAAACCAATAGAATTACTATTGCGGATCAAACAAAAATGGTAACCGTAAATTTAGTTGAACAACAATTAAATCAATGAAGCTGTTATTGCTGTTCAAACGAATCGTTATTACAAATTTAGTTGAAGAACAATGAAACCAATAGAATTACTATTGCAGATCAAACAAACGGCTATTGTAAATTTAGTTGAAAAACAATTAAATCATTGAAGTCATTATTGCTGTTCCAACGAATCATTATTTCAAAATTTAGTTGCAGAACAATTAAACCAATAGGATTACTATTGCGGATCAAACAAAAATGGTAACTGTAAATTTAGTTGAACAATAATTAAATCAATGAAGCTGTTATTGCTGTTCAAACGAATCGTTATTACAAATTTAGTTGCGGAACAATTAAACCAATAGAATTACTTACAATTGCGGATCAAACAAAAATGGTCACTGTCGATTTAGTTGAAAAGCAATTAAATCAATGAAGTTATTATTGCTGTTCAAACGAATCGTTATTACAAATTTAGTTGCAGAACAATTAAACCAATAGAATTACTATTGTAGATCAAACAAACCTGCTATTGTAAATTTAGTTGAAAAACAATTAAATCATTGAAGCCATTATTGCTGTTCCAACGAATCGTTATTTTAAATTTAGTTGCAAAACAATTAAACCAATAGAATTACTATTGCGGATCAAACAAAAATGGTAACTGTAAATTTAGTTGAAGAGCAATTAAATCAATGAAGCTATTATTGCTGTTCAAACGAATCGTTATTACAAATTTAGTTGCAGAACAGGTGTCGAGAAACAGTTTTTAACACAAACTTGGCACATTTTCGCTCCATTAAATGTTTAGCCGGGTCTATTTATCTGTCTCGTATAATTTGCTATGGTAACGTCGCGATTTAAATCCTTGTGTGCATCACGCATGTTGGGGCATGCACGCAATCTCGCTTCCAATGCCCTTGTTTTCTTTCAGTGCACGCATTTCCAATGCCAGGACAGTGTGCAGAAATGCACGGATGTCATCACGTAAATAAAAATGCAAAACTATTTGTGCATTTTTAGGAAAATCTAACAACGTTATTACATTTAATGAAATCGGTTGGGAAGGAACGGAAAAGAGAGAAGTTTAAGGCGAACAATTCTCCTCTTCATATCGCGCCTTCCAAAAGAATTTCCATCGATAGGTGGCGCTGCAAAAACAACTCTAGTACGAAATGGCAACACCCCGTCTTCACTTGGAATTCACCCTAATCGAATTCCGGTGATCAACAATGTCTATCTGCAACATGTTGATACGTTCCACAACACGGTTGCCAACTTTCAATGTATTTTCACTTTTAGTAATTATTGCCATAATTACTAAATTTATTACTAATTGACTGCTATAAAAACGAGCGTTTTGTATGATTCTGCTTCATGTTGGAGCATAACCACCGTATGAGCAAATACGGCGTCGTATAAACGGATATTGGGCGTAATTAAAAAGTGTTGTATGAACGAGTCCTCGTAAAATGAGAGATTACAGTGTATTCAGAAATTGCAAACTCCCCGAACGCAACACATCGTTTAATAGACTGGGTAATTGATCAAAATACAAGTCTACGTCAATTTAATTTCTTTTGCCGTATTTTTAACAAAGATCTTTGCACCTATTACGTCATATTTTTAATAAAGATTTAACATTTATTATGCTATATTTTGCATAATCGATACTTTTACGATTAAAAACGAAATAAGAACGATGATTTTATATCGATATGTGTTGGGATCCCCTTATTTCTAACCAAGTCATTGTGTTCACATCGTGAGATCTCCAATGGGAAAAACAAAAGCATGTAGGAACAGACTGGCGTGTTTCCAATTCACATATAATTGCACTAAGCGTTAAACCTTTATTCCAATTTCAAATAGGGAAACAATGTGTCTAGTGAGAGGGGGCGTTTTTTTCTCGCTGAGCAATTCTTATAACTGAAGCTAAAACGGTTCAGACCTGTTGCCAATCCCGCGGTTATGGCACTCCAAAACACCCTAAATCCGCTATTTTTGACGCGTTTTCAGTCGGAAGGGAACTAGACAGAAAACACTTCTTACTAGCCAATATGATGATTTTTCCTGTTGCTAGGACCGATGTTCTGCCAAATCAATTAATTTATGGTGATTATATCTTTCATCCCAATGTCTGGACGCCCCATATTTAAATCTTAATAGACTTCGCCAGATCATAAAAGTCATATTTCCATTATTCTTAACTACTACACTGCGAAGGCGGTGTCGTTTTCCGAGAGGATTGACGTATCGTAGTGATGTACATTTCCTGGTAACTTCCACAGTGGCATGAAATACGCACCAAATTTGAAGCCTTTGCAGGCGGTCTTGACAAGCAAATTATTAAAAAAATTCATGAATATTTTTAAACAATTTCATTGGAATTGTCAAATTAAAAAAAAAATCACGTGGTTATTGGTTATGACAGTGAGATATCATAGAGATTGTGTAATATTAAAGGAAGATATTAAATATAAATTTATTTCCACGACTTTGGCTTTATTCTATGTATTTTCACAGAGAGAGAGAGAGGAGGATCTGTTTATATTAGCTTCCAAGTGATAGTCCAAATTCGGTTTTGGAAAGCGGTATTTTTTTAACTCATATTATATATTTTTCCACTTATTTATTCATTTTAATAACTTATTTCAAAACACATTTTTGCGACTGCAAGTTAATTTAATTTAAGATCTCTCGCAATTTCGCAAAACAGAAATCAATTTCAGCGAAGACATTTTCAGATTACGCGGCGCATAGTCCTCTGTTGTCAGCAATTTGAAATTTTGAATGAACAAAATGTTTTGCACTTCTGAGTAAACAACATATAAGTTGACATTCGAAACTACTCTGGAGTATACACAAAATAAAATACTTTTTTTTTCAACAACATTTGCTACGCCAAAATTATGGTGGATGAAAGGTGTTAAGCAAAGAGGGGCTGCTTAAGTATTGCGTAAGCACATTTTGGTTATTTCTTTTATTTTTGTCCCCTCCACCTTGTAAGGTGCCAAGCAAATGCCTAATCCCCCTACCCCTGCTCATACTCTATATAACATTTCGGTTTTCAATAGTTTCGCACGTTTTGATTGGATGGATTGATTGATTGATGGATTGATCGATCGATCGATCGGTCAGTTGGTTGTATTTTATGACGCAAGAACAGTGTGGACCATTCTGCGCCATATATGGTGGGACCACACATTCGATTACAAGTTTTGAAATAAAAATGCAATGTATGTGATGCAAATTGTAATACTTATTTTCCTTTTTATTGTAACATTGAGTACTTATTTATAAGTTTGTTATAATATTAAACGCTTATTTATAAATAGAGAGTAATCACAATAAATTATCGCGTTTAAAAAAAGTTTTAACACGCTGTTAATTGCTATTTTTTTGGCACAAGAAAGTATTTTGTTATATTTTTATTGTTAATGTTTCTTATGTTGTAAGCAAATAGCGTGTAATATATAAGAAGTGGTACAGTGGTGCAGTACAGTGGACCATATTCAAGTATTAAGAGAATTAATTGAAAGAACACATGAATATGAACTTCCATTGTGTGTTGCATTTATTGACTATGAGAAGGCCTTTGACTCTATAAAAACATCAGCAGTCATCAACTCTTTAAGATCAACAGACATTGAGGATGTGTACATTGACATGGTGAAACGTGTGTATAAAAATGCAAGTGCAAAATTTCGGTTACATAAAGATACCAAAACTATCAAACTTGGCAAAGGGGTGAGGCAGGGAGATACCATTTCTCCAAAACTTTTTACTTCTGCTTTACAGATGATTTTTCAGCTGATAAATTGGAATAACAAGGGAATAAAAATAAATGGTGAATATTTAAATCATCTGCGGTTTGCTGATGACATTGTTATTTTTTCAACGGACCCATTAGAACTCCAAGACATGGTACAAGAGCTCTCAACTAGAAGTGAAGAAGTTGGACTCAAGATGAACCTACAAAAAACTAAGATCATGTTCAATAATTTTGTAGAGGAAACAAAAATACAAGTTGACAACACTGAGCTAGAAATTGCTGATTCATATATTTACCTTGGCCAGCTGATTTCAATGGATGGCAACATTATGAAAGAACTCAACAGACGTATTAAACTTGGCTGGAGTGCATTTGGAAGAAACAGTTTTATCCTGAAGGGGAAATTGCCTTTGTGTCTAAAAAGAAAGGTCTTCAACCAGTGTGTATTGCCAGTCCTCTCTTATGGATCAGAGACATGGAGTCTAACAGTTGGAGCAATACGAAAGTTACAGACAACGCAAAGGAGCATGGAGAGGTGCATGCTTGGAATAACTAGGAGAGATCGAAAAAGAAACACTTGGGTGAGAGAGCAAACTAGAGTAGAGGACATCATTGTTAAAGTAAAAGGACTGAAATGGCGATGGGCTGGGCATATTGCAAGAAGAACTGATCAACGATGGACAACAGAAATTCTGAACTGGATTCCAAGAGACCACCGAAGACCTAGAAAACGTCCTCAAACTAGATGGGTGGATGAAATAAGAAAACAGGTTGGGGTGACGTGGAAGCGAATTGCTCAGGATAGACTTGTGTGGAAAGCATTTGGAGAGACCTTCATCCAGCAGTGGATAGATAATGGTTGAATATGATGATATAAGAAATGGATTTAATAAAATACATTTATTAAAAATAATACATTTATGATAATTTAAAAATATTAGGGAGCCCCAGAAAGCCTTAAGGCAGCTTCCGAGCCAAAAAAAGTTATAAGAGCCACTGGTTCAAATAATTAAATATTTAACTGCTATCACGTGTATTTCATATTTTCTACTCGCAGTGTGTCATGCATCAAGTATTGTAGTTCTGTTAGTTCGGTTGTTTTCGTTTAATTATTTTAATTTTTAATATTATTATTAATATTATTTTAATTTAATTATTTTTTGTCCTACGTAAGCATGGTTCAGACTCCCCCCTACCCGTTGTCAGCAAAAATAAGCAAATGTCAACCCAAAGATGCGTACGTAACACTTGAACGGTCCCAAAGGGACAAAATAAAATACTTCAATCAGGCGTAAGGTCAGGGTATGACCCATGGGAAGAAAATACAGGAACATGGGTTAAGATGACTAGGATATAGGTGAGAAAGAAAATGGATAGACTAGTAGTGGTAATGGGAAAGTGGAAGAGAAGACGACCATGACTGTGATGGAAGGATCGAATGACGAAAGATCTGGAATAGTATGGATAGAGCACAGCAAAAATTCTTTGATAGAAGATTGTGGAAAGAGAGAATGAAAGAGCATACTGACTCCATAGGAACATGGGAAAACAGAGATTATCATCGTTCCAAAGCTCATGAATATTTCAAGATATTTAAGCAAAACGCTTCTTCAAGACTCTTCCAAACTCTTACAAATTTTAAATTATTTAACATTTCTTCTCATGGTACCGAAATATGGAATTCGTTAAACCATAAACTCACATATCTGTGGTCACAGCAAATAAGTTGTTAAGCCGAAAAATGGCATCATAAATAAGTTGTGTACTATGATCATCTCCCAAGCCTTCTGCTTTGAGTCACATTGATGTCACCCAAATATATTTTTTTGAAAAACTGTGTATAAAGTAAAAATTCAAAGGTAAAAAGTGCTGCCCTGAAAAATTGTAATTTTATACTTATTTCCTGTGACCACAGATATATTACTCGACGTTTAAAAATAAAGAAAAACCATCGTCAAAAATTTGCTAAATATACAGGCTTTGTAATCGAAGCAAATACGAGAGTACCCTATTTCCTGTTTTTTCGCTCAAAAATAAAGAGAACAATAAAAAAAAATGTATATTTTTAGCGGTATTCATCCTAAAAATGAAAGTGCATCATTCTGCCTAAATAGCTCTATTTATGTGCTCTTCTTCCTCTTTTTCCCTCTCTGCTATTCTTTCAGACGTCAAAAAATTCATTGGCCATCAATAAATGAACAACACAGGAGCCTATCATGAACAGTCTGAAACCATCGTTACGGGGAAAAGCAAGCACCCATTTTAAAAGATCGGCAAACTAGAAATAAGATCATTACTGTAAATAGAGAACAAATTAAAACAAGCAAGTGAATGAAAATCGCCTCAGCTCGATATTTAAATTTAGCGGGTTTCAATTAACATTAATTCGCAACTCTCTAATCCACAACTCGATAATCCTCCACTCTCTAATCCGTCACTCTCTAATTCTCAAGTAACTCGGTAGATTTTCCACGTTAACAATAACCATCATTATCGCATTTACGGAAGACCTTTACCTTACCCTTTTTATTGCGTGCAGACAAAGAAAAACCAAAAGCAATAGCAGGTTCCATATCTATTCATTGAAACTTGCTAATAATTTGGAGTGGGGGAAAGCTTAAACTTCACCGTCAATAAGATTCGGGTATTGTCCGGTAAAGAGGAAATTACGCGTTGAAGTAGAAGTAATAAAATTGGGGGGCCCTGGGACTTGTTAAGGGGCTCATGAGCAATTAACTCACGTTTGTAAAAATTGCAACATCATGAAGGACTCGTCCGAATTGAATGAATGTAATATAAACGACCCGGGTAGCTAGAATCAACCGTTTAGCGCCGAAGCGGTTTTTTTTTTTGCCGCCAAGCTTTTTCGTCGCCAAGTGTTTGAATCGATCCGGGAATGGAAAGGCTCACTCCAGAAGGTGGCGTTCACCATTATAGCGTCTAACACGGATACGGCCATCACTATACCCCAAATTAAAGCGGGATTCATCAGAAAACACCACTTGTTGCCAATCAGCAAGCCAGTCTCTATGTCTATGAGCCCACTGTAGCCGCAGGCGCCGATGGTTTTACGTCTGGGGGGGGGGGGTCCTGTATAAAGGAACTCTTGTACGCAGTCCACGGTGGAGTAGACGCCGACGAATTGATGAAGCACACAATGATACACCTGTAGCAGTGCACCAACGTTCTGCCAACTGTCCAGATGAAGCAAAACGGTCCGTCACCGCCATGCGGACCAGGTGTCTATCATCCCGTGCTGACGTCACCTTTCGGCGTCCACTCCCGGATTTCTGAGTTGTCTTGTTCTCTTGAACCCACTGCTTCCACACTCGCATCACTGTGCTGCTGTTACGCCCCATACGAGCTGCTATTGCACGATAAGAAAACCCTCCTTCACGAAAGCCGATCATTCGTCACCCTTCAAACTCCGTAACTTGCTGAAATGTCGCCCTCTTTCGTCGTAGAGGCATAGTGACGTCTCATGTAACGTTTACCACTAGCAGATAACCATACACGCCCCGCTACAGCCCTCTATTTATACGGATCAATCAGTAGTTCAGAGGGCGCTGCTCAGCCCACGCATAAGCGATGACTCTGAAATTCTAATCATTTGAATAGCATACCCTAATTTGTATTTCCTGAAAGTTTCAGCTCAATCAAGTGATTCCTTCATGGTGTTGCAATTTTTACAAACATGAGTTTACAAAATAAAATTATTACTAATACAAAGAAGAAATTGTGTCAAGCCGATAACAAATTATTTAATCACTAACAAATATTAACACCACTAACACATCAAATCTCTCATCAACTTAAACGAATTTGTAACTTGTGCAATGGCAACCCTGACTGACTATGGACGAGAAGAAATAACGTGTTGAAGAATAAATACCATTTTATCACATATAAATGTATCATATATTTATTTATAAAAACCATAAATAAAATAAAATCAAAGATACTTCAAAGTTGTTTGTTTCGACAATTTTGAGAAGAAAATGAAAAAATGAAAAGTCCATTAATACATACAGAAATTTGACAGCTATCAAAAGGGTCTATTACTTTACTTATTAAAGGAGATTTCTCAAAATGTGGTGCCATAGTGTGTTACTGTAAAGCTAACTTTAATTCATTGTAGCTTTTATGTCACTCTTTGTTGAAAGCCCATCCACCGCGATAAGGTGGTGCCACAGTGGGTAGGAAAAATTGGTTTTCAATTGTCCCTAAGTCAAACATCGGAGAAAAAACAAACAGTGAATCTTTCGTGTGAAATGGTAGTTAAAGCAATGCTTATGAAATGGTAGTTAAAGCAATGCTTATGAGATGGTAGTTAAAGCAATGCTTATGAGATGGTAGTTACAGCAATGATTATGAAATGGTAGTTAAAGCAATGCTTATGAAATGGTAGTTAAAGCAATGCTTATGAAATGGTAGTTAAAGCAATGATTATGAAATGGTAGTTAAAGCAATACTTATGAAATGGTAGTTAAAGCAATGCTTATGAAATGGTAGTTAAAGCAATGATTATGAAATGGTAGTTAAAGCAATGATTATGAAATGGTAGTTAAAGCAATGATTATGAAATGGTAGTTAAAGCAATGATTATGAAATGGTTCTTAAGATGATGAAGGTAATGCAAATCGTTGTTTGTTTGTTTATTTTTTTACTGTTTCTCACAACTAATGCTCAAAATGCTGCCTCCCCTCGATTTGAAAATGTCTTAGGCAATAATTAGTCATTCATTACATTGCATAGTACGTTGGGGGTACGTTTGACGCAGTATAGCCCAGATGCTCTTGCACCATAAAAATCCAAACAAACAAGCGTTGGGGGTTATAAGACTTACTTCGTCTATTATTCGACGCAAGTAACTTCTGCATAAGCTCTCATACGATCACCATATCCTCACATCATAAGAATAATTATCCGCTCTCTGTGAGTGAATGCCATTTTTTAATATTGCAATGTTATCAGTAAAAAAATTTACATAAATTTGTTGTTGAGATTAATATTCAAACAAGAATTCATGCATCAGCAGTCACTGCCGTGTTAAACGCTACTGAACAGCGCGTCGAGAAAGGTACATCTGTCTGGAGAAACCCATCAATTTATAGCAGTTTATCAAGGTGACGTGAAACGCGACCAATTAATTTCGTCCTTTCAGCATTTCACACACCTTCTATTGATATCCCAAACGTTATTACCGATATTGGTGTTGGATAACATGGCACACTAACAGTATTCCATACTTTTTTCGTATTGATAATTTATTTGAAAATTTTTTCATATTTTTTTTAATTTCTTCCCTACTGCTTAATCATAAGAAAATGACATCTTATTGTAAAGTCCACAAAGCGGTACATTTTTAAGGCAGCTTTTTGTGCTGAACATGATTCCGTGATAAAAGAAGTATGGTTTCTAATCTCAAAAAATGAGTTTGGGTCACGTGGGGGGTCTCCTGAGGGCACTGGGCCTCAACGTGTGATAGCACATCTGATAGATCTTCTGAAATCACGTTAAATTTTTCAGGTTAATGCCTGCGGTGAAATGGCTTTCTTACCGAGATATTTCGGGGTTGTCGGACTTTTAGGACACCTTGTAGAGTTTCTTTTTTCCTTTAATCTCTAGGGAGACATTGGGCCTTTACAAAAGCTTTTCATTTGCTTCGATTTCCTGCAGGTCTCGATATTTTTACATAATCTTCCCGTTTTCTCTCTTGTTTAAGTTCGTCTTTCACAGTTCTCCATGTGTTTCCTAGTTTACCTCCTTTATTTTTCCATGGAGGCTCTCGTCTAGTACTTGTCTACCAACAGTATTGGATTTCTTTCTTTAAGAAATAAAGTATCAAAAACGTCCAAATATGTGAGTAAGTACCAAATATTTAAATTATCGTGAGATGAAACAAATACTTGTTCAAAAACATGCCAAATAGGAATTTTAAATAGGAATAAGCGTTTTTAGGCTACATAAGGTCTAATAGCATAAAGCAAAAGTGCGAATTTAATCTCCGATTAGGGAAAAAGTACTGAAAATTCCATTGCTATCTTTTCCATCTGGCCAATAACATAGCTAAAAGATTACTATGAACGTTCAAATGTTTACTAATGTTAACAGGAACTAGTTTCTTTGGATTGGCAATCAATATGGCGTAAACGACTGATGAAGTTAAAGGTAAAATTATTTCTTTTCCTTTCTTACAAACCCCTTTTAAAATATACAAATACATATTTTGAGAGAATTTTTTCGTATTTTAAATTTTTTGTTGAGGGGAGAAGATCCTCAACTGCTCTCTTTTCTAATATATCGTTATAATAAATTATAATTTGAATCCAAATAAGGCGAAGCACTTGCCATTCTTCTACCAGCCCGTAGTCCGGTGTTTTATGTTATAGCACAACATAATTTTAGCTTTCGTTATGTTATAAAACACAAACATACCATCAAATATAGGTTATAGCACAACATAATTTTAGCAGTCTTTGTGTTATAGAACACAAACATACCATCAAATATAGGTTATGGCACAACATAATTTTAGCTTTCTTTATGTTATAAAACACAAACATACCACCAACTACTGCATATGAACCTAAAATTTATGGCCGAGAAATTTATTTTTCGGTTTAATTTTCCCCTATTTTTCCGTTTTAGGCCTTCTAGAGTAGTGCTTCTCAACCTTCATAAGGCCGCGGTCCGATAAATTATTTTTTTGCATGACGAGGGCCCGGTTCCAATAAAGTTACTCGTAAATACCTTCCCATTTTCTTGAAGTTCCTACATTAAACTATCATAAGTACGAATAATTAATTGGCATTATCATAAAGAGTATTAATACACTCATGGGCGTAGATCCGGGGGGATGGGAATGTCCCACCCCAATAATTTCGCTACTTTTACCATAAGCTTAAATCAGCAGTTATAGAATTTGTTATACGCAAAAGAAAAATTTCAGAGACTGTAATAATTCGTATTTTTTCAAGATGCATTTGATTTCCATTCAATGCAATAATATGGCTGATAATATATAAAAATTATAAATTCAATTGAAAATAAAAATAATATTAAATAAATCGCAAGGAAAAAAATAAAAGGACTTTAAAATCTTCCAGAACTAGCGGAAAATGACCAGAATTGGCAATGTTCAACTTTCAAGATATGTGGCAAGGTTTTTAGATTTAGATTTTTTAGATTTTAAGAACGATGGTAACTTAAATAGCAACAGCAATATAGATTATATTTCTGACGATAATAACAGTTCTGTAATTCACACTTTTAATAACAACCGTTCAGATTATACATCTGATAATAAATTTTGCGGGGAAAATCATATGAATTTTAATTCCCTATTTTTCGAATTTTATAGTTTTACTATAATGGCATAAACAGAGAATATAAAGCATTCAAAAATGCAATAATGCTAGTCAAATAAAAAAAAATTTACGTAACACTGTTTCTGTTAACATAAAACTAAAGTATATGATAGATGAGTAGAATAACAAACTTTTCTGTTGAATTCCGTATCAATAACAAGAACGTGATTTAATATTAATTTAGAAATTATTGATTATTCAATCTGAATTTTTCATGAAACAAGACGGCATTTTTATACAAAAAATCTGGCATTAGGGTTTAATTTCACCACACTTATTATATTAAAATCTGAACACTTTCTTTCCAAAGAATAGTGTGCAAGTTCGGTGTAAATCGTACAATAATTTTAATCTAGGAAATAATCTACACATAGAAAATAATTTTCGAAACTCTAAAATGAATGCAAATAAACCGCATGGAATGCTATAGATAAAAGATATACGAGTATAAGAATGGAAATATTGAAGCGACACAACCATCCACAAATATTTTCGCTTTTCAGTGTGTATCATCCTCATATATAGGGTGAGGCAGAAAGGACGGACGTTTTTTTAAAAAATCACAAAATCGTTAATGTTTTCTTAAAAAGAAATTTATTGATATACCTGAGTTCGTATTGAAATAGCATTTGATAAAATCAAAGTGTGGAAAACAACATCTCCAATGTGGTGTCCGTTATCACTGATGCATTTCTGAGGGCGTTCTTGGAAGTTGGCATGCAATCCTTCAAACGTCGCTCTGTCGATTTGGGCAACTTTCACGCGAATAGCTTTCTTCTGTTCTTCCAATGTGTACCTCGTGTACGAAGTGCTGAAACCCAACATAGGATAATATTGCGAGCGGGAACAGCTTGATTTCTATGAATATTGAAATGGCGACGAAACTCACGCTGAACTTCCATGATAGACTAGTTATTCTTGATGAAACAGTTGTACGCAAAAACGCGGTGTTCTATCGTCCACAGCCTCATGGCTTCAACTGAAAAAAATGCTAAGACTCCACAAACCTAACGCTACCTAACACGCATCTCTCAGTTCACCTGGTGATGACTTCTAGCCATCAAAACGTCCATTCAAAAACGTCCGTCCTTTCTGCCTCTCACTATATTTCAGAATGCATGATATTTCCCTTCAGATAAATAATATTTTTCGCTAGCATAAGCGCATGGAATGTGTGTGCGTGCCAAAATGCGTAAACGAAATAGCAAGCAGAATGGAATACATTTTTGAACACCACAATACCCAAACCTCAATAAAATTTTTGAAGCAAACCCATTTCTGAGGATATAGCGTTTACAAGGAAAAACAAAGTACAGGGGTAATGAAATTTTCCCACTTTGACTTCATGCCAGCTTATACTTACTGGGATAATCTGTTTTCATGATCAAAACCATAAACTTTTGAAACGTTACTCGATAAATCACC
>QLNU02015359.1:66442003-66454032 GCA_006491805.2 Dysdera silvatica | reverse complement strand
CGTGTGGGTCTCCTTCCAGTTAGATACCAGCAACCCTTTTGCAGGCCATATATATATATATATACAGGGTTCACAGGAAAGTCGGAATGCGGCCAATAACTTTTGAACCAAGACAGCTACCAGTTGATTTTTTCTTCGCCTGGATACAAATGGAGTTATGGTTTACCAATCATTCGCGGAACATATGAAGATTCTGCTGATTCCTATTTTGTCCTTTGTCCCGTAGGTTAACGTGTTGTTCAGTAGTTTCTGACTGTACTCCTGAGAACGCTTCAATAGACTCACACATTTTTACTCGGCGTGGCAAGGCAGCTATCCAAGTGTCAAGTGTGCTGCGGGTTATTCCTCTACCTTGATGAAAATAAAAGACAAATAAAATTACCTATATTCCCTGCAAATATTATAAACGTGTAAGGACTTAACATAATCTACACGTATATAAAAAAAATTATGTACCTGTAGTCAATCCTCCTTTGGATTTCATGGAGCGTATAAAACTTTGCTTCCTTGCAAGATCATCTGAGACTCCTGACCGAAAACGAACCCTTCTCCGGATTGTAAAATTGCCTTCTGATGTAAACTTACCATATTCATCGGATGGAATCATTTCTTCAAGATCTTCCATTTGTTGCAAATGAAATCTTGTCTATGCAGATGCTCTGAAAACAAATAAAAGTAATTTTAGTGCGCAGACATGTTTCGCATTACATTTTGTAATATATGACTTTTATAGTCACTTATATGTTGCGTATAAGAACTTACCAGATGCGTGAAAGAAAGGAATCATCCCTCGTATGCTTTTTCAAATGAAGTTCGTAGTTTCTAGTTCTCTCGCCTGGTGGATAGCAATGTATAATATTGTTCAATTTCAAGTACTGAACCCATATCCTAGCAGTGTGTGAGGTGTCTTCTTTGTATTGTAGTTCTTTCGATAAAACTTCCTCCATTTTTTTTACTATTGACCACGCCCCTCATAGGGACCGCCCCTCCCTTCCGAAACTAAATTTTTAATGAGATTTGGTTACGTCCTTGAGTGTTCTGATTGTATCGATACATACTGTAAAAATTGTTGAACCCCCACACAATTAAAACTTGGCTACGATCCTTTTATTGATGACTGATTTAATTCAAGCTCAGAGATCTCCCTTCTTTGAAATAGGTGATGGATTTCAGGCACTTTTTTTTTCCTTGTCGCTTATCTCTATCTGGCACTGGCAACCTCATTGGCGATAAGCCGCAGCAGTAAGTGCTTCGTGGGGAAGAAATATCTCGGGGTCCATATGTTGTGACGCAAGCGGGGGTGGGGAGTTTTTAGATGTTATACTAAACATCTTACTGAACATGTATACCAATTTTTAGCTTGTTATCAAAAATTTGGCGTCTAAACTTTAATGTTACTGGGCTACTGTAGCCAAATGTAAAAAGTGAAAATATAATTATACAATATACGTTGCCAGATACCATAGTTGAAATTATGTATATGTGGAAACAATTATGTAAAAAGAAACCATTTGGCATTTTGCCAATTTTAGAAATTAAACTTAAGTTTCCTTTCTTGCATTTCTAAGTGGCAACAGTTAAGAAAGCCTGCGAAGTGAACATGGTGTTTCTATTGTGGGAGCCCACAAAACTACACATTGCTACAGTGTGAAACGTCCCAAAGTATGTGATAATTAAAGTAATAACTGCCATGAAAAATAATCCGATATCTCTCTATATATACAAAGTCAGGGTGCGAATTAACAGGGGGATGGGGGGGGGGATTTCCCCGGCTCGTGAAAATATATCCCCGGCAAAAGATTTTAATTAACTTCCCTGCCAGGGATGATTATTTCCCCCACCCCCATGACATTAGGGAAAAAAAAAACCTATATTCACATTCTTTCTTTCATTTTTTACCCACAATTTTTTGATTCTTCAAGTTTTTGGTGATTTTTGAGTGATATCACTGGTCCTGGTGAAGGCAGGATGGGTGGAGGAGAGGGAAGTTGGGAAAGAGCTAGATAGGGCCCATTTGGAAATAGGCAGGAGGGCTAAAAAAATAACGGCAGCTATTCCCTAAGGGAATTGAGGTATACTTCTCAGGGAAAATCAGATGCCACTTCAATATTCAAAGGAGCCGCTAATTGTTAGCAGGTTGAGTATAGGGAGGTTGCAGACACCTTGTCTGAGAAAGACACTTGTGAACCCTATCTTGGGAATATAACCTGATTGTTTCCGAAAGCAATAAACCAATTTCCGAAGAGCAATTGACAGACAGTTGACACAGACGATGGATTTTAGCATTCCATTTTGAAAGTCGGACATTGGAAGAGGAAGGCCAAAACGAAGAGGAGTGAGAGAAAGTGAGTCCGGTGACGGAAGTACCACCCAATGTAAAACAGCGCACTTTGACTCCTGTTGAACAAAATAAAGTAAGCTGACGTATCTTTTCAAATTATCATTTAAAATCACTATGCAAATTGAATATCGGTATTATAATGGTATAACGTTTTTCTGTCGTAACAGCAAGACTTTAACAGCTACATTTTAAACAGTAAATATCATGAGGAATTAAATAGTGGGTTTTTATGAGGCCTTTTATAATCAAAAGAATGAGCCTAAAATATTTTTCGGGTGAGTGAGTAAAAGGGGGAGGGATGTAGTAAGCAAATGATATAGAAATATCGATAATTATTACAAATTTCGGCAATCTTACTTTATCTTAAATATGTGGATTATACATGTTGATTCAGGGGCTTAGCTATACCATATAACAAAAGTAGGCAAAGCCAAAGCCTAGGGGCCCTTTTCCATCAAGGCCTATCGACGTAGCAAAGAGGGAGGGGGCAAAAGGCTTGAAAGAACTTCTTAATAGTTTTGTACATGGTATAAGGGTAGGCTGTGCTCCCACCCTCTATGATTTAAATTTACATTATACGATGGTACAAATAAAACTTCTCAATTTGATGTTCGGAAGTATTTTTAGGTTTGCCAATTTGGGACGCCATTGTTTTCATTTTGTCTACTTTAAATTTTCAGACCGAATGTCGATTACCAACGACTCATGACCACATGGTACAGCGCGTGCACTGCCTCTTTATAGCGTCTACTGTCTTTAAAACACCAATAGTTTAGTGTTAGTGGTGGAAAATACGACATTATCATTCGTATTTCATACAAGTGCAGGATAGATCCTAAATTTGAAAATAAACGATAACGTATAATTAAAAAACAATATGACGAGTTAGCTTCAGATTTTTTGTTTGATAATAGCGATCAATTTTTTAAAGTCAGTGTTTTTTACTATGTTCTAGGCAAAATTATAATGCAAATTAAAAAATCGTTTTGAAAGCATGAAATTAGTAAAAAAATATTTTGTAATATTAGAACAGAAAATATAATAAATATATCAAATGCTGAATTGCTAAGTGTGAAAATCTCATAAAAAAGTATTCATCTGTATTCTCGTCCCAACTGCCCATTTACTATTGTAATTTAATCACGCTTGTCAAACAGGATTTAATGGCAGACATGTCTATTAGATAATTTTTTTGTTTGCTAATTACAAAATGTAATGGTCTGCTTGTAGAACATGACTCTATGGAAATTTTTACTTTATGCTATTTTTTACCCTACCCGTGTCAGCTGCCTCTGCCAAAAGATCATTTAGTAAATTACGAATAATAAAATATTACAAAAGAAATACTATTGGCCGAAGTAAAATGTGCATTATTGGCTATTGAGACTTAACACATGTCAGTAAAATGGTTTTGTTACAAATAAATTTGGCACCCACGTATTATTAGCTTAAATTAGAGGTATTTTTATTCAAGAGAAAACGAGACGCCGTCCTCATCCCGGATTCGGATACCTGGTTCGAATCCGGGATGAGGACAACGTCTCTTTTTCTCATAAACAAAAATAGCTCTAGTTTGAGCTACTAATACGTGGGTGTCAAATTTATTTGTAATAAAAAATCCCCCACGAAAAACTCACAAAAATCTCGCCCCGGTGGCTTTGTGTGTTGACCAATATTTGGCAATTGTGTTATCCCTGTGAGAGGTAATAATATCTTACAAAATGGTCTTGAAAGATATTTTCAATAATTTCGCAAATATAAAAGCGCAAAGAGTAGTTTTTTGTACATTTATTCGTTTTAAAGTTTTGATGTATTTTAGTAATAGTATTATAATTTTTGTCGAATTGAATCTGATAAATAGTAGTATACACCAAAAGTCATTTATAACGATGCTGGTTATAACGACTAACCGCATATAATGACGGAATTTTTACAAGAAGTTTGGTTTGCTATTCTACTCTATACTAAATATATCGGTTATAACGACATCGTATATAACGACGAAACCTGCTATAACGACGGCGATTTTGTAGTCTACGTAGATTCTAAGTAGGGATCGGATATAACGACGCGACTTGACAGTCATAAATCGGAACCAAGTGGGTTAGTTATCGAAATTGAAGGTTAGTTATCAAAATTAAAGCGTTATTTTAATCCTGTTTATTTACAAATGTACGAGAAATTTTTATTAGGGAGATCAAGTATTACGTAAGCACTTTTTGGGGGGTTGCTCTTTTGCTTAGTTTCCTACGTTGGCCAATGTTAATTTTTACTTACTAGGGTGGGGGAGTTGAAATGGCCAAAATGTTGCTTACGTAATACTTGAAACTCCCTTACTGCTAAACCTGAATATTGAAGATAATAAACCTTAAAAAACACGTGATTTATTAATTGAATATCACGAGGGTCATATTCTTTAGGAGTCCATTCTATTTTTTCAGCGTAGGGCCCACAAAACTCTTAAACCGGCACTGTTCGGAAGTCATTAGTATAATATAATAAATATTATTCATTACATTTGTTTTCTACATTATATACTTTAGTATTTTCTAGAATTTTTTCAATTTAAAAAAATAAAAAGTACTATGTATTTAGTGTGGCTATAAATATAATTTAATTTATACGGAAATTAAATTCATTATAATTAAGTATATTTTTATTTAATTTTGAAACCAAAAAGTTTAATACTTTTTACTATCAAAATAATTTATAAAACTCTTAGAGTGTATTATACTATAGGCTACTGTGATTTTAAAAAGATATCGTTTATAACGACTGAATTTGCACGGTCCCTTGAAGGTCGTTATAACCGATTTTCACTGTTGTTAGAATTTTTTTATCCCCCTCCTTGTAGTGAGTGAGTGAATTATGCAAGAAGGGTAATGGGAAGGGTGTAAAAAAGTTGTTAAAAAAAAAACCTTGTAAAAAAGTTTAATTCGCACCCTGCCCCCAGTCATATTACATCGACTAGTTTGGCGATCTCTGGTTTAAACCATTAACAAATAATACGTCTTATTTTTATAATTTTCGAACGTTTAAACGATTAACAAATAATGCGTCTTCTCATTTGTTATCATTTTCGGAAGCTGAAACATTTCATGGAAGTAAACAGTGCTTGGAGGTCGTCGAAGTTTTGATAACAGCAGCTGTTTTTCAAAGCTATCACCCGTGATTATGTGTAACAAGTGTTGCCAAACGAATTCTCAAAATTGAACCGATTTCTTACGTCCCCGTAATTGCGTTGCTAATTTAGCTATAAAATAGACATTTTTGGCGGGTCACGAAATGTATCATTTTAAAATAACGAACTGTGTCAGATTTAGAAAATTGCTTTTCCTTGGCAGATTTTTTTTTTTTTGTCGCGCCTCTGTTCCCATATTTTAACGTTGAAAATGTTTTTACGGAGGTCAAGTAAAAAAAAGCGTCACATTTTTTCGTTATTTTTTTGCGGGATAAAGGTAGGATGTTGTTGCCACTTTATTATGATAATATTAATAATACAGGGTTTGTCCCAAAAGTTCCCGGAATGATTTAAAAATCATTCCAAAATTACATATCAGCGTCCCATGCCGAGTTCCTTTCAGGGTTCTTTTGATCCTTGGGAACAAAAAGAAATCCGCTGGTGCCAGATCGGGGCTGTACGGCGGCTGGGGCAGCGTTGCCACACCCATTTTGGCCAGCAACTCGGAGACAATGAGCGCGGTGTGGGTTGACGCGTTGTCATGGTGCAAGATCCAATTGTCGCGAATTTCGTTTCGGACGCGTCGAACCCTGTTGCGCAACCGTTTGAGCACTTCACAGTAAAACTCCTTGTTGACTGTTTGTCCTTGTGGCACGAATTCACTGTGAACTACACCTTTTCTGTCAAAAAACACAATGAGCATTGCCTTGATTCGCGATTTGCTCATCCTTGCTTTTTTCGGGCGAGGAGACTCCTTGGTGTGCCACTCGCTGCTCTGGCGCTTTGATTCGGGATCGTACTGAAAAATCCACGTCTCGTCCCCTGTGATCACTCTGTCCAAAAATTCTGGGTCCGTTTCGTAGCGTTCATGCAATTCCTGGCACTTCAACAAACGCTGCTCCTTCATCTCACTCGTCAGGACTTTTGGCACCATTTTCGAGCAGACTTTCCTCATTTGAAGATCCTCCGTTAAAATGCGATGAACGATTGTTTTGGGTATTCCACACTCCTCTGCAATCACCCGAACACTTAATCGTCGGTCATTGTCCAAAACTTGACGCACTTTTTGCACCGAGTCGTCCGTTTGTGATGTCGACGGGCGTCCAGAGCGGTCGTCGTCGTTGACGGACTCCCGACCTTCCCGGAACCGCTTGTGCCACATGAAAGTTTGGCTTTTTTTCATCGCCCCGTCACCGTAGGCTTTCCGAAGCATTTCGAGTGTCTCCGCCCCGTTTTTACCCAGTTTCACACAAAATTTGATTGCATAACGCTGCTCCAAAAACTGGTCCATTTTTTGATCGACGAGGGTGCAGTAGATACCTCTGCGCGGAGCGTGACCCTGCCTCAACAACTGCCCGCAGGCGACTGATACCGGTCTCGTTTCCAAGCTCAGATCCCCCACCAACTTCTCCGCCCGAAGCTCCGCCCCGTCAGCCAGCGTTGCCAACTACAAAAAATCATTCCGGGAACTTCTGGGACAAACCCTGTATAATTATTTGTGTTAAAACCAATGAAAGTTATTGTTGCCACTTTTCTAGTGGAATCAATAATAGCTACATGAAGAAATGCCAACTGCGCTTTATTCTTTACTTTTTAATTTTGGTTGTCATGGTAACCCGAAAGGCACGAAATGCCAGAGGGTGCTTTTCTCTATTGTTAACGTTAAAAATGTTTTTACGGGGGTCAATTAGAAAAAAGGGTTACTTTTTATTTCGTCACATTTTTTCGTTACGTCCAGCGGTGCCAGATTGGGCTACAAGTAGCGGATTGGGCGATGTTTTAAATGCCCTCGCTACAAAAATTTCGAATTGGGCGACACGCTACTTATTGGGCTACTTTTAATTACCTTCAGGCTATAAATCTGAAAAATACGCTACTTTTTTATTTTTATATATAAAATCACAAAATATTATTAGTATTACATAATACAATAAAAATTTTGTTTGTTGAACATTTCTATTCGCAGTGAACGATAGTTTTATTAAAACATAACATGTTCGATACTCGTTCAATTCATATGAGATCTCTGTGGTTCAATTCTTGTTTTGGTACTTTTAATCACAGAGATCTTATATGTACTAGAGTGGACGTCATATGACTTCGAAACTCGTTTAACAGGGGGAGTTTGAGTATTATGTAAGCATCTTGGGGGAAGAGTGTTGCCATTGGTCTTATTTTCCTATGTTAGCCGGTGGTTGAATTTTACTTACTGGGGGTTGAAATGGCTAAAATATTGTTTACGGAATACTTGAACTCTCCACATCGCAGTTCTGTACCAAACCTTCGAACCTATATACGCTATATGAGCTCAAAGTCTGAAATCGTAAAGAATCCCACATTAGTGGTAAATTTTATTTTCTCGTTACAGTACGTAATTATAATCAAGCGTATATACAGAGGAGGTCACACGGGTCATGATTCCCCAAAATATATTTTTTCGCTGTAAAAATTTACTTTTCATGATAAATGAAGGGTGTTATTCCAAGACCATGGCAAATTTTGTCCTTGACCCCGCTTCCCCCAAAATGAAAGTCTGTATCCGCTCTTGATTATAATGGTGCGTGCTTGTTTAAGTGTAGATTGTACACTGCGGGATACTGTGAAAAATCGTTAACGGCAGTTCTTTCCACAGATAAGCTAATATTTTTAAGCTAATTTGCGTTCCATTCAATCTCCGTTATATTTTTCGTTCAGCAATGCAAACAATTATGTTGATCTACTTACATAAATACAGGGTGGTTATAAAATAACGTCAGGTTTTCAAAGTCCTCTAGCAAGTGAAATATTCGACGAAACATAATTAAATTTGGTGGACGTACATAGTGGATCATGGGATTTCGATTTCTAAAGAATTAATTAGCACCAAAAGTCGCCACCAGGGGTATTTCTGTGTAGCCATCGTGGGAATAAAACGAAGGGCTGGAAGAGTTCTCATCACTCTAAGGCCAACTTCCTTTCAAAGACTCTTACGTTACATGCAAATGCTTTGCTAATCAAGCTGTATTATCAGCGGAACGAGAATGCCAATGCTGCCCTACATGAATTTCGATGGATGAAGAAATTACGAAAAGGACTGATAAGCATAACAAACTTACAAAACATGATTCAACGATTTGAAACTACAGGAACTCCAGCACGGTAACCAGGCCGTGGACGCAAAGCGGTCAGTCAGCAACAAGTTGGAAAAAGTTGCAACTGGTATTGTGGAACAGGAGATAGGGAATGTGCAGGGTACCCGCAGTGTTCGGGCAGTATCCCTACGCACGCATATCCCATGCTCAACGGTGCGAAAAATCCTGCATCAGATATTGAAGTTTTACTGGTATAAAATCTGTCCTGTTCAAGAATTGCACCCTGGCAATGCGGCCACCTGAATTGAGTTTTCATTCAGACCCTTCTTACTCATGATTGAGGGATACGCATGGCCTTGAGGGATTTTATGCAGTAATGAAGCAAACTTTCATTTTAACGGTGGCATTAACACACACAACTGCATTTGGACTGCAACTAATCCGCACGCTTGTGTACATGAGTCTATCCACTGGCTAAAAAATCAATGTGTTGTGGCTTTACGGCATCTTTTATCATTGGTCTTCACTTTTATGAGTAAAATCACTGAAGTGGACCAGTGACCTGTACCGCCAATGCTGACAGGTATGCCGATATGCCACAGAACTTCGTGGTTTCACAACTGCAGCAACGAGGATGTCTTGATTCGACCATATTCATGCAAAACTGTGCGCCACCCTTCATTAGACTTAAGGTACAGAGTGTTTTGCGTCAGCACTTTTTTGACCGCAGAATCATTAGTCGTGCATTTCCCGCTCCAGGGCCACCGGGGTCGCCCGATCTCAATCCTTTTGACTTTTTGCTGTGAAGATTTATTAAAGGAACAATATCACTGACCGTATTAGCCGTTTACTTTTGAGACAATATCGATACAGTATTTATTCCAAAAAACAAGATTTTTAATTTCCTACGTTCTGCTAAAGAACCTGTGGATCCATACAAAATTCCTGTTGTATATCCCATCCAAATTCCTTGTTTTTGTGGACAGGTATACATCGGGCAAGCAGGTCGATCCACTGCGTGCCGAAAACGGGAGCATGAAAGCCTCGTGAGGAATAAACAGATAACAAAATCGGCAATAGCAGAACATTCAATTTTAAATAACCATTTAATCCTTTTTGACCATACTAAAGTTCTCGCAAAATCAACTAATTTTTGGCCCAGATTATACAGAGAAGCAATAGGGATCATCAAGCATCCTAATAATTTTAATAGAGACGATGCAAAAACCATTCCCGTTGCTTGGCTACCCATTCTAACAAAACTGTAACGTGTAAATGTCAGTTTTTATTTTTCGATTTCATTTTCTTCTGTTTTGGCTTTTATATTCGTCCCTAAAATTTCATAATAATTTATTTCAACGTATTTATACTGTTTCCGCAACGTATGTATATTCTACAATTTTCTCAAAAGTTTTTCATGTAATTTAACCTCTTCTGATGATGATTCGCACAGCTCGAATCGAAACGTAAAGTTTTAGCAATAAATAATCGTTTTGCTATACAGCTGACTACCTGAAAATTTGTTGTTAATCACTTGTTGTTGATAAAATTGATGTGTGTTGTGTCGTTTGGCATTTACTCATTTATTATTAATACTAATGAACTTTTGCAGCGCCAAAATTAATTTGAAAATTGGCGACTTTTGGTACTAACTTTTTTCTTTAGAAATCGAAATGCCATGGTCTACTATGTATGTCCACCAAATTTGGTTATGTTTTGTCCATTGCTTTACTCGTTAGAAGGCTCTGAACATCTAACGTTATTTTATAACCACCTTGTATACTTGTTAAGCTCAAACATCGAAAACGCTCAATGAAAAAAAAAAAAAAAGGCAGTGCAATCGGTGCCGTTGCACTGGGCGCCAAGCCAAGGAAAGCGTCAAAATGGCCTAATGACCCCAAAGCAGGGCCGGATCATCGCGTAAACCAGTGGACCCCAACCTGGGGATTGCGACCCACAAAAGAATCGCCACAATTATTTTTAGTTGCAATTATTTTTATAAGGAATTTCATACCAAATGTTTCCAACGCTTTTATATTTCAACATGGCTACATTGCAATATCCTCAGGGCCGGATTATGGTTTCGTTGGGCCCTGGACAATTTTTTTTCCGGGCCCCTTGTATTATAAATTAAGCTTGTTTACAGTAGAATGCGTATATAACGAGGATCTTGCATTGACATGGTGAAACGTGTGTATAAAAATGCAAGTGCAAAATTTCGGTTACATAAAGATACCGAAGCTATCAAAATTGGTAAAGGTGTGAGGCAGGGAGATACCATTTCTCCAAAACTTTTTACTTCAGCTTTACAGATGATTTTTCAGCAGATAAATTGGAATAAAAATAAATGGTGAATATTTAAATCATTTGCGGTTTGCTGATGACATTGTTATTTTTTCAACGAACCCATCAGAACTCCAAGACATGGTACAGGAGCTCTCAACTAGAAGTAAAGAAGTTGGACTCAAGATGAACCTACAAAAAACTAAGATCATGTTCAATAATTTCGTAGAGGAAACAAAAATACAAGTTGACAACATTGAGCTAGAAATTGCTGATTCATATATTTACCTTGGCCAGCTGATTTCAATGGATGGCAACATTATGAAAGAACTCAACAGACGTATTAAACTTGGCTGGAGTGCATTTGGAAGAAACAGTTTTATCCTGAAGGGGAAATTGCCTTTGTGTCTAAAAAGAAAGGTCTTCAACCAGTGTGTATTGCCAGTCCTCTCTTATGGATCAGAGACATGGAGTCTAACAGTTGGAGCAATACGAAAGTTACAGACAACGCAAAGGAGCATGGAGAGGTGCATGCTTGGAATAACTAGGAGAGATCGAAAAAGGAACACTTGGGTGAGAGAGCAAACTAGAGTAGAGGACATCATTGTTAAAGTAAAAGGGCTGAAATGGCGATGGGCTGGGCATATTGCAAGAAGAACTGATCAACGATGGACAACAGAAATTCTGAACTGGATTCCAAGAGACCACCGAAGACCTAGAAAACGTCCTCAAACTAGATGGGTGGATGAAATAAGAAAACAGGTTGGGGTGACGTGGAAGCGAATTGCTCAGGATAGACTTGTGTGGAAAGCATTTGGAGAGACCTTCATCCAGCAGTGGATAGATAATGGTTGAATATGATGATGATATCTTTCGTGAAAGTTGGAGTTCTTTTTCATATTTGTAATAAGTTTTTTTTTTTCAATAGGGGACAAGGATAACTTTGACAAATGCAATAAAAATTCGTATCGATACTGCTAGACGGTAGTATTATCGTTATTATAAGTGATTAGAAAATTTCTTATCAAATGAAAATTATTTAACGCTTATGCGGCTTAAATAATTAAAACAATTAGTATTTATAAATTTAATTGATGTTTAATTTGACGAACTCACAGATTTCAAGCTGAAAATACGATAAAATAGGAAATAA
>QLNU02015359.1:66408165-66437313 GCA_006491805.2 Dysdera silvatica | reverse complement strand
TGGCGCCAAATACATTTTATAATGGAAGTTATTTAATTTTCTTGTTAATAATTTCATGTTAAACAAATTATTAAATAATTTTAATGATCAGGAAGACAGATGACTAACGGGAAAATAAAGTTGCGCCGTTATCGCTTAAGTTCAGATATGGAAAATTTCGAATTTTCAAAAGTTATTTCAAGGGAGGAAAGACTATATTGTTTCCACGCTAGAAAAACTCCTCCTTCCGTTTTAGAATCAACTGTATTTGAGCATACAGTATTCTTCAGCATTAACATATTTTTAAAGGCGTCATTGCTTTAAAAATATTCTTGAATACAATATATAACTAGAGTTCGAAAAGCGGAAAATTTCTGTTATACACAGAATTGCTCAAAACAAATCATCGTTATATGTAAATTCCATAAACATTGGTATTATAAGAAATCGGGCGATAAATATCGTTATAGTCGGATTTATTACTATCGGATGTATTACTATAGACAGATTTCACTGCGTATATTTCTCAGCAACCCTTCCAAACTGCCGTGGATCACCGAATTAAAGGGTTGTCGTCCTAGACAGGTTTCTCATTGTAGGTAAATTTTAATATATTTCGATCATTAAAATTCCGAAAGTAATCTACACATTCACTTCATGTACATTGCCAGTCTGTGTATGTCACACCCGTCGTCGTATAGAGTTCTTTTGTCGTCATTTATTGGGTGGATAATCCAATCAAAAATAATTTAAAACCAATCAAATTCAAACCTCGAATTTTGCTCATTATTCCCTCTCCCCACTTTAGAAAAGGTCATAATTAGTCGCATAAGAGATCTCTTCTATTCTTTTTCTCTATTGAAATCCTTTTCCAATACCTGTGGTCTTCTCTTGGTCGAAAGCCCCCTGTTTATATTGTCGATAGATCGTTCTTCATAAATAGCTTTCTCTCAGATGCGTCGTCTTGTTTCATTGGTTTAAAAAATGAACTACTCATTCATGTTATGTGGACATATTTCCTGCTTCACAAGGCAAAAAAAAAAAAAAATTGTTTTTATCGTAACGATGGTAGCATTTTCTAGAGAAATGTAAAGGAAAAAGAAAACATTTTTTCTATCTTGCAATCAGTTTTCACTATGTGCGAAGATAAATAAACCTTGTTGATCGTAAAGAACGTGAAAATGTGTATGCATATACAGTTAAATACTACATATAGAGTTAAATACTTACATATACAGTATACATATACAGTTAAATACATGCATATACAGTTAAATGCATGCATGTACAGATAAGTTCATATAAAGTTAAACACATACATATAAAGTTAAATACTTACATATACAATATACAGTTAAATACTTACATATACAGTATACAGTTAAGTACTTACATATACAGTATACATATACTACATACATATGCAGTTAAATACATGCATATACAGTTAAATACTTGCATATGCAGTTAAATACATACATATATAGTTAAATACATGCATATGAGGTTGAATACATACATATACAGTTAAATACATACATATACAGTTAAATACATACACATATACATACATACATACATATGCAGTGAAATCTCTGAATATCGGACACCCCGGACTTGAGTATGTGTCCACTACTTCGACAGGATAAGGGTATAACAAGCATTTTGAATTGTAATAGTATCCGTGCCATAGAGGTGTCCACTAAAAAGGTTTTACTGTATATAAAATCATAACTCTTATATTTTATTTTAAATTTCATTTTATTTTTGAATTTCACAGTTTCAGCTGTTTTCTCCGTTCGGTTTTTTAAATACAACGGGCTATTCCTTTTGCAACATTCAGTGAAATTGATTGCCAGATAAATAAAATTAATTTTTGGTAGTTGTAGCAAGTTAGCATTGAAGACGACAATAGCATCAATTTTCGTGAAATCGTTGCCAGTTTTTGGTAAAATAAGCGCCTAAATTTCATTGTTGCAGCTAATTATAATCCATGATTCCCTATGAAACCCAAATCTTCGCCATCAGTTATTTAAACCATTTGGTGCGAATTTGACGCATAGACAAAATCAATCATTTTCACCGCCCCGTTATTTGAAACTGGACAACCATTGATGTATGTTTCAACGCACAAATTGGGAGTATTTCAAAACATAATTAACCAAGATTGTCAGTTCCGAATTGAGAGTTTTTCAGACGTCTGTTTTGCCATAGTATCCTAGTGGAGTGGATTTTACATCTTGAAAACGGATTATTAAGACAGTTTCAGCTTTTGTCTCTAACAGACAACCTTATTTAATGAGTTATTCCATTTATACATATATTGGCAAGGACTTCTTTAGGGGAAACCCCTCCATGGTGTGTTTCTGTTATTGCCCAAGTTTTAACAAAATGGGTAGCGGTCTCCTAACGCACCGGGAGCTAAGATTTTTAAAACCAAAATCAATCCAATTTTCCTAAAGGATGTTGAATATATATATACCTTTATATTAGGTCACCCTCTTTTTAAGGACAACCCGAACACATGGTCACTTTCTTTTTAAAGTCCCTGTATCTTAAATTGAAGTCTCTTATATATAGTCACCATCAGTGTTTCAGCTGGCTCAAAAATGCTAAAATGGGGAAAAAAGTTGTAGCAAAATGCTAAAAAATATTAGTTGCTTTCGTTGCTCCAAGAACCCTATCCATGAAATTATTTATATCAACGATGCTTAACAGGTGCTGTTAAGAATTTTGAAGAGGAAACAAAAAGGAACAAGAAAAGATCGCTGAAGTGCAAAACGGGTATTCTGGAATCGAGGAATCCTGTTTTCAGAGAATAAACTGTGGTTAAAAATGCCTGTCGCATTTTCGCGATGGGCAATAATTTTTTCTTCGCATTTTCGAGCAACTCGTCGCATTTTGCGAAAAATGCGACTGCAGCTTAAACCTTTGTCACCATTCTTATTCAGTCAACTTTCTCAACTTTGCTGCTGTGACCTTATGTCGAGGTCTAATTGCATGCATTGGCGTACGCAGGTGGTGTTGATGGGGTTGTAACCCCCCCTTGCAATGAAATTTTGTATATTTAACATAGGAATATGTGAGTTGTAGCTCTGTAACCCCACCTCATTGGGTCTATAACCTCCCCCCTTATGAACTTTCTGTGTACGCCTATGATTACATGCATCTATTAACATATAATCGCATTAACTTAGATGCTAATTAATTATAATCTGACTGTATGCATCTATGAACATATAATTGCATTAACGTAGATGCTAATTAGTTATAATCTAACTGCATATATCTATTAACATATAATTGCAATAACTAATTAATTATAATCCGAGCTATAAGCAAAAGTACCGTGTGAAAATTTAAATATTTTGCATGCAATATGCTCCCTAAAGTATACCTACCAACTACCTACCTACCTACCTACCTACCTACCTACCTACCTACCTACCTACAAAGTCATCGTAACATTTAAATGTAAAATTTGCATAGCCTTTTTAAAAAGGGGACCTTGTGTTTTTGATAATGGGGAGCAGTAAAAGGGATCAGTAGCCGAGGAAATATATAAATAAGTTTCTATAGGGGGCAGCGTAGGTAATGAATTGTAATATGGGGATTATCCCCAACCCAATAGCAGATATTTTAGGTTCTGCTCTAAGGTGCCTAAGAGGTAACGCATTCGTTTATCTTGCCGATGCCTAGGTTCCATTCCCAAGATATCGTGGAGCACGTGATGCTTTTTCTTCTCTGTACATCATTACCCGGAGTTTAATTTCCTGGGTGGTATTTCCCAGGAAATTCCGGGCCCAGGTGTCGCATAATCTTAGTTCTTTCGCCCCAGAATACATACTTAATCTTGAGGGTTCTTTGGTTTCGAGGTTATTGCATTAGAGCCATTATTATATAGCCCCTATTTACGTCACCGATATAAATTTAAATATATAAACCGCGTGGCTTAGGGTTACATGTGTGTGTGGTGGCCATGGACTAACTTAGCCATAGTAACACTTCACTTATTTCCGTGGTTAAGCCAGTGCATAGCCGCCACATGTGCAACAGTAGTGGCTAGAGATTTGCTGAAGTTGCTCGGAAGGTTTAACAATAGTAATTAATTTTAATGAACTGATATTATATATAATTTCATTCAAATTAATTATATGCACATTGAGGAATAGTAAGCGGAAATGTTTGAAATATAGTGTTACCCTCCTCGTTAAAGACACCTCCTAATAAGGGACGTCTCCTTAAGGCACGATTATTCTAATCCTCATTCAATTTAAATAGGGATGCATATACCTCCGAAGAAAGGACACCTCGATTTAAGGGTCAAAATGTCCGGTTCCGTGAGTATCCCTTATTGGGAGGTGATACTATATTTATGAACGGTTTAAATTCGTACTTACGCTTGTGATTGAAGTCAGTCAGAACATTTCTATCCTTTCTTTTGATTTCTTTCCTGAAATGTTAGGACCCGTTATGCACATCATAGGAAGATAAGATTGACCACTTTTTGGCGCTATAATCTTATCGCAGGATATTTTTCAACATATTGCTGACAAACGGAATCTTATCACGAACTTATCATCAAAGTGCACTCTTATCGGGAACCATCTTTTCATTTTTTTATTTGATAAATTTCGTTAAACTGTTTTTTGGTCAACAAACTTTTAATGAAGCGAGTGGAGGCTTCGGAAACTAATCTTTGTTCAAGCCCCATACGTAAACGTCAAATCACTGTACAGTCGAACCTGTTTAAAACGAACACGCTTAAGACGAATTATTTTTGATACGAACCGTTTTCGGACGTTCCGTCAGAGTGTATAGCATATTACCCTTTCCGGATAAGACGAATTGCTGTTAATAGGAACAGATTTTCTGTTCCCCTTGGTGTTCGTCTTAACGAGGTTCGACTGTGCCGATATTATGCATTTCTGAAACGTCATATGCAGAACATACACATACAGTAGAAACCCCCCTTAACGGACACCCCCAAATAGAGGACCCCCTCTATTTAACAGACGATTTTCCAATTCCCAGTCTTATTGCTTATTATCTTGTAATTCTTTCAAACAGCCGGCACCTCCAGAATAGCGAACGTGTTTGTAATTAGGAGGTGAATATCTGCAGATAACTTTTGTCCGGAGGTGTCCGTTATTCGCAGATTTGACTGTATATACTATCGGAATTCAAAATGGTCGTGCACGTTATAGCAAGAGTAGTTTTAGTTTGCCACTAGCATCTGCTATTGTCCTGCGGTGGCTCAGTGTGGTAACGCGTTCGCCTAGTGCGCCTTTTATCCGGGTTCGACTCCAAACAGTGCAAAGGACGCTTACCCAGAGATCTCATAAGGATCTCACTGCTCACTGTAGTCCAGGGTTTGGTTCCATGGGCCGGCCTTAAGTGGTTCGGATTCCTTGAAAAACTGTAGGTCCCGACACAGCATGGCCATTGTAGTCTTTGAGCCGTAAACTACAAACTAACTAAGCATTTGCGATTTGCACCACAATAATATAGTAAACATATTCCATCGATGGTGTTGAATTTTTTGCTTAGGTTTTAGGGTGAGGTTCGTAGTTAGGTGAGAAATTATTGGAACCTATCTGTGGAATAACCCTGAAAAGTGCTGGATGCCTTCTGGAATCAAACTTGGGTTATCCACATGGTCATTAAACGCTTTGCCATTGCACCGTAGCAAGAGGCTGGCCCACTTGAATTAAGATATACTCCTAAGTCCCGCTCCAGGCAGGGGATATACATGCAGTTCGTTCACGAAAAGAAGTCTGATGGAACAGTTAGAAATAACAGGAGGTGACGTCACAAACGGGTTAGTTCACTAGAGCAGAGGAGGACTACAATTTCAGAACTGGCTTTTGGTGAACGTTTGTCGGCGCCAAAATCAAGTTCTGAAATTGGAGTCCTCTACTGTAATGGGATAGGCCGTTTGTGACGTCACCTCCCGTTACTTCTAACTGTTTCGTCGGACTTCTTTTCGTGAACGAACGGTCTTACACATGGCCCTGTAGTGGTGCAGTGATAACACGTTCACCTACTGCGCAGTAATCCCTGGTTTGGCTCCCAATTATTTAAAAAAAAAAAAAGAAAGGTTAGCGCAGTTAGGAGGTTGGTTCCTTAGTAGGTTCCAATCTCCTCGGAAAACTGCAGGTGCCGGCGCAGCAAGACCCTTACATCGTAAAACCCCACACAACAACGAATAACGCCATATACCTATTACTAATTGTTTACTGTTCGAGCTTACATACAGACATTCGTATTGTCTTTAAATTCTTTCCTCTTTTGTTCAATATTTAATACAGATACAACCATGTTTCAATGTACCACAACAACAACAGTGAAGATAACGCTTAATAAGCCCCGGTAACACCCATGGCAGGCTTGTAGTCAAGTCGGGGCTAGCAGGGGCATGGCCAGTTGCCCCGTCGAGCTACTTAACTATATACAGAACAATCTTCGGTGCCCTGTGCCCCATATGACCTTTGCTGTGCCACAGTTGACCTTTCATCCTTACTACAGGCCTGCCCATGGGGATTCTTTTCAAGTCAAAATTAGCTCACTTTGTCTGAAAAGATAGGATTGTATAATTGTACAAGTCGACGGTCATTCAGAAAACAGGTCATGTTAAAAGTAATTCATTTTGTTCGTGTACACATGAACAAAGTTCGACTGTATAAAATTAAATATGGTTGAAGGTGGGGAGATAAGATTCTAATTCATTATTTGGAACCTAACTTTCAGTTCCTGAACTACAAATTTCTAAACTGATATTCTTTAGCGGAATATTTTTTAGACTAGAACGGGGTCCGAAGAAGGTAAGTTCTAACTGTCACATGGTCAGTTGAGAACAGACCTCAGTTGTTCTTTTATCCACAACATGGCGCCTACTACAAAATATGGCGCCAATATGAGAATTGTATATTTGAGCTGTAATTAATACGTGGGTGGCAAAAATTATTGTAAAATAAATTCCCCCACGAAAACTTACAAAAATCTCGCCCCGGAGGCTTTCTTGTGTTGACCATATTTGGCAATTGTGTTATCCCTGCGGAGGGTAATAATACCTTAACATGAGAATTGTAGGATATGTCCTCTAATAAATATCGCTTTATGGTCTTCATTTCCATGGAATTCCGAACTTATACCTATAGTCTGTGTATTATGAAAATCCATGAAAAAAATTGACCATTTTTGAGGCGTGTTGAAATAAATTTTGGTTCTAAAGCGTGGAAAAAATTTGTACGTACATACATAAAGTTATGTATATTCATTACGATGTTGTTTACAGTACGTGTGGTAATGTATGGATCGATTAATTGTATCGATCTTTCTGATCCATAGATCATTATTGATCTTACTGCTCCATTAATCGACATGGATCTTACTGCTCTATTAATCGACATTGATCTTACCGATTCAGTAATCGACGTTGATCTTACCACGGGCGCTGTTAGCGGGGAGGGGGACAGGGGAACACGTCCCCCCCAATGTTGGTATTAGGGTTCCATATCCCCCTCCAATTTCAAACAAAATGCCTTCTACTGGTATATTGTCCCCTCCCCAATATTTTCATGCCGTCAGCGCTCATGGACCTTACTGATTTATTAATCGACATTGATCTTACTGATTCATTAATCGACATTGATCTTACTGATTCATTAATCGACATTGATCTTACTGATTCATTAATCGACATTGATTTTTTTTAAACGTCGTCACGAAAATTCACTTCAATCAAGCCATTTGCCTTCAGTTAAGCAAGTCGATGATTTTACTGTGCTGTACGCCATTTTCTCTTATTTTTTTTTTTTAAATATCGAGTCACAAAAAGAATTATTAATAAATAAGAAAGCTCTGATTCTCTTCTTAAAATCGCGTTATAAATGAATGGCTGAAGAATGCATTCGGAAAATGATGAATGGTTAATCTAAAAGGCCTAACTTATATTACAGGTTTTTGTCACATAAGAAACTGACATTTTTCTCATTAGCAGTTTGTTGCCGTCGAATAGCTGTTTAAAAATAAACGCCGGTTGCGGTCAAAAAGAAACTCACCTTGGAATCCAGCTGTTTTCGGCCCAATTTAACACAAACAGCGATTGTAAAGCAATTGACAATGGAAAGTGAACCGAAAGATAATTTATCTTAAAGACAAAACCTCGTCTTATATATGTATATATATATAGTAGTCTAAAAATGACAAAAACAACCAAGTTTGTCTATCGGAGGCCACCTTAAGGTGAATCCACATGTTAGAGAGGTGAAAAATTCAACTCAATTAATACTATTAGAAAAAACAGAAATAAAAATAATGTAACCAGGTAAAAAAAGTATTAATAAAGGTTTTTAATAATTTTGTGACATTGCTTTTAATTAGGAACCTCACAATTTCAATGTTTATAGTAACAGAAAAAACAAACCAATAACAGTGACATTTTGAGGTTCTTGATGAAGAACAATGTCACGGTTATTAAAAACCTTTATTAATAATTTTTTTACCTGGTTTTAATATTTTATTTCTATTTTTATAGATTTATTTTATATAATATTGATTGGTGTGCTCTCTAACATGTGGATTCACCTTAGGGTAGCCTTCGATAGCCAAACTTAGATGTTTTTAATTTTTAGACTGTGTACTAAAGAGTTCTTTAAGAAGCAAAAACTGCTCTGGAGAACATGAGAGGTATTTTCCTAGGAACCTTATATATATATAAGGTTCGAAAGTCCGAATGCGGGCAATAACTTTTGAACCAAGACAGGTATTGCAACAGAAGTTAGGTATTGGTATAGTAAAATGGCTGTACACTATCAGATGAGACGAACAGTAGCGCCATTTGTGGCGAATTGAGGAAAAAAATTATTTCGGAAAATGATGACGATATGGAAATATTTGAAATTGGAAAGTTGTAGAGCGTCTTTCACTTAGTAAGAAAAGGTACCTGTATACGGTTGGCATGCAATATGTAGAGGTGTTTCCACAATGTGAGGTGTTCTGAAAGTTTCACTTTCAGTTAATGCTTTCTGATTGTTTTAAAAGTAGAGTTGAAGTTCTTATAGGAAAGGGACCATGGTTTCTTTAATATAAAACTTCAACACAACCGCTAAAGCTCTATAAAGCATTAACCGAAAGCGATGTACTGAAACTTCCGGAACACCTTACTTTGTGGCAGTACGTGTACATAGTGCATGTAAGCCGTATGTTTTGCTTACTAACTGAAGGATGCTCTACAACTTTCTAATTGAAAATATTTCTCTATCTTTATTATTTTTCGAAATAAAATTTTTAACTTCCTCAATTCGCCACCAGGGGCGCTGCTGTTCATCTCGTCTGATAGTGCATAGTCATTTTACTATACCAATACCTAACTTTCTTTGCAATATCTGTCTTGGTTCAAAAGTTATTGGCCGCATCCGGTCTTTCCTAGGAAAACTGTATAGTAGAAACTTCCTATAGTTATCCTTGCTAGCTCGATCTTCCGACATTCGGTTGCAAATTTTGCTCCTCCACCATCCATACGCTAAGTTTCAGGTTATCCGGAGATCTATATTCTCCGGATTTTTCAATTGATCCTATCACGATCCTTCATTTAAGAGGTCACTTGACTTTGTAGTGACCAAGCCGATCGCCCGCTCGCCCTTTATGACCTTATTAAATTCAGTTATCCATATTTACATGGACCCGGATAAATGGATGTCAACGATAAGATTTTGGTTTCCTTAAACATGGCCGATTGTCCCTGCGATGGAAAAGCATTCGCTTAGCATGATGTTTTCCCAGGTTTGACTCCCAATGGTGCAAAAAAAAAAAACTTCACTGGCTAACTGCTTACTGCAATCCCATATGTTAAACCTCTAGGCCGAAAACTGTGCATCCCAACGCTGCATAACCTTTGTTATGCTTGCACTGTAAAGCACAAGTAAGCAACATGGACGATGTCTTGTCATTTTAGTCTTAATAATTTTATGGCATTTTCATTCCCTTCTTTTCCTATATACTTACCTGACGTAGTTGCAATGTTCTCATATACGGTTTTTAGTTTGGCGCCATATTTGTATTAGGCGCCATGTTGTAGATAAAAGAACAACTTAGGTCTGTTCTCAATTGGCCATGTGACAGTTAGGAACTTACCTTCTTCGGACCCCGTTCTAGTCTAAAAAATATTCCGCTAAAGAATATCAGTTCAGAAATTTGCAGTTCAGGAACTGAAAATTGGGTTCCATATAATGAATTAGAAACACATTTAACAAATTTTAGTACGTATATAATAATGTACGTGTATACGTACATTATTTGTACATATATAATAACATACGTGTATATAATAATGTACATGTTTGTTTGTGTAAAGCATAAATAACTTTTTTTGTAAAGATTAACGGCAGAAACTTTTAGGAACAAAATGTAGAATTTAGTGACTTCAGTAAAACTTGATACTTTGTTAACGAATATCGATGAGTATCTAAATATGAGTATCTAGTAGATAGATTGAAATATTGCGTAGTCTTTCCATGCCGTTGGTGAATTTTACTTATTTTAATCCTTTGTAATGTAATAATGTATATATTCTATTTTCGTTCTCTTGTTTTTCCATTTCCTTTTATTTTTCTTACTTCTTTAACTTTTTCTGATTTATTCTTTTCTCCTCTTTCGTAAGATTTACTATTCTTATTTTTGTTTTCAGTTTTCTACTGTACTTATTTATTTTTTATTTTTCTGTCCTTGCTGTTCCTATGCATTCAAACAAGTTGAAAAATTCTACTAATTATAACACTTAGTTAAAGGGTGTTGTTTAGTTAACTTAGCTAATCGCTTAGTTAAAATGACTTTCCTAAGTACAATGCATTTTTCAAATCGTGAAAGAAAATAAAACGGAAACGTCAGAAACGGTAATATAATTATATAACGAAGGAAAAAATATGTCATAGTAACTGAAATACTAATTAAATATTGCAAAAAATGCTGGTATAATGTAAAAACTATGCAGGTATGTTTGGACGTTACATATTATATTTCTGATAAGAAGAATTGTAACAGAGTTCTTGAACATATTAGAATATGCTGAAAATATGCTTGAAATCTTAAAATTAGATTGCAAATTATGGAATACATTAGAAGAAATTACAACGACAAAATCATTACTATATGTTTAATTTTTCCTCACCCTCCTCTTGTGAAACTTGTGAACGATTACAAAGATAAAATTAATCGAACTTTCACACCAAGTTTGTCGATTTGCGATAAGAGTCTGATTCTAATTATCAGCGATGATATGAAAGGAAAACTCGTATACAGTATGCATATGTATATACAGTGCATATACATATACAGTGGAACTCGGTTAAAACGAACACAGATATATCAAACAAATGATACTGATTAATTTGATTTAATGTATATCATTTAGGGTTATGTTAGATAAAGGCTATAATGAATAATGGTTACAACCGAAAAAATCGTCCAATCCCTTTGATGATCATTATATTATCCGAAATTTACTGTATGGGTAATATATATATAATCATCATAATCATCAACCATTATCTGTCCACTGTTGGATGAAGGTCTCTCCAAATGCTTTCCATAAAGTTTATCTTGAGCAATTCGCTTCCTCGTCACCCCAACCTCTTTTCTTATTTCATCCACCCATCTAGTTTGAGGACGTTTTCTAGGTCTTCGGTGGTCTCTTGGAATCCAGTTGAGAATTTGCGTTGTCCATCGTTGATCAGTTCTTCTTGCAATATGCCCAGCCCATCGCCATTTCAGCCTTTTTACTTTAACAATGATGTCCTCTACTCTAGTTTGCTCTCTCACCCAAGTGTTTCTTTTTCGATCTCTCCTAGTTATTCCAAGCATGCACCTCTCCATGCTCCTTTGCGTTGTCTGTAACTTTCGTATTGCTCCAACTGTTAGACTCCATGTCTCTGATCCATAAGAGAGAACTGGCAATACACACTGGTTGAAGACCTTTCTTTTTAGACACAAAGGCAATTTCCCCTTCAGGATAAAACTGTTTCTTCCAAATGCACTCCAGCCAAGTTTAATACGTCTGTTGAGTTCTTTCATAATGTTGCCATCCATTGAAATCAGCTGGCCAAGGTAAATATATGAATCAGCAATTTCTAGCTCAATGTTGTCAACTTGTATTTTTGTTTCCTCTACGAAATTATTGAACATGATCTTAGTTTTTTGTAGGTTCATCTTGAGTCCAACTTCTTTACTTCTAGTTGAGAGCTCCTGTACCATGTCTTGGAGTTCTGATGGGTTCGTTGAAAAAATAACAATGTCATCAGCAAACCGCAAATGATTTAAATATTCACCATTTATTTTTATTCCCCTGTTATTCCAATTTATCTGCTGAAAAATCATCTGTAAAGCTGAAGTAAAAAGTTTTGGAGAAATGGTATCTCCCTGCCTCACACCTTTACCAATTTTGATAGTTTTGGTATCTTTATGTAACCGAAATTTTGCACTTGCATTTTTATACACACGTTTCACCATGTCAATGTACACATCCTCAATGTCTGTTGATCTTAAAGAGTTGATGACTGCTGATGTTTTAATAGAGTCAAAGGCCTTCTCATAGTCAATAAATGCCACACACAATGGAAGTTCATATTCATGTGTTCTTTCAATTAATTCTCTTAATACTTGAATATGGTCCACTGTACTGAATCCACTTCGAAATCCAGCTTGTTCTCTTGGTTGAGCTGCATCTAATTTTTTCTGCAGGCGATGTGTTAGCACTTTTGTGAAGATTTTATAAATAGCAGGTAACAAGCTAATTGGTCGGTAATTTTTCAAATCCTCTTTATCACCTTTTTTATGCAAAAGAATTACTGTTGCAGAATCCCATTGGTTTGGTATGTTACCGCTGTTAAGACGTATTACAAAAAAATTAAAAAAAAAAAAAAGAAAATTCAGAAGTTAGTTTTTTTATTTGATGTGGTTTAAAGTATAGAAACAGAATGCTGAAGAAAGGGGGGGGGGACAAACAATATTTATATTTTTTTCACTATATACTTCTATCATTAAATCACAAATGTTGGTTTATTAACTTCATAGACCGTAAACTTATAAGATGGCAAATGTAAACAACACGCACGTAGATAGTTATTTAAAGGAATATTTTGCAAAATATTTCTGAATTCAACTACAAGCGAATGAATAATTGTGGAGCATTACTTTTTCTTTTTAATTTCGAAAAGTATTTTCCCTAAAATGGGCACAATTAAACAAGTTGTTGCCGTTAGAGATTTATGAAAATTATGTTTTCAGAAGGCGTGTTGCGGAAGACGTGTTGCGGCTGTAAAGAATTTTGCAAGTATGTCTTCTACATATTCTCCAGCTTCTTTTAGGATATCTAATGTAATACCATCATCACCAGGGGCTCTTCCTTTCTTCATACTTTTTATTGCAAATGAAACTTCTTCTTTTAAGATTTTAGGAGCTGTTCCTTCGACTATTTCAATGTCTTCGTTTAATCCACTGTTACTTTCGTATAGATTTTTGTAGAATTCTTCAACTCTTCTAAGTATTTCTTCCCTATTTCTTGTTACGGTGCCATCCTCTCCTTTTAATGCAATGATGTGTTTCTTCCCAACAGATAAACTTCCTTTAACAACCCTAAGGCTCTTGTTATTTTCAATGGCTTTCCTTACTAGCTCACAGTTGAATTTTCTTATGTCTTCTTTCATGCTTTTGCGCAGAGTTTTACAAAGTTCTATGTACTCAATCCTGGAACTGGTATTTTGATTGTCCACCTTCATATCTCTTCGCCTTTTCATGAGCTGTTTCGTCTTCTCAGATAATTTGCTATTGTGCTTTTTACAGGTTACACCACCAATTTCCCCAGCAGTTTCAACTATTGTCTTAACAATGTTTTCATTTGCTTCTGAGATATCACTTTCATCAATAAGTCCTTCCAGTGCAGAAAAGCGATTTTTTAATTCCAACTTGAATGCCTCGGTATTTTCTTTCTAATTTAGTATTTAAGTGCACTTTACATCTCACCATTCGATGATCACTTCCAGTATTAAATCTGTTCAGTACACTGCAATCTTCAATAATTGATTTCTTGTTTGCCAGGATATAGTCAATTTCACTAGTTCCCCCATTTGGGTGTTTCCATGTCCATTTTCTTTGCGGTTTCTTCTTAAAAAATGAATTCATGATGCTAAGATTTTCAGCTTCTGCAAATTCGATGAGTTGATCGCCACGTTCATTCCTTTCCCCATATCCGTATTTACCAACCGATGTCTCTCCTTGTTCCTGTTGTCCAATTCTTGCATTGAAATCCCCCATGATGAGCTTGATATGTTGTTTCCCTTTGGTGTGTAACTCTTTGATTTCTTCATAAAATTCTTCAACCTCTTCGTCGGTATGGCTTGATGTTGGTGCATATACCTGTACTATCTGAAGTTGGTATCGCTGGGTTAGTTGAACAACGAGCCTCGCTGCTCGATCTGACGTGCTTTCGACTTCAAGAAGGTAGTCTTTAATTCTTTTGTTGATTAAGAAGCCAACACCACTTGTTCTTCCAGTTTCCGTTCCTCTATAATAAAACAAATGTCCACTTTTAAGTTCCACCAACTCTTCACCTTTTCTTCTAACTTCACTGAGTCCTACAATGTCCCATTTGATCTTGTCAAGTTCTTCTTCCAATTCCTGAAGTTTTGCTTCAGAAGCAAGGGATCGTCCATTAAACGTAGCCAAGGTCAATAACAAACGGCAGCCTGGGCCATTCCAGTGATTCTTAGCACCCCCTGCTTTCATGCCACACTGACCGCTGCCTTGATCAGGAGCACTCCAGCACCTGGAGACTAGGGGCCATGGTTTCTGGTGTGTCAACATAATGGAGGAATTAGCCATAATTTCACCACGCTGGCTAGACGGGTTGGTGAATTAGCCCTCCCCTTCCGCCTTTCTATCCGTGTAGCAAATATTAATTTGCCACATAAATAGAAAGCTCAGCCCGCACCACTTGAAGGCGGGGTAGGACACTAGGTTACTGGCCTGGCCGGTTCCACACATCGTCACATACGTTCAGCGTGTGGGTCTCCTTCCAGTTAGATACCAGCAACCCTTTTGCAGGCCATATATATATCATCATCATCATATTCAACCATTATCTATCCACTGCTGGATGAAGGTCTCTCCAAATGCTTTCCACACAAGTCTATCCTGGGCCATTCGTTTCCACGTCACCCCAACCTCTTTTCTTATTTCATCCACCCATCTAGTTTGAGGACGTTTTCTAGGTCTTCGGTGGTCTCTTGGAATCCAGTTCAGATATATATATATATATAATGGATGGAAGGAATGTATAAATAACCGATCTCGTAAAAATTACCTTTTTTATTAAAGCCATTTAGAACATTTAAATCATTAAAGTTATTAAGGCATCGGAGTTATATATGCATATATGCAAGCAGGCATTCCACGAAAGATAGGTAATTATATACAAAAAACACTCGTACGTGATTCAGGAGTTAAATCGATGTTTCGAGTCACGTGTGCCGAGGACCTTGATTTGAAAATTTCGTGCCTACCGAAGGAAAGATAAAAGCAGTGACATCGGGCTAGAAATAAGTCCCAGAAGATAGCACGAAATGGCTATCTCTGAAACGAAGAATTCCTGAAACGCGTGTCTTTAACCTCAGATTGGAGCAAGGTGATTATAACGGCATGCTCCGAATGATTGCCAGTCGAAAGCCGTAGAAATGATCAATGAAAAATAAAATAGGACGCGCGTTTATAGTGTTCTTATCCATAGTGTTCTTTCCAAATAATGCATAGAGGATTCCGTACCCTGCCTTCAGTGTCTCTGTTAATGTTATTTGACACACAATAAATACCGTCGTGCACCTTTTCAGTTCGTTAATGTGACAGAGATCTTTCAAAAGCGCATTGCGCAAATCCGTAGCATGTAAAGAAATCTATTACGAAGCCCACTTACATATAGAATTATTATATATATACTAATTATTAATACATATATTATAATCATTATTGTATTACTTATTTACATAACATCGGTGCGTAAATGCAGAATACGCAAACGAATAAATCTATGCACCTGAAAATATGCACTTTTATAAGAAAAAGAAAATTGTATGTCCAATGTTTTTCCATCGTTAAAGGGAACTTCGAGTTCTCTGAAATTGTAACAATTAGATGAAATGTTTTAATATTTACTCAAATATATATGATAAAGAAAGATATAATATCTTTCAGAGTATTTATATCGGTTATAATTTTTTGAGCGTGGAAAAATATCTCCGATATTTGTACTTTCCGAATTCTTTAAGACGATTTTATGCAAGCCGTCACGTAAGTCGAAGCTATGTAAAGAGCATTAAAATCTGACGAATGTGTGAACGTATTCAGTGGCGGCTTGTCGGGTGACGCGAGTGAAGCGGCACTTCACCTAAAAAAATTGGATGGTCGAGCAGTTTTTTTTTAATTTAAATTCCAAATCCTTTTTATTTTTTATCAAATTTAAAAGTTGATTAGAAAAATAAAATTCAAAATTTTATTTTGAGCCCACTATTTTTTTTTTTTTTTTAATTTAATTCCTTTAATATAATTGGAATTACATTCAGGAACAGAAGGCTACGTTTTTATGTCAGCGCTTTAAACGCGTTAAACGCACCAACGAAATATTGCTCGCCGAGAAAAAGGGCCGAATGAAGCGACGATAGAAATTCAGAGCTTCGCTTCAAAACGGAAATGTTTTGCGAACATGGTTACCATGGCGATGGAATATTTACGGCGAAAGCAAGAATTATCAGAAGAGAAATTTTTATCGCATCATCATGTCAGCTAGTATTGCCAGATCAGAGGTTTTGCATGGGGAAAAAGGTAAAAATTACCAAAACAGAGGTATGGCTTGATCAGAAATATAAATTGAGATTTTTGATTACCACAGAGGCTTCTAGAGGTAAAAAAATTTCTGTGGGAAAAAAAAAAAAATTTAAATCAAAGACTTGAATCGAACTTTGATTCAAACTACAAACAGTTTAGTGTTATATCTGTTAGAATTATTTAATTACCCTGAAGTATTTCGAGGCACGTTGAGTGGTAAGAGTAGAAGAGTATAATTTCGTTGTGTTTTTGTTTCTTAAGGGGACACAGGATCTTTAAATCTTTAAAAAATTGATTTTTTATTTATTAGTTTAAAAAATAATATGGATTTTTGTCAGGGTTTTAAAACAAACCGCACTTTTGGTTGTTGTTTTTTTTAACGATGGACTTATTTTATGATTACATATGATATATTATTATATGATTTTTGGACTTACAGATGTTCTCTTCAATGTACTATAAAATAAGTCCTTTGACATTAATTTTTGCATCTCAGAAATTAAAAATACGCAAATGGTCTTAAACAGCAAACTAAATGAGGATACGTTCATAGAAATTTTCGAATTAGTGATTTCGAAAACAACAGTTCCAATTGAACACCGTGAGGGACGAAAAAAAGTGACGCTCACACAAAATAAAGTTCTTGCAAAATATAAAATTCATATTTTATGAAATATTAGATACTATTTCTTTACAAATTACTACACGTTTTCAAGATATGGAAAAGCTTCATTTTATTACATTAATGGATACTTCAAAATTTGTAGAGTATTCCAATAAATTTCTTACAAAAACAATAAATAATTTAAATGTGTACTACCCCAATATATTTACTGACTTCCAAAGATTGAAAAATGAATTAAAACACATATATCTGGATAAGCAGTATAGAGATATGAAATTACAAACATTCATGGAAATTTTAACAGAAAACAGATACATTTTTAAAGAAGCTTATAAACTTTTTTGCTTAATAGTGACTATTCCGTCCACTAGCATTTCCGTAGAACGGAGTTTTTCTTGCTTAAACAGAATCAAAATCAGTCTACGTAATACGATGTTAGAAGACAGACTTAGAAACTTGTTAAAAATTTCAATTGAAAAGGAACTACTAAAAGAGTTAATAGAAACTCAACCATTTTTTCACATCATCGACAAGTTTGCAAGTCTAAAAGAATCGAACTTATATTCAAAAAATAAAGACTGGGTAAGCATATATTGCATATTTTTATTTTGCTTGTTGTCTCCACATATTATCTCTGTCTGTACAACATGTAGTACCATATCAGGTCCGGTATATATATATTGTGAATATTTGGAATATTATACATGGCAGATTATTGAAATTTTAAATTAAAACATTTTTATTGTTAACAATTTTATGTATATAATGAATAATTTTATATGTTTTGATAATATTTAAATTTCATACAATTACTAGTGCATGTGCAGCTTTTGTATTTGAAAGATCAATGTGTAAATAATTGAATTATTTAAATACATTCATATTTTTAAATTATATATATATATATATATATATATATATCATAATACAATTATTTTGCTAGAAAACGGAAATTTATTGGCCACTTTTCCTGTTTCTTTGGGTGGGGGGTGGAGTAGGGGCTCGCCGCTTTACCCATTCTTGAAGTCACGAGCCGCCATTGATGTGTATTTATGGGTTAGCGCACGCAGAAAGTTCATGAGGCGGGTTACAGGTTTATAAAGGAAGGTTACAAAGCTACAACTCCGTTTATCCATATATATACATATATAAAATTCCATAAATTTCAAAATATGGGTTGTAACTCCCATTAACACCCCCTGTGTACGCCAGTGCATTTATGTACGCAAGCTATCTAAAAAGAAAATATCGTACAGGTGTATCCTTTATTTCTTGGTCCGGGGAAAAATGTATTTAATTATTATTAGATTGGTGCATTTTCATAAAAAAAAGAAGAGTTTCAAATGCTGTTTCTGGTTGGGTAAGAAATCCTTGGAATTTTTAGAATTCGTCTGGATTTGTGTTCAGAGCCTTAAAGTTTTATATATGCGTCACTCTGCTGCATGTCACTTTTCTTATGGTAACCGAAAGTTCTTTGGAACGGAAGTTAATGATAAAATCAACAAAAATTCGGGCCCCGCCATAGAAGGTTTGAAAATCTACAATTGCAAGTATAAAATGATACTATATTACATATTACTACCAGAGCCTGGGGAAGGGAGACAAATTCCCAGGGCCTGGGTGTGACAACTTTGATAACTTAATACATAATTTTGAACTTAATTGTTTGGAGATCCTATTTAATACCTAGGGACCCACAAATCCTGTCCCCCTAGCCCTGATTACTACTACTATTTCTGAATTATATATTATTACTACTGCGATTGTTCTACATATATGTTATTAATATTACTATACTATATATTATTGCTAAAAAGCTACTACATTTTGCTGCATTTCACTGTAGGATTTAACACGAGAGGGGGAAATCTTCCCGCATGTAAAATTCCTAGGGAGAAAACTTTGAAACAAAGGTTTACCATAAATAAGAAATGGGAAAACATTATTTGCTTTATTGGTTTCACGCTTTGCTGTCAGTGAATTGTCATTCGGAGACGCAGAGGTAACGCGTTCGTCTGCCCAGCGGAAAGCTCGGGTTCGAATCTGGTTGATGCTGAGCGCTTTCTGTTTTTCCTACCTGTCCTGTTTTTCCTACCTACGTCCCAATGGGACGTAGGTTCTTAGGTGACGAAGGTCCGGACCCCTCAGAAAGCTAGAAGTCCTGTTGCAGCGTAATCGTAGATACCATTACGCCATTAAGAACGAACAATATGATATAGCTGTGAATCAGTCGACAGAATTCTCCATTGATCTTCAAATTTCTTACTGTGTTGCATTTTTGCACATGGTTCCCGCCTTTGTCAGTTAGCCATCAACCAATCACATTCAGCCACATTACTTAACCACAGTGTATGGCAGTGGTTCTCATGAATTTGTCTCCTGCAGAAGCCTCTCCTTACCACGTACCTAGCCACGAATCCTTATGTAAATAGTGTTTAATGAAAACCTAATGGACTGTTAGTTATGACTGCTTGCCAGGGTTCAAGCTGAAGTCGCCTTTTTCGCAAAATGCGACGAGTTGCTCGAAAATGCGACACGCATTTTTAACCAGAGCTTATTCTCTTAAAACAGGATTCCCCGATTCCAAAATATCCGTTTTGCACCTCAGCGATCTTTTCTTGTTCCTTTTCGTTTCCTCTTCAAAATTCTTAACAGCACCTGTTAAGCATCGTTGATATAAATAATTTTATTGATACGATTTTTCGAGCAACGAAAGCAACTAATATTTTTTAGCATTTTGCTACAACTTTTTTCCCATTTTAGCATTTTTGCGACAGCATGTTTTGAGCCAGCTGCTTGGACATAAGAAGGAGCCATAAGTTACTATGAAGAAGGTAGTTAGTGCTTTTCTATTATTGCAGAGTATTGAATTAAACTCTGTCTGAGGATTTGCCATAGGAAGAAATTACGGAATTGAAAGATTTTCCTGAAAATTTTGGCGACGTTGCTACAAATTGGTGCCACGGAAGATCCTTCGAGGAACACTGGTGTAAAGGAATTTCTATTTCAACTCCAGAGGTCGAGAAACGGTATCTAGTATACAGCCTTCGCGACATCTATCTTTCAAATCCTTCCACAGCCTTCACTTTGACGTATATATGATTATTGCATTTTAGAGTCATGGCCCAAGTGCTACAGGGAATGGTCGTTTCCTCAGAGGGGCCAAAAGAATGCGACAGTTCACTGATATCAAAGCTTGTCTTATTAAAAGAATCACGTCTTGCTTCTGCAAGACTGCATCTGTCTGCTGGCAGGTGTCGGCCAGCACCGAGATTATTTCTTTCCTTCCATCAAGATATCCCTGCCGTTGGAGCACATACTCAACGATACCTCTCGCATCTTAATTAGATGAAGACGACGACTCAGACCATACATTCAGTTTTGATGATGATACTAATTATTAATGTTTGGCTTTGTATTTTTATTAGCCTCTTGGTATTCTGTAATTTAGGATTGTTTTGCTGTGGTGAGGATTCTGCAGAAAAGAGTTTCCAGATCAAGATGCAGAAAACCTTGTCCTTTTACCCCGTGTTTGCCTGTTGACAAATTTACGTCTTATTCACTAGAATAAGTAAAAGGTTTATTAATGGCTTACAGGTTCATATTTATGGAAGTACAGGGCTACATCATGTACATATACATTATATTTTCTCAATAACGCCTTTCGAATTAATGACTATTTACGTTTAACGATGTTACTTTGCGGTCCCTGTAAATATTTTGTTTTGATTGCGCACATTCTGATTAATGTCTTTTTCTGTTTAAAGACTTTTTCTTTGTCCCTTGAACGTCGTTAACTGGAGAATTTACGTGTATACAGGGCTGAGGACAAAATTTACAGGCCCCTTGGCAGTTTAGTAGATTGAGCCCCCCCCCAATCAATTATGCTAATAAAAAATTGTTTGTTAAGAGATTAGAGTTCTGCGCCGGGCCCCCTTTAAGGTCCCGGGGCCCCTGGGCATTAGTCTCTCCCCTACCTCTGTCCCGATCCTGACTATATGCATATACAAAATTAAGGTATATACAGGATAGTTACAATTAAAGTCTCCCCATTTAGAACTCTCTGTAACCCCAACGAATAAAAGCAGGGGCGCCGACAGCCCACGCGGCCCCCCAGGCTCAACTTCGACCGGCCCCATGACCACTTCCCTGGGCCGTCCCCGCCCCCAGCATCGATTCTGGCCAGCGTGGGTTCCTAGACTTCATCCGCCCCTCCCCCGCCATCAGCATAGATTCTGGCCAACGCGGGTTCCTAGACTTCATCCCCCACCCATCGGCATTGTGTAAAAGGAATGAAACCAAATTTTATGCATATGCTATTCAAGGAATTGGAAGAACGACTCCGCAAAAAAAAAAAAAAAAGTTCAAAAATTCGCCGATAGGAGAAAATGTGGCGCTTCAAATGGGGAAAAACAGGAGGAAAGCACAAAAAATGAATAACTAAGAAGACAAATCAAAATTATATTTTCACGTTTTCAGTTTACTCGTTGCAAAACTAAAAGAAACGTAGATGAGTTATTACGGGAAAGGGTTTTAACGTAGGAAGTGGTTTGTGCAAATTTCTGCGCTGATGTAGGTCCATTATTTTAATTTTGTTTCAAAACAAAAATTTTGGAGCAATGTATATTAGTTTTTTTTTTTAATTTTTGCAACGCGTCAACTTAAAAAAAAATAAGAATAAAATTGTAGATTTGTCTGAGTTTTTATTTTTGTGTTTTTCCGCTTTGAAGAGCTACATCTTCCCCTATTGGCGAATTTTGGAACTACATTTCTTTTACTGAATCTTTCTCCTCGTCCCTTGAATAACATGTGTGGAACATTTTGTGTCATTCCCCATATTAGTTCGAGCCACAGAAAACTCTAAACAGAGAGACTTTAATTGTAACTTTGACCATTTTTTGGACATGTCCAATAGAGCATGTTAACTTCATTTAATTTTCTCAGACACCATCATCATCATAGCTTTAGTATATTTAAGCTTCCTTTTACTTCAATTTCGATAGAAATATAGGTACATACCATTTATCGAACTGCGTTGAGAAGATCTTCGAGTGTAAATCCTCTGGATGGAGAAACAAATTTGTCTCCAGAACCAACAAATTGGGAAAAAATAAGAATAATCAGATTAGTATGATTTTCTCAATTGCAATACGTAATACCATTATAAGAGTTGTAATGTGCATATTATTATTTGTAATGATTGTTCAGAGTTATCCATAGTGTGCGTTTAAACCTCCCTAAAGCGATCATCTCATTCTAAGTTTGATGCAACCGCTTTATGAAATGATTGCAACATCAAGGGCAGAAAGACATGAATTGTCTTCCTTTGAATAAATACCATGTGCTTTTTAAAATGTCTACTGCTTTAAAAGGTGGCCAGAATATATAGGTGATAGGCGTGAAAAATCATGTAGATCTCGTTAAGCCTCTGGTTGAATTGATCTGTACCGATGGATCATATTCAATATTGACAGAAATCTAAGAAGCATAATGTCATCTTTGTGAAAGTGTTGCAGTTACTGATAATATTAAAAACAAATAGTTCTTTACTCTGTGATTAGTTAATTGATGTGACATACTAATTACAGTGTACTCTTGTCTTAATTATGCGCATGGATCTTTTTTTTTTGTCTACTTTCAATAGCTATGTATGGTATTCATATGCAATCTAACAAGCAACAAAGATATTTTGATTCCAGAACCTCAAAAGCATTTGCTTAATATTAGAGGCGAATTCTTGGGGTTAGGATTGCTGATCCGTAACTCTCTCTCACTCACATCTCGCGTATTTCACGGTCCATTGCCGTAGCAACAAGGCTTAATCTTCTGAGGTTATACCAGAATGGCAAAAGCAGCCTTCCAAGTAAAGGCGATAGTCCTGCTAAATTATTAAACTCGGATAACGGAATTTTAAGAGTCTTGAGCACGTCAGCACTTCGTGGTCGGTCATCCACAATTGTCCGTTGCAGATCATATTTTGTAGATCGTTAAGGATTGTTTGTTGAAGGTAGTTGAAAATTGCCCATTGCAGATAGTTGACGATTGCCTTTTGTAGTTCTGTAGCGATTAGTTGTTGCAGTTCTTTAACGATTACCTGTTGTTGATTGTTGCCAATTACCTGTTTCAGGTCGTTGATTATCATCTGTTGCAGGTCGTCAGGGTTTAAGCTGCAGTCGCATTTTTCGCAAAATGCGACGAGTTGCTCGAAAATGCGAAGAAAAAATTATTGCCCATCGCGAAAATGCGACAGGCATTTTTAACCACAGTTTATTCTCTGAAAACAGGATTCCTCGATTCCAGAATATCCGTTTTGCACTTCAGCGATCTTTTCTTGTTCCTTTTTGTTTCCTCTTCAAAATTCTTAACAGCACCTGTTAAGCATCGTTGATATAAATAATTTCATTGATACGATTTTTCGAGCAACGAAAGCAACTAATATTTTTTAGCATTTTGCTACAACTTTTTTCCCATTTTAGCATTTTTGCGACAGCATGTTTTGAGCCAGCTTAAACCCTGCAAGTAGTTGATGATTATCATCTGTTGCGGGTCGTTGATGATTATCATCATCTGTTGCAGGTCGTTGATGATTATCATCATCTGTTGCAGGTCGTTGATGATTATCATCATCTGTTGCAGGTCGTTGATTATCATCTGTTGCAGGTTGTTGATGATTATCATCTATTGCAGGTCGTTGATGATTATCATCCGTTGCAGATTGTTGATGATTATCGTCTATTGTATATCATTGATGAGTATGAGCTGGGTTGAGTAAAACTATCAGCTCTGCCCCAGCTGATCCATTGTACTTTCTTCAGACGTAAAACTAAAAATAGATAATTCATCGCTTGTAAAATTCTCTTCATGTTTCTTTGAGTTTTACGCCCCCCATGTTTCTCGGTGAAAAATTTGCGGCAGGACTAACGCTTTACACGACCTCCAAGTTATCCTAATTCAAAGAACTCGTAATGTATAACCAACCGTAGATTCTTTTTACCATCACGGTTTTTATGGTTGTGGTGACTTTTACCAAGCTTCTTAGCTTGAACTTTACAAGCATTAGGAATCTAACCTCACATCATTAATATCCAAGTAGTTTGCGGATTTATAACCACTGAACTATTAATCGGGAATCTTTTTACTCATACATTTGTCCATTTAAGCTAAGTCAAATTATTATGAGTATTAAACACGGAATTGATGAAGAAAATTCAAAGTCGAACTGTGACTTTTTCAAGCAATTGCCACGATTTCTTTAACAATGGATTTTCATAAATTATGTGTATGTGTTGTGGCAAAGGAGTTTAATGTAGAACGGAGTTTCCGTATGTTATTTGCTCATACATGGAGTTTCCATGGTTTATTTTATGTCTGTGTGCTTACTAAAACCGAGTAGTAATTAAGCAACCTATTAATCTAAAACAATGTTACGCAACATGTGATTGTTTCTACATGTCCCCATTATGTTCTGCAAAGTACCAAAGGGACTACATTGGTATATCCATGTCATTTTTAATTACATGTTTCTCTTGCACAAGCTAAATACATAGATGGACTAGAGCCATCGAGATAAGCCAGGCCTTACCAATAAGAATTACCACCTGCCTGTGACGTCATTGGACTCATCTTTATGTTGTAATTTTTTTCGTTATGAACTTGCGTGAGGATGTGAAAGTGAGATAATCTCTATAGCCATCTCTCCTCTGGGTTAGTTACAGAATGAGTCGTATTTCACAGCTACGTCTTGCTGAGAAGCACAGCAAACGATCTCTGCTAAATTCTCCTCACGTAAGTCTTGCGTTGTCTTCGATTCTTTCCTAGAGATTTATACGAAAAAATTTACCTGGCTGCTGTGGACACTGATGGTTTCGCTCGTTTGAGGGAAAGCAAGAAAGGACGGTATTTTTTTCTTGCTTCGGTGTCGTGCACAGACAAACATGGAAGCTAGTTTATTTTTCTTCAAAGTTCTATGCTTAGCATATAAATTTCTCACGTTGGGGTGGAAAAGGACCCATTTTCAGGTTTTACAAAATAGAAAATCTGCCGTTGCTGTCAAGACCTCTTCTTTTCTTGCGTGCATAGTGTTATATGTGGCTGCCGGAGCAGAAAATGACTGTGTTTTTTCTCAAAGTTTTTGCCCTTTTTCTTTTTAGCCGGCACTAATATTGAAAAATTCCTCATCGTTGTGCTTACCCTTGTTTCGCGGTCATCTCTGACAACGGCTAACATTTTTAACACCCACGTTTAAGCTCAAACTACGGCTTTATTTTCTAAAAGAAAAGGAGAAATACCAACCTGTCCCGGAGGACTCTATCTCTTTTTCTTCTTCTTTGGAAAATAAAGTTCTAGTTTGAGCTTAAACGTCGATGTCAAAAATATTAGCCATTTCAAATCCCTACAAAAAATTGGAAAACCATGTCCGATAGTTTCTCCTGTTGTCCATTTGGCAATTGAGTTAACTTTAATGAGGGCAATAATGTCTTACAATCCCTGAGCGATTTTCAGGACATTGAAACGTAGTGGTAGCCCCAGTTTCAATGCCTTCGCCCAATTCTATCTTTTTTAACGTAAACGTAGTTTACCGTTTCAGAAAAGTTTACTTAGTTTTGTTATATGTGTATAGACAGCAAATCTGTCTATAAAGATATTCGATGACTTGATCACGGACTTGATGCGTTTTATATCTAAACACTATGGAAACTGGTAGTGGTACACTTTATATCGAAACCACGTAAAGTAGCTTTACAGGCAGTTTATCGTCATAGGCAGTATTGTTATCAATAGGTTTTACTATGTGTGTCAAATATAATTTAAATAATATGTGAAAGTGCAGTAAGCTTGATTTTCAACGAATTCTTGAGAAGTAAAAGTGTGGTATCAGTTATGATACTGTTTCGAGACTATCCTTAATCCACCCTTTTGTCTATTAGAGCTTGGCACCTCTAGAAATTTTTAGCTCTATATCGTTAAATGGACTGCTATTTTCCATGTCTGTGAAGAGTCTAATAATTATTTTCTACATCTGCTTTTTTATACCATGACCTAACTTACCATTATTATTATTATTGTTATTAATATTATAGGAGACAAAATGATCATTTTGGCTTAAATCCACGAGATCTTCACACATAGATTACATCAACTCAGTAAAAATTTGGTGTGAATTTTTGTTTTCCAAACTGGAGCTTAATATTCGAGTGTAGTCTTCGGACAAATCGCTCCCCAAAAGGGGAACAAGTATCCCTAATAGGCTGGTAAGAGAGACTGAAAAAAGAAAAGTTCAAATTCACACATTAATAATTGGTTTCTAAATATTACCGCGCAGAAATTTTCCCCCTAGCCAATTAAAAAAGGCTATTTTAAAAATAGCCTTTAAATAAAATTCTAACCTTATTCGTAAATGTAGCCTCAATCAAGAATTCATTATTAGAGACCCTTTAATAGAGAAAGGCCGTTGCACGAATGCTTGAATATTTTCTCTTTACATGACATAGGTGTTTGATTCAGATGAAACAATGTTAAGTCTAAAAATAACTGTGTGAGTCTTATTTATTACTTGCACGTCTGTCATGTCCTTGCGTGTCGCCGCCCTGCAAATTGACGCCGAAATGAAAGGACCCTAAAAGAAAAAAAGACGTGTTTCTTTCAACGTTTTTTCAATCAGAAAATACCAAGTGTTTCAAAGAAAATACTACAAACGTCCTTGGTTAATATTCGTAGCATTTTAATTGATCGCAATAAATAATTCGGGTGGTACGCGCAACACAGCATCCAATCAAAACTGACATTTGTCCTGCGAAATTGCCTAACTTAATCGCCTCCATCTTGTTTAGCTATTTTCTCGGCTGTTCAGCTCTTTTTTGTAGCTGATCATATCGAAATAAATAAATAAATAATTTATATGAGGATAATTCGTATGTAATACGTCGCAAGATGGCTCTATGTGTGTGTGTGAATCATCTTATGTGGGATCACCGGCTTGACGTAATATTCGAACTAACGTAAATTTGCATATAACCAGGCTTATGGGTGCTAAACGCGGGTTCGATGACGTAACCATTGAGGCCCTATGAGAACGTCAACTGAATTTACCGTGGAACTTCATTTTCATAAACAAACGAATATAACGAGTTCGCAGCGTTATTTCATTGGATTGAACCGTTTATTCGGTGAATTCAAGAATTCCGTTGAGAAGATTATGAGAACGGACCCAGAAGGAAGGAGGCAAGTGGGACACCTTAGTAAAAGCTGACTGTGTGGAACAAAGGAAGACCTAAGAACCGTAGAAACAAGAGAAGATCGAAGAAAATCTTCGATTAGAGGAGAATGTACAAGGATCGTTAAGGAATCCCAGGCTTTCGGGGACTGCAGAACCAAGAGATGAACGTCTGAAAATAAAGAAATAATAAAAGAAATAAAGCAATAAGAAAAGAAATAAGGCAATAAGAAAAGAAATAAAGCAGGGAAGGACCAAAGCCCTGTTTTTGGAAAAGGAAATAAATTTTAAAAAATTGAAATGAATCCTTAGTGCCATATTCATTAAATTGAAGGAAATTTTGAATAAAAAATTGCTGCTTTTTTGGATAAAAATAATTATAATATATTACTATTAATTACTTTTGTATGATTATCCTGAACGAATGTTTTCATCCAGGCCGTTCCTCAAAACGATCAAAATTTTCTGGGTAGGTGGAAATCAGGAATGTATAATTAATAATAGTTTATACTTTTTACTTAATTAAGTAATAATTTAATTACTTACATTATTAATATAGTAGGCTCTCGCTTTCGCGGAACTGTATGGAACCCTGGGATACTTCTCGGGACCAACTACATGGGATACTTTTCGGGCCAACAACATGGGATACTTTACGGGACCAACTACATGGAATTCTTTTCGGGACCAACGTAGTGGGATACTTTTTGGGACCAACGCAGTGGGATACTTTTTGGGACCAACTTCACGGAATGCATTTATATAAATCGAACACTACGCAGATTAAATCCAACAACAATGTCAATCAACGTTTATTGGCGTAGTGATACCAGCGCCGATGTTATGGCGTGATTAGGTGGTGAAACATTCGAAAGAAAATAAATATTTCTGCGTTCGGTGAGACATGAACTGTCCCACCGAAGGCAGAAATATTTATTTTCTTTCGAACGTTTCACCATCTAATCACGCCATAACATCGGCGCTGGTATCACTACGCCAATAAACGTTGATTTATATTGTTGTTTGATTTACACGGGATGCTTTTCGAGACCAACTACATTGGATACTTTTTGGAACCAACGCAGTGGGATACTTTTCGAGATCAACGCAGTGGTTCGTTAAAACGCACAGTTCGTAAATTGGAGGGTTGGACAAACGCGACGCCACTATATTCACGTTCCGACCAAGCACTAATATTAACGTTTCAGTACGCACTGATGTTCATATAGCAAACACGTACAATCATTCATCAATGTTCCCATTTTAATTGCCTTCTAATATTCATGAACAGTACATATTAAAATATGTACTGGTATTTATTAATTTTTGCGTTTTAAGTACATATTAATATATATTAATGCCCATATCTAAATACGTACAAATTAATATCCACAGTTTAATTACGCACGACTATTCACAGTTTAAATAATTCTAATATTTACATCTTAATTACATACGC
>QLNU02015359.1:66370269-66408065 GCA_006491805.2 Dysdera silvatica | reverse complement strand
TATTTGAAGTTTAATGAATTCTAATATTTGAAGTTTAATGAATTCTAATATTTGAAGTTTAATGAATTCTAATATTTGAAGTTTAATGAATTCTAATATTTGAAGTTTAATTAATTCTAATATTTGAAGTTTAATTAATTCTAATATTTGAAGTTTAATTAATTCTAATATTCAATGTTAAATATTACGTACTAGTATTTATACTAGTGTTCAGTTACTATTCAGTGTTCACTTCAATTACATATTAACTCCCACAGTTTAATTACCTGCCAATAATTTCATTCGTTGTCTTTTTGCAGCATGCATCGGATTCCTGTTCGACATATGCCATGATTCTGTGATACGTTAAAGAATGCCTGAAAACATTTAGTTTTTGAAGACGCCTTCTTTTTCTTGCGACAATCTGGACAACCGCGGCATTGAGAAGAAAGGCCATTAAGTACCATTTCATAATTATGACGCTACGGGAGTCGCTGGCCGAAGTTTGTCGTCCACTGTCTGTGGTCCACTATGGCTGAAGGCCTGCGTTTAATTGCGCCGAGAAATACCTGCATCATGACCACCAGCAACGAAGAAGACGACGGTAAGGAAGATTTAATGAATTTCTGCATGCATGAATTCCTTAACTTTCTTCAAGGAAGTTCTGAAGCTCACGAACTCTTCAAAGAGAGAGAGAGAGAGGGAGGGAAACCGAATATATTTAATCATTTACATAATACGGCGGAATCTACCTATTACGGTACTCAGAGGGCCTGGAAAAGCAGGGCTGTTCGTGGGCCGCCCAGGTGCGACAGCAGTATTGCCGCTCTCGTTAATTTAATATTATTTAAGAATTTTATATGCAGTATTTACTTTTATATATCTATATATACGTAGTTTTAAATAGTTGCCATGCAAAATTTTTAAGTTGCATTTTCATGAAATTAAGCAAAGGTCCTTGATACACTCTTTGATCAAAAATTCAAAGTCACTAACGCTAGGGGCGCAGGGAGCCAACACGGGGCCGCCAGGCTCCCTTCGACGGGCACCCATGACCCCTTTCTTGGTCAGTAGCAAAGAATTTTTTTTCTTTTTGTGGGAGGGGGGTTGAGCCCCCAAATAAACAAAAAGTATGAAATAAGAAAGCATTTTTTTTTACTTACTTACTTATTACTTAATTATTTTACAAGGACAGTGCTGGAAAAATAAATTAACGTAAGCTGCTATTTTTTTTTTTTTCAATAATCGAGATAGGCTAATAAAGAATAATTAAAAAGCTGTGCATTAAAAATATACAAAATTTTATTAATCTGGATTTGGAGAACAATTTCTCTGGCCTTCTGACTAGCGGAGAGGGGGGGGGAGGACCTCCCCCCCCACACCACGAGTTCTTGCCAGCACGGGTCCTCGGGCTGCAGCCCCTGCTGCCCACCTCTCGTCGGTACTGAATATAGCTGCACAATACCACATAGTAAGTTAGCAAACCACTATGTAATAGACACGCAGACGGTCTACAACATTCCTCAAGAGCGTCGTTCCAATAAACGAACATTTCCATTTAACGACGATAGTTTGTTGTCCGGATAAATGCTTCTGAGAATAACGCACGTACAATTAATATATTTTTCTGTTTAATGCTCTTTATCCGTCCATTGAACATGGGAGGATTTAAGGATCGGGGGGGGGGTAGGGCATGCCCCCCCGAATGAAAATTTAACATTGAAAAGGTACAAGGTAAAGGTCCAATGAGGTATCATTTCCAAAAATCAAGTCATTAATCGCCCCCCTTGAAGGATCTCTAAATCCGCCCCTGCCATTGAATATTGTTAACGCGGGAAATTACTATATAATAAACTGTCCGCAGCTCGCCCAGTTGCGGTGGTGCCTTTTACACCCCCACTAGTAACGGCCCTGGGGAGAAGATATTGTGATAGACAGAGTTGACCATAATAAACCCTCGATTTCTATGGGGACTGGGAAGAAATATCATTATAAACAGATTCTTATAAACAGTATCTTTATAGAAAAATGTAAGATTATAGAAAAATTTCAAATTAGATAGATTAAAAGATAAATTTAATTTTTTTTATTAGATAAATTTAAAATTAGATAGATTATAGAAAAATTTTAAATTTAATATGCCAAATTAAAAGTATCAATAACTTAAAATTAAAATATTGCTTCTTGTGTGTGCGTGCAACTGTGAATGAATTTGAAGCAAGTTAATTTAAATGATCTAGGAAAGAGAAATAATTATTTATATATAACATCCTAATTATGATGTCCCACCTTGCTCGGCGCAGAACGACTATTATTATCCTTGCGCCATAAAAATACAATCTTCCTTCCTTCCTTAATTAATTAATTAATTAATGGAATCATTACTTGCAAACGTAAAAATTATAAAACGTAGTTTTTAAGCATATTGTAGCAAAGCCTTAAAAGTAATTTTTTAAATTTAATTTTTTTTGCAATTTTAAATAAACTATAAAACGTAGTTTTTAAGCATATTGTAGCAAAGCCTTAAAAGTAATTTTTTAAATTTAATTTTTTTTGCAATTTTAATAAACTTAACGCTCCTTGTGTTACTGACGTTTAAGACGAATTATTTTTGATACAAATCATTTTCTGAAGTCCCGTCAGATTGTATAGCATACTATCCTTTCCGGATAAGACGAATTACTGTTAATAGGAACAGATTTTTTGTTCCCTTTGGTGTTCGTCTTAACGAGGTTCGACTGTATAAGTTTTTTTCCTATACTTCCTTCGTTTTTATTTTTCTTTATTCTTTATTTTAATTTTAATATAATGTAAGATATGTTTTCTACTATTCGTTGAATTTGCGCAATGTAAAAATAAATAATGATTATCTTATAGTTTGTTTATTAGTACTATACATGTAACTGTCTTATAACTCATATATGATAACTATCTATATGTTTAATTGCGTTTATTTCAGCTTACTTAGTATTAAACGCCAAATTTTACCATCTTTTGCGCAAAATGATCCTAGTTGTCTTTACCCCATAAAAAATTTAAACGATCTTTGAATATGAGTACAATAGTGATATAATTTCCATCGCTTAACTTATGCCTTTAAGCTTGCGAAATATGTAGATGGTAAGCATTATAACTAGTTTCTCTTTTGCTAATAATTACAGGAAAACCCCTCTTAAGAGACACCCCTTAGATGCGATCACTCCGCTTTTATTTTCGGATAAAAATTCTCCGACAAGGATCTCTTCACAGTAACATCCCCTCATTTTCCGGTAGCCACCCTTTCACAGTCTTCTGGGTGTCCTTTATTGAGGCGTTTTACTTTACATGTAATTACATTTACTGTGATGTAATTCCTTTTTTTTTTTCTACGTAGGCAACAAGTCTGCTCAAGCGAGCGTAATTATTCCTCCAGCTCCAGAAGCTTCTGAAAAAACTCGCAAACGTAAAAGACTAAGTGCTGTATTGGACAAACTTGCAACACAGATTGAACACAGGAAAAGTGTTGATGGCGTCTTGGTACCGGGTGCCTATTGTGGGGGCGGATCATCTTCAGAAGATGGTGACAATAGCAGTCCAACGAGCCTTGAATGCGTGCAACTGTCTAATACTTCAGGAGAAGCGAATCCAAGCTCTGAACCTCCGAAGTGCAAGATCAGGACGGCCACTTTGAAGCAAGTGTCGATTGACTCAGAAATGAGCGACTGTGTTCAATCTAAGCTAGATTTGGAGGAGAAGATTCAAGGGAGGAAGGGAAGGGGGTTCTTCTTAACCTTTCCACCCACCGGAGAAAGGGAGCAGACCCCTGAACGAGAACAAATGAGGGAACAACATGAACCCGCAAGGAAAGTCCCGTTTCGTCCCCCTCCTTTGTCGTTGAATACTGATTCTTCCGCCAAGGTTTACAGCCAAGGAGGAGGAGGCTCGTGGAGTAAGAAAAGGGACCTTTCGCAGGACAGGTCTCCGGCAGAGGGACCCACAGGTATATTCACCCCCCCAACATCTGACTCCGCCTCTTTAGCGGGGGGAAGTCGAACTCCAGAAACCCCAAGGAGTTGTTGCCTCGGGGAGGATCATTCTCCGACGAGCCCGATCCTGAGAGAGCAAGAAGAGGAAGACCCAGGTAGCGACGTCGATCCTTTCTCCATACGCCCGCGGGTAAATCCCCAGGCCTCGGTACCTTTCACTCTCCTGCCATCCTACCTGCCGGAAGGCTTCGGCGCTCATAACGTTATTGGTAGAACCACGACAGCACCGCCGTTTTCTTTGGAAAATTCCGCTGTTATGGGCAATGGGGCATCAGCTGCAGCTCTGTCACACTTGAATTTTCCGAACTTTCCCATTTGTGATTGCCATCACTGCCGAACACTGGCTGGCCGAACGCAACATTTTGGGCCCGGTTGGGAAGACGTTGTGGCCCATCAACACCGGACTCTCATCCAAAAGATGATGTCCGGTTCGCCTGTGTCGCCGTTGACGCCGGTCTCACCTATTACGCCATCATTTGACACTTTTCTGCAAGCCAAGTTCTTACCTGAACTATATAGACGCCGTAGTCATTCTGACAGTGACCTCCAGCAATGGCTGGAGACCGTAGGAGCCGAACCTGGAGACTACCATCAGCAAGCGATGCCACCTCCTCCACCTAGAAGTTCTGACCATCAGCAACGTCTTTTGCAAGAAGCTGTGCATGGAATAACAACAACAAGACACGGCAAAACAGTGCCAAAACCTCTCACCATCCCTTCGAAGGGAGGTAGCCTCGAATCGGACCAGAGCACTCCCCAGGATTCGCCGCTTGATCTCTCTGTGAAATCTTCAAGTCCGAAGCCTAGTGCACCCTTCAATGTGCCATCAGAATCTCCTTCGCCCAGTTACCCTTTATCACCATTAATTCTTAATCGTGAAAAAGACAGTTCCAGTCCGCGGACTTCCACGTCGTCCCCATTTGAATTACCTACCGGAGTGCGGACGTTAATGGTGCCCAAAGTGGAAAGCCAAAGTGGCAAATTAAGGGACGCTATGAGCACACAAGTGGACAGTAGTAATATGAAATACGGCAACTTGGACGTTTCCCCCGTAGTGGAAGTGGTTGCTCCCGGTTCAGACGTAGCGTACGTGTGTCCGATCTGCGGTCAGATGTTTTCTTTGCATGACCGCTTGGCCAAACACATGGCTAGCAGGCACAGGAGTCGGCATCCGGACGCATCTTCGAAAAGTTACATGTGCGACGTGTGCAAGCGATCATTTGCACGAAGTGACATGTTGACTCGTCACATGCGACTGCACACTGGCATCAAGCCTTATACGTGTAGGGTGTGCGGACAAGTGTTTAGCCGGTCGGACCACCTGAGTACGCATCAAAGAACACATACAGGGGAAAAACCGTACAAATGTCCTCAGTGTCCGTACGCGGCTTGCAGGAGGGACATGATTACAAGGCACATGCGGACTCATGCCAGGTATGAACTTCCGGACAGTAGCTCCAGCTTTGATGATATCGGATCGGTGGGTGGAGGTGGCGAAGGTGGTTCCCCAATTAGCGGTAAAGGAACTCCACCTGGAGGTGAAGAAAGACAGTCTTCGGCTTCGCCCGTCCAAAAATTGAGTGCCTTGAGGGTCAGAAGCCCGACATTAAATAATTCTGGACAATCTTCTGGAAAAGACTGATGCCGGTAAGTACGGCCATATATGTTTTGTATATAATTGGAACTGTATATTTCTTACCCGATTTTATGCCTCTCTGTCACTGTCTATTATACTTGTATGGTACGGGTGCCAGCCACCCTGTGCATGCTATTCAGTATTGCACACACGCTCATACATCGTGCGAGTCGTGCAACAAGCTGTGCCGTTCGTTAAATTGATTATTGGCCGAGAGGTATCCCGACTTGCAACTACGCTATTCCGATTTCGCGTCTTAATATCCGCAAATCATTAGCCATATTAGCTTCAATGAATTATCGGTCGTTAACAGAGGAGTGCATAACAACAATTTGAATAAAGTATTTTAGTTTAACGTGCATTCATGCACATCAGGTCACCCAAAAAAAAAGGATGGGAGGAGAGTCTTGATAACAACAGAATTTTCTATCGTAAGAAACAACTAATAACATTATTGAAATTGGGAGGCGATTAAACCAAGTAATTTTTGCTTAAGAATTATGAGAATAATTGTTTTGCAAGCATAATTCACCCTCATAATTTTTGAATTGATACGCCCCTGATCATTCTTACAGATTTAACGGAGATAATTATTTGGAACCCTTTTTTTTTTACAATTTTATTAAAATAATGAATTTGGAATGTTCCGTAAAGTTGATGTGAAAATGTAGAAAGGAGGGAAGTTCTTAAAACATGGAAAAAAAACAGAAAACCTTTCATTGCTAGCAAATATTTAAAAGATAATTATTTCATTGCCACGTTGTGTAATTTTTTGACGATATAACAGCAAATACATTCCACATGTTTTAATACTTTAAGAATGGAATTTAAAAGTGCCATTTATTTTGAACATTATCTTCTTTCATGTCTGAAAATTTCTGTGGAATTTTTGAATAGAAGAGTTCAACTTCCGTCGCTGCATGATACGTCAATAAATTAAATAGTAATTCTAACAATTTTAATAAATAAATAAACTAATCTTTTGTACACTGCTTTCCAGATATTTTTCTTTATTATTAGATATACTATTTCTTTATTATTATATTTTGCTTTGTTTCTTTATTATTATATTTTCTTCATTCTTTATTATTATATTTTTACTTCATTTTCTTTATTATTATATTTTTATTTCATTTCTTTATTATTATATTTTTACTTCATTTCTTTATTATTATATTTTTTGCCATTTCTTTATTATTATATTTTACTTCATTTCTTTATTATTATATTTTTACTCCATTTCTTTATTATTATATTTTTACTTCATTTCTTTATTATATTTTTACTTCATTTCTTTATTATTATATTTTTACTTCATTTCTTTATTATTATATTTTTACTTCATTTCTTTATTATTATATTTTTACTTTATTATTTCTTTATTATTCATCCCGAATAATGATCATTCTTACCATCTATTTGCCAAAAAAAGATCAATGTCACCCTATTTGGGAAGTAAACAAAATTACCATTTGAAGCTCGAAATTTTGAAAAAGAGTTGACAATGATTTTTTTTTTTACGAAACTTTTCATTTTTAACATATTCTTTGTTCTTTTAGTCACTAGGTGACGTAGGATCTTTTACAAGAGATCTTTATATACCTCGTTTGTCCGCTAGTTTCATATTTTTCTCCCTTTAAATTGTCACATGTAGTCCTCCACACCTTACGTTCCTTGATCTCTCTCTCGTTCTCTTTTCTTGTAAATTCTAGTTTCTAATGCTCGTCTCCAAACATTTTCAATGCACTAACTTAAGAAACACTATATTTTAAAATGTTTAAAGTAATACTGTGTACAAAAATAATTTGAATACTTAATCACACGGACAGAGTACAACATCCTTTTCATCCATTATTGATCTATTAATGGATAAAATTTTTCGTAAGGTTTTACAATAAGTCTGTTCTAATATGTTTAACTCGATGGTATTTCACCTTGTTTTTTTTATTTCATGCATCTGACAATGGTTTCTTAGTCTGGCTTCTTACCGTATGGTTTATAATTAATTTAATAACAATAATAATAATTTGATTTTCCAGGAAATGTCCAATATGTTATTATTTTATGTATTTTCTCTTAGTTCTAATATTGTCGCTTATTTTCTCTACATTCGGTATTTCAAACCATAGGAGAGTATATATATATATATATATATATATATATATATATATATATATATATGTGTGTGATTCAAAGGTGTTAGATTTAAATGTCTTATCATTTACACGTATTCAAACTGAAATATATATATTCCTTAAGTATTTTCGCACTAAGGAGAGGCACTGTCAGAAAAATTATTAGGAAAGGAAGAATAAGAAATAATATTTTCGACGGATATTAAAGGAGCGGGGAGTGCAGTCTGTTTTGACCCGAAACCGGCCCTGTGATTTTTGCAGTCGGGAGATTCGCCAATCCACGAAACCATATAATAACGATATTTTCCCCACTTTTTTCCCCAAAATGAAATCCAATACTATTTGATTTTTTTATTTTTCCCTTTTGCAATCTGATTGCTATGCTGTGGGAACCTGTTTGCATAGCAAGTGAAGCGAGAAGCCCTATTTAGGGAAAAATTACTCTCTCCACCTACGCTCTTGGTGACAGGAGAGAGGGAGATAGGGCGGCTGAGTAACTGTCTCTTTTATAGTGGGATTTTATTTTTATTTTTTTCATTTTGCTTTAAACTATACCCGAGGCAACATTCCGTCCACAAGTCTTTGGCCTTGCCTGCATTCTTACCTGCTACGATTGCCGCGCGTGGTTTCATTTTTCCCACACTTTTTAGGGTTTACCCTTTTTTCCCCCGTATTTTTTGTTGTCTCCCGCCCACAAGCCTGATGGGTATTCACTCCCCCGCACTCGGATTTTCTTACCTTCGTGTTCTTTTCTTCTCTTTTTTTTTTGTGGGTTTTGTGGGGGAGGGGGGGCATTTGGAAAGTTCGCGAGTGACTACTGCGTAAGAAAAGAAAGGAAAGAAAGAATCATCTCTGACAGGCGAGAAAGATGAATTACTTCTGAAGAAAATGCTACTAAAATGCCGATAAATGTTGTCTAAAAGACAAGCATGGTATGGATTCGCAGAAATTTTAAAATTGACATATAGATGCAAGAAATATATTAAAATAGTCATCAAGCATATTGCAACACACATAAACACACAAGAAAAAAAAGCGTAAAGGTTAGATTACCTAATAATAATAATTATTATTATTATTAAAGCATAGATCCTTTGATTAAAATCTATTTCTAATCACTTTCAATAAAGGTCTGAAAAATGACGTAATGAGTTAGCTCTGATGACGAAGAGGTTAAAAAACGTAATTGGCTGAATTGACATTCGTGTCCTGTAACTGCGTGTGCATTTAATTTTACTATCGTCCCTTAACTACCGATCGTGACGTCATTGGTTTGTGTGACGTCATGAGTCCCCCTTTCTTCTCATTACGTAAATCGCCCGTGACGTTACGAATACTGGGCTAGCAATCTTCACTTCTTATTTCCTTTTTTTTAATTTTACTTTCCGCTAAGTCGATAATTTTAGAGTTGTTGTTTGGTATCGCTTAATTTGACTGTCCACTAACGAGTTTTTATATGCCAAGCGATACGATTAATATATAAAAAAAATACAAAAATACGGATACGAAAATTCGTTCCTCATTTCAAAAATCGTCTGCTTTACCTCAAAAAAAATTTTATCGTCTGTCTTTTATTACTTGTTTTGCTGGAAAATTTTGCATAAAAATTAGATGTGTGGTTTAAAATACATTTAACTAAACATTAAGTTCGATCCCTCACCCCCCATGTCTACATGTATGTCCGATTTCGTAAAATATAGCAATAAATTGTAGAATTAAGTAGAGAAAAGGTTAGGGGTGGTAAGGAGAGTATTTTCTTCTCTTAATTTGAGCCTGTTGAGAAAAATTAAATGAGCATTCTGATAATTTAGTCGTTATAAACATCACCTTCGAGCAACTAAGCTGCGTTCGATTTAATATAAGCGTGGTTGCATGTCATAATTCTGACGTCACGTTTTACGGTCGGACCTGTCTCATGTGACCTATACAACAGCCTTGGGGCATAAAACGTACAAATGTAAAATTGATAGAAATAATATTTTTTTGCCGATTGATGAAGCCTTCTCCTTCGGCCAGTATATCATATATAAGCATTGGAGTACGCAGAGGGGTGTTGATGGGGGGGTCGTAACCCCCATTGCAATAAAATTTTGTATATTTAACATAAGAATATGTGAGTTATAGCTCTGTAACCCCTCCCCCATTGAGCTTATAACTCCCCCCCACTTACGAACTTTCTACGTACGCCTATGGATATACGCATCCATTAATTGGAGTAAATAATCGTAAAGTTACGATTTTTAATTGAAATCTACGAGTAATCTTGCGATTAAAAAAAAGTTCGCAGAATTGGATCGAAGAAAGAGCAAACTTAGATATTCTTATTTATTATTATGTCTAAGGGAAGAGAAGCATTTGTCTTTGCCCCCGCCTCGCTTCAAACAGCTTGGTTTACGATTTTTTTGCAGGTTTCCTTTACGATTGAAGCATTGCTATTACGATAAAATCCTAAAATAGTAGTTGCTCGCACTCAGCATGAACGCTACGATGTACAGGATGCGTGTAAAAATTCAAAATTTTGACGCGGATTTTTCCGTTGACGTCGATTTTTATCTTTGTTTTCAAGGCAGACACTGCCATCAGTTTCACCTAAACGCTTTTCAAATCAACAATATTCAATCTTCCGTGGTTAAAACAATTTTTATTTTATTTATTATTTTTCGAATACCAGACGCTGTGTTGTTTACATTCGGATATTTAAAACGCTACCTCTTCGCTTGAGCGATTTCAATTTCTTCCTTTTCGTACCTTTTAACCTTTTCCAAGCGGATTAAAATATTTAAAAAAATAAATAAATATACATTTCCTCGGCTTATTTGCGAGATTTTATTTTCTTTCTGCCAGACGAAAGTGATCTTCAAATAACAGAGTCGGTGCCCTGTCTCTCTTTCAATCTGATTGGAAGGTGGGGAGGAAAGTATACATGCCACCACATCGTGATTGCTCTCGGTGTGTAAAAAATTTCAAGTCTATTTCTTCGTCCATTTCTCTTCGTGAAAATCCTAGCCATAAAATCCACTTTTTTATATATGACGAACGAAAATTGGAAATGTTATTGCCCGCTAAATTTAGTTCAGAGCATTTTTAACTGTTTCTTAAAATTGTTCTCCGAAAAATTTGAGGATGAAATGAACTTTTTTCCCTATTATTCGATATTTTTAAAGAACTATATCAAATAGGACGTAATGTCATCATTAATCAACTGAACGTAACGTATTTTCGTCATTAATGAAATACGACACACACACACACAGCTTCATCGTCCATCAACTAAGGAGAGCATGGGATTTCTCATCTGTAATCAACTAAGTATGTCAATTTTGCCACCACGCATCTTTTGCAAGGAGCGAAATTGTCATCTGTAAAGACGTGGATACATAAGCATTAGCCCAGCAGTTTTAAGAATACAAGTTAATTGAAGTATATGGTACAAGGATGCATGTAAAGGATTTTTTTTTTTTATTGTCAAAAGATTGAGACATTCAGTGAGTGGAATTTCCCATCATTACCTCATATTTGTCTAAGAATCGCGTGCTTTTAAGTAGTGATACCCTTATTGTCAATTCTCAACTTGAATGATCTTCTTGTTGACCAGCATTGACGTCAATTACCTACAATTCCCATTTTAATATTTTTCAATGTCGGAACATAAAAATTTCAATGTCAATGTAACCCTCTTCCTCGGAAGTCTGATTTACTGACATTGATGGATGTTGCGTTTCGTTTGATGATTTAAGTGAGTTTCAGCAATAAGTTTATTGTCTGTTGTGAACAGTAGGACGATACATGCTGGCGTTAAGGAGCAGTAAGACGATACATGGTGCCCTCCTCAGGTGTAAGGAGCTTTTCATGAACTATCCACTATCAGTGTCACCAGGAATAGATCCAACGATTTAAGACGCATTTTTGTCTCTTGCTGAGTCTCCTGTCGTAAATCGCAGCTGACATATAAAAAAAAACGCAGCAATGGTGGTGGATTCTTAAGCCAAAGATTCATCAAGCTCTGCCTTTCGGAGAGCAATTTCAGAACTCAGCAATTGTGAGAGGGAGGAAGCAGTTTCTGCTTCCCATTATCCCAGCTGCGCCACCGTTCATCTTGGCAATCTTTCAGGAGATTCCTCGCTACACCGTTTCTTTTGTTTCGTGGAATGATGGTGGTAGTATTCCCTCACCACCACCACCACTTCTTTCTTATACATGTGCTGGTGGAAGGAGCACTTTTGTGAAGACCGCCCCCTCTTGTTGTTTCGTTCCCCCTTCTGGACTCGAAGCTAATTTCTTATTTTAACCCCCTCTTTTCAACTTTGGGACATGAGGAATCGGTTCTTTTTAAGCGTTTGAAAATATTTGACAACTTAGCACTCTGTTTCTTCTCTGATATTTGCTTCCCTGACTCTCACTTCAGCTATTTCAAGATAAGGTGTTTCTTTAGTATTAACTTTGTCTCCGTGGATCTAAAAAAATTTAATGCTCTGTCGTGTGTAGGGGAACAAGGGCTCTGTTTTTAGATGGCTGATTCGAGCACATCTTGTCCTTCAATGTCTTGTTGTAGCATTCTTATCCTTCTGTGGTTCTTTCTCAGTAAACTGGTTGGATAATGTGATAAGATGAATTAAGAACTTTGACGTGGGAGGTGAGATAAGATACCAATCTTATCCTATTCGCTTCCAACGGCTTACCTTGGAAAAGCTGATCCAAGCTTAATCTTATAGATTACCCTTGAACACAATTTCTTAAATCTGTAAATTTGTTTGATTGCAGAAACATAAACATCTTCCGACCACATATTTTATTTATCATGAAAATCATGATAAGTGATAAGGAATTATCACAAATCTATCAGAAGATTTAATTCTTGAAAATAATCAAAACGTCCGGGTCATTTTATGTGTTGTTACTATGGAGTTTCCATTTTTTCCCAAACCTATTCCAAGTATTTTGCACTTACGTACTTCTAATGCATTTACATTGTGTACGTACGTGCGTATCCATATTTCTTACTGAGGTACTCCGCATTACTTACTTACACACCCATATTATATACTCCTGTTTGCATGTTTATATGCTTATATCACGTACATATTATAAAGTGAAATTGTGCGTTAAAATAAGAATACATAATTAAATTGCCTACGCTGAACACCTCTCAAAATGGTCAACAATTTCATCTGAATGTTAGATAATCAAAATTATAGTGTTACCTCCCATAAGGGACACCTCTCTTTATGGGACAATCCCTCTTGTCCCTGGTATATGCATCAATACATGTGCTTCCGAAGAACGCCCACCTCCATTTACGGGACAAAATGTCAGATCCCATGGGTGTATCTCTTATTGAGAGGTATCACTGGATTTCCATATCCTACGGAGATTTGCAACGTAACTATGAATAATTATGATAAAGATATTCTTAAATGACTTAAGTAGCCACTAGAATATTGGCTCTAAGGTATAGCTAAACTTCTCTAAAGCGCCCACCCTCTGCGGAGGAAATACAGCGTATAATTTTGACATTTTTACGTGGATCTCTGATTGCTTGCCGAACGTTCGTCCGCATGTAGAGGTGGACCCGGAATAGAAGTGTTCAGCATGAAGGGTTTCACTGTATTCCTGTTCAACACCATACAATGATAAATGATGCAGGTCGAGGACTGCTTTGTGATAATACCGAAGCTACTCTTTGCAAATACTTATCACGCATTAGTTGCAGAAGCTAACTCTGGCGTCTCCAGTCTTGTATCGGGGTTAAAAGGTTAATTAATTTTCAAATTGAATTTCTAATTCTGCGGTGGATATTAACGAGCTCATTCCTTCTTTCCTTTCTTTCTTTTTTTATATATGTCTATCTTCGATTTTCCTTCAGGCGACCTAAACTTCAGTTTCACCTGCTTCTGTTTTGTGAGTGGTTTTGACATTAAGAAACGTATAACCATCAATTATCAAACTATTTGAATGATCTCCGATTTGCTGTGTTGTAATTATTTCACTAATTAATATTTTACCTTATTTTATAAGCCACACTTTGGATTGGATAGCGCGTTAGCCATCGTATACACATATACCATGACGAGTCCAAAAATACGGACTGTTCAAGGACTTAGGACAGTAGTTTCCAAACTTTTTCAAGTCGCAACCCATTTTTATAGTATCCAAAAGGTCTGCAACCCTCTCTGTCCGCCGCTGCCACATTTGCATAATAAAAACATTTTTACCAGATTAAAGAAAACACATTGAATATAAAATTATATTGTATTAATTATATATATTATAGATGTAAAGTTAACAACCATTGGTGAAATATTGCAATGCGTGTAGCCATGTCGAAATATAATAATAAAAATATAATAATATAATAAGCGTTGGAAACATTTGGTATGAAATTCCTTATAAAAATAATTGCAAGTAGAGATAATTGCGGCGATCCCAGAAATCTGTTCGCGACGCCCAGGTTGGGAACCACTGATTTAGGAAGTCCGGATGTTCCCCTGTCTCTGAATTACTGCAGAAATTACTACGTGTGAAGCAGAAGCTTCAGAATTAAATTTGAAAATGAATGAAAAGGAAATAAACCGAAAAGTTTTGTTTATTTTTTAACAAATACAGAATGCCTCATTTATCGAAACGAGTATAAGGCGTTCCAAGATGGCGCCCATGTTATCACTGTGCATCTGTAACGCATGCCGGGTGGAGACTCTACCCACTGAGCTACGAACGACAATATCTAATCTCTTTACGAACATATATAAAGACTATTTACTGTTGCCGGTTATTTCGCAGAATGATGTAGTACATGGACTACTTTTTAAACCAAATTGCGAAGAGACCGGTATTAAACTGATCGACTTGTATAAATACATATGCTGCAACGGGCATTTCGATCAATTTAATACGTCTCTGTGCAATTTGGTTTAAATAGTAGTCTATGTACTACACCATTCTGCGAAATAACTGGCAACAATATATATACGTTCGTAAAGAGATTATATATTGTCCTTCGTAGCTCAGTGGGTAGAGCCTCCGCCCGGCAAGTGGAAGGTCGTGGGTTCAGGTCCCACCGAACGCAGAAATATTTATTTTCTTTCGAACGTTTCACCATCTAATCACGCCATGACATCGGCGGTGGTATCACTACGCCAATAAACGTTGATAAAAATTGTTGTTTAATTTTAAAAAATTTCTTCCTTCCTTCCTTCCTTCCGAGATGAGAGTTAATATATTGCTCTTAACGCTGTGGTTCTGAGACTTCTGTTACCACATGCCTAGCCATAGAACTCCCTCCCCATATATATTTAAGCACAGCCTAAAGGGCTATCTTTTGTCACTGTTTGGATATAAACATAGAACTAAAAAAATCAATATTAAAAAATAGGCAATACTTTCTTTTTGTTGTTGTTGCGGGTTATTGATTACGGTTAGGTAGGTCCATCCAAGGGGTTGCCATGGGTATGGGGTTAATCGCAAAATTTACAGAAATTTTTGAAAATTGTATTGATGGTTTGCAAATTGCTCGGGAACCTCTGAAAAGTGGACGCGGAACACACTTTGAGAAGACTTGCTGTAAGGAATCATTGAATTAATACCGTTAAAAAAAACTCTTGCAGGAATGTTTGAAGATGGTTAGAATCCTGTAAGTTGAACTGTAATTTGGAACTAACAAACCATGTAGAGATGTTTCCAAAGATAAGCATACAACCGCACATGTCATGTAGAACTCGGCGACTTCTGTTTTCTTTGTCTTGGAGCAGAAACTGCGGCACCATTGCTCAGTCTCTTTTTTTTTTTTTTTTTTGAAGATGCCAACGTTGCCATCAGACTGCCACCCGCACCCTTAGCAGCTTAGGCAGTGTAGGTGTCGCAAGGACATCTGCAGACATCTTGCAAAAATAAAAAATGGACCTAAAAAAACAATGAGGAGGAGAGGAGTACAACTGGGAACAAAGTTAGAACAAGAAAAAAAGGGAACAAAGACAGCAAACTTTCAAGAATTTGCTTTCGAGGCCGGACTGTTAAAAAAAAAAAAAAAAAAAACCACCTCCGCAACCGCCATCAAAAATAGAAAGTTTTGTTGGGGCTGGAGGTGGTTGAAGTCAACAATAGAATCCTACCAGCAAAGACAGATCGTTCTTAGTTTCTTGAAATAAAATCTGCGGCACCATCGCTCGCTTTGCTTGAACAGGTTCGCCTTCCCTGATTCATTGTTTCCATTCATCAAGTCTGCCCGTTTTCTACAGGTGATCGTCCAAGGAAAGTTTTTTTTTTATCGATTATCACAATCGGGTTGGAATGAAACCTTTCCAGCGTTTTGCAACATGGTCCGATACTCCAAACTAGGAAAGTGTGCCATCTAGTTGTGCATTGGCTCATGCTTGAAGTTTCTTCAAGGTAACATCATGTTCTTCTTGCCCTCAGGCATGGCCGGACGGAGAGGGGCAACTGAGGTCACCGATTGAGGGTCTCACGGCCTCTAAAGTACCTGTATGTTATAAGCGAACATCCATGTTCATTTTTTAGTCCATTTTATGGTATCTTTTTTTTTTTTTTTTAAAGGGGGAGCCCTCATAATAATTCACTCTGGGACTTACAAATCTGCACATGTCAGCTCCTCTTTTTACCAATTCAACAAATTTTCGTGTTAACGACTCTTGATCTGGAATTCTCTATGCCACATATTTAACTACTATGTGAACAAATAATATGTAAAGACCCTTTCCTTCTAGTCTTCAATTTTCGCAAGAACAATCAACGTTAAGAACACTGACTATTCTTTGCTCCCACACACACATTCTTTTATTAAAAAGAAACGCTCCCTAAGATTTAAATAAAGCAAAAAACTCATTTATTTGAATTTCTTGATAATTATTACAGTAGTACAGACCTATGTTTACAGGGGCGGCATGGAACGGATTGCTTTTTGGCGCCCCCATCGCCCCGGCGAAAACAGGAGATTTTCACAGATGCACAGTGAGCCATATACCCTATAAAAGTGGCCAAAAGTCTCTGAAAGAATTTCTCTAAAGATGTCTCTAAAAATTTCTCTAAAGATGTCTCTAAAAATTTCTCTAAACTTGTCTTTTTAGAGAGATTTTCTACTGTTGGTTTTTTACAGTGATTTTTTACTGTTGTAAATTTTGAACTTGACTTCAGTTTGGCACCCTCATCCAAACGGGGCCCCGGGCGGCCGCCCGGGTCCTCGTCCCTTAAGCAGCCCCTGTATGTTTGTGTAATAAAGTATAAGCCCGCTTCTTATTTTAAAAAAAATCAGTTTAATTTTTATAGCAGTTAAAAAAACATAAACATGATATATTTTATATACTATGTTCTTAACCCCATCTTTTGCATTTTTTTTGTTACTTTATTTAATATCCATCGATCTTGGGGGGCTTACAGATACGGTTTGAGGGGGCCTGTGCTCCCTTAGAGTTGGTGATCCTGTAAATATACCAACGTTAAAAATGACCTTGTAAAAGCGACCTTGTAAAACATACCAATGTTGTGAATATATTAGTGATATGGAAGAATAATTGAACATACTTAAATCGATATTTCCCAAATTATTCAATCTGTTGGTTGATACAATTATACAATTTCTTATTCTAACCACACTTGGGAAATAATATTTTCTAATCCAGATGCTGGAGTTATTATTATTTTATTATATTCATTATGTAAATGTTTTTATGTATAACAGGTATATGTATACACACAAATGTATTTTTCATATGAGTTATATAAAGAAGTCTGAGATGACGTAGAGGTAATGCACTCATCCAGGTCTGTAGTCAGGATGAAGGGGCAAGGCAATGGGAATATGGGGCACGGGGCACACAGGGATTGTTCTATATATATGTAAATACAACTCGATGGGGCACTGGACCACGCCCCTTCTGGCCCCAGCTTGGCTACAGACCTGCACTCATCTATTCTGCTATTAGCCTGGGTTCGATTCTACTGGGTCCGTAGAACGTTATTTGTAACATCGTGGTCCGGAGTTTGGTTCCCTAGACACAGCTCCGGATTAAAGTTTTATGAGCCTTGATCTAGAAGAAAAGTATGGGCCCCTAATGAAGGCGGCCCTCGTGATTTTCAGTCAATAAATCCTAAATTTTTCTTAGAATTTTATTCCTCTTCAGCATTCAAGTTCAGCAGTAACGAAGGTTTGACATTTGTAAATAAACAAGATTAAAACAACGTTTAAACTTAACTAATAGGAGGCCCCATCAGGGCCCAAAAACCAGGGATTCCTAGGCCCGGGCCTACTTTCCCCATTCGTAAACCCACTACGGCCTAGGGAACAATTCCGGTATCCACGAAAAATTGTAGGTCGTAGCGGCATGATATCTCTCTGCACGCAGGAAAACAAGGACAAACAATTAATTAAAATCAAATTTGCCATAATATTATGTTGGGTGCCATTATGATTATTGGGTGATGCAAACATAATATTGATTTATTTTTCTTTTTGAGGTTTTCTAATTTGTTCGGGCACGTTGAGGGATTTGTTTCACAACCACCCGTGTCCGAAACAACCTACTTCATTTTCTTTTTTCGCCGACAGATGGCAGCACCAGTTCAAATATTTTCTTGTCTTCGAATTTCAATTGCGTTTCGCTTCATTTTATTCGTTTAACATCGCTTTTCGCTCTTTTTCTTTCCTTCTTTTCTTTCTAAATTAAAATTAATTTAAGTCACCTACCTAAAGCGAAGACGGCACAGCAAGTTTTTCAGTGATAAATGTAATGTCAAAATATTGTAACTTTCTTTAAAGGAAAATTGCATGTTTTGCATTCTTAACGTTCGATTTGCGCAGAATTTTCCAACTCTGTATTTTTCCTTAACTTTACACCGGAAGGAAATCCAAAGTAAAGTTAAATATATGGCGAACTGAGTTGGGAGGGGGCAAAGAAACCCCAAAATTCTATGGGGAAAAAGTACGATTTTGCCTCTTTTCAAGCTCCCCCTTGGATATTAAAACACGTTATTTTTATACTTCATCGCATGATCTTCTTCTTTAAATGTACTTAAAGCAGTGCCTGATTTACACAGGGGCACGCGGGGCAGCTGCCCCACGCCCCCAGTTCGGAGGGGCCCCCCAAATTCTAAATTTAGTCGAAGGTACTCGTAAAAAGTACGCGAACCACGGAAACGATGATTTTTTTTTTGTTAATCTATTGATGACATTTCTGCGTTTTTGTATTTTAATGTTTGTTTTGTGGATGAGTCCAGACTATTTAGCATTTTCAAAAATTATTTATTGGCTCCTTTCCCTTAAGACCAAGAAATCTTACCTGGCTCGGCAATGTATTACATTATACTTACCTTGGTCTTATAAATAAAAGTCATTCGCTCATACCTATAGTAATAACAATAAATATAACGTAGTAATCAGAAATCTGTCGTGCGTACAGGCGGGGTGTGGGCTCCCTTCATGAATGTCTGCCCCGGGCCCTGACTTAAGGCCACCTACTTTTTAAATTTCTACACTACTTCTTTAAGAGTGCGTTAATCTATTTTCTTCATTTAGAGAGGGAGATATAGAGAGATAGACATATGCCCCTCCTAAATAATTTTTAATAAATTAAATTTTACATATATTATAATGTATGGATGCTTAACATATGTGCGTACCCAAATAAGTTTGGGAACTCTACGTTACTGAGAGGAAGAGAGAGACGCTAACCCCCCCCTCATACCTCCTTTCAGTTTACTAGGTACACTCCTTAACCAACGACAGTAACCAGGGCCGGCCACAAGAGCGGTACAGCATCAGGGCCTCAATTTCATAAGAGTCCCCAGAAAAAGAGGGGGGAAGAATTTTTTTTTAATGGATTAAAATTAATTTTATTTTCTAAAATCGACCTGTCACGCTCCAAGCATAGTACTGATAGTATCAATTTTTTCAAAGAACAGTATCATCAATATTGAAATTGTAAAATTGTAAAAAAATATATTGCTAATATTACTTTTAATAAATATCAGGAGATCTTATAGAAGAATTTAATTATAAATTTTGATATTATTGCAATTAATACAATTATTCTACAAATGGAAGAAAAATTCAAAAACATAAAATGATTTTTAGTTTTAAATTAATAACCGATATGGAAGCGTTCAAGTATTACGTAAGCAATATTTTGGCCATTTCCACTTCCCACCTCCTGATAAGCAAAAATTAACACTGGCTAACATAGGAACATAAGCATAATGGCAACACCCTCATGTGCTTATGTAATACTTGAACACTTCCTATAAAAAAAATTGGAAAACAAGCACTGGATTCTGTATCATTTTGTAACAAAGAGGAAGATTTAATTCTAGAAATTGTTTCATTAGAAGAATTTAAATTCTTTGCTGATTTCTTGAAGAAATTTGAATCCTTTATTTACTTCATAAAAGAATTGACATTTTGAACAAAAAAATATATAATTCATGCTAAAGGCGCATTGTAATATATATATTAAATAACAATGAACTTTTTCAATTGTACTGTACGAATTTTCCTTACATTTAGTATAGCAAGTGCAGAACTTTATTTTAGTAAAATAAAGTGAAGTAAATATTATACCTTTGTTCAACAATGCCTGCAAAATAATTGAACGCGTTGTTGTTGTTTCGTATGCAATGTGTTGTAATAAATAATCTGAAATTGCTAGTCAAGCAAGCGGTATTGTGTTTCCAGAAGAGGGAGGGAGGGACATACAGTTCAAGAGATGAGGAAATAAAGAAGAGATGGAATCTCCATTTGGGGATCAGAGCTCTTAACGAGACGTTGTAGATGAACCCAAGTCATATTTGCGGAAATGATTTTCCATTTCAGAATAATTAAACGCACTTGCTTTAATTAAGCATTGAGGAAGACCTTGCAATTTTTATTTTTCTAATAGTATTAATGACATTGCAAAAAAAAAAGCTATTTCATTAAGTATGTTGATGTTCATTTGTTTACTTTTTTCTTTATTTTTTATTACTCTTTTGTTCCTTGAAAAGCTTGTTATTTTACCGTTGAGAAATTGTTTGGGACCCCAAAATATTTTGTATGCCGGTCCCCTTATAGAAAGGTTTGTTTGTTTTTTGGTTTTACGGCTCAAAGACTACAGTGGTCATGCTGCGCCGGGACCTACTGTTTTCCGAGGAATCCGAACCTCTTATGGCCTAGGGAACCAAACCCCGGACTACAGTGAGCAGTGCGATCTTTTTATGAGCTTATAAAAAGGACCAAACACCCACCCACCACGCGATTAGAAAGTACTTTCGAATAACCTTGTTAACTGTAAAGTAAATAATTCCTTTTTGGAAAGAATCTATCAAAACAGTTTGTGTCAAATCAGTATGTGTGTGTAAGAGGTGTGGGTGTTGGGAAAGATGGCCGCCGAAGACGGTGATGTATTCCTAGGTGCTCCCAATAGTATCGTGGGACGCATTTTCTGATCAATGTAGTCTGGAGTTCGATTCCCTTAGCATCAGAGGTTCATCTTCCTCAAGAAACTGTAAATGCCAGTACAGCATGACCTTTACTATCCTTGCGGCTTAAAAACGTAAGCAAGACCCTGGGAATATAACCTTGAATACGACTACACACAACTAGCGGAAATTGAGAAAACAAACCGAAACAACATAAAAAAAAGCGGGAAATATAAAGTCACAAGCATTTTTATAATCAATTATGGTTGTGTGAAAGCATGGATGGGATTCAAGGATGTACCTGAAGGTCAGTGGCGCCAACTTGGCGAGAACTTTGTGGATGTGATGGTGGGCAACTAGATGGAAAAACGCGCATGCGCAGTCAGATGAGCAACCAGAGACCCAATAACATAAACACTAATATATTTTGCATGTTATGTCTTCAACCATCAACTGCAATCCGCATTTCTTTACTTATTGCCACAGGGGCAGCCGAGGTGGGGGGGTTGGGATTGTAACACCCATTGCAATGAAATTTTGTATATTTAACATAGGAATATATGAGTTGTAGCTCTGTAACCCCCTTATGAACTTTCTGCTTACACCTATGCTTATTGCACATCAGTCTTGGGGAGGGGGGGGGCGGCCCCAAAATTTTGATTTGGGGATTCCGTAGGACCCTGGTCCCCCTAGAGTTTACGCCCCTGCTGAAGACGTACGGTTTTCTTTTAAAGAAAACAAAACAGGGAGGCAGCGGGGAACAAGAGGAAGAGATGGGAAAGCAAAGTAACAGGTAGTACTGATCTCATTAAAAGCGTGAGTGCCAAAAACCAAAGTGATGTGGCGTTTTCCAGTCCGTTAAGCAGCGACCAGAGCAGAACCGAGAACGTTCGACACGCGCTGTCAGTCGGCCATATCTGTTAAAAAGGAGATCATTTTAAGGTGCTTAAAATCGCCCCTACCTCAGCATTCATGTAAAACAATATAATGAAATTCTCATGGACGGGCGTAATTAGTAAGTTTGGGTGGTACGAATTATGGACGCAGGTGTTGTATTTAAAATTCAGTTCATGTTTTTGCCATTGATTTAAGCTATAAGTTCGTAATATGGTTTACTAAATGTTGCCCGCATTTTTAAGTTGTTGTTGTTTACAGTTGTTCACACGTGGATTTAGGTGTTGCCATACTCCAGACAGGAAGATCGTTTTGGCTTTTTAAAGGTTTCTAAGTTTCGTAGAAAAAACACAAAACTCCCATCTCTGCAGCTTCTAACCCTGTTACTCATGTCCAGATTTAAAGCGCTATCCTTTTCATTATGCCCAATATTCATTCATTTGCCATTACATATACATGTATACTGTAAGAGTACGTACAGACACGCAACAGAACATCGTCGCATAACACCCCGTGTCACACGATGATGTTACAGGGAGAACATTGCCGCGTGTCATCAGTGCGTAACAGCACTGCTTCCCATCAGTTCACGCCGATATCCAATCTACACTGACAAAACGCTGTTGTTCGTAAACCGGCCTAAATACACGAACATGGGGTGCAACGTAGCCCCGTAACACTCCTTTTATGTGACTGGGGAAAACCAACAACTGGTGGAAGCGGAAATGTTACGATGTTCTGTTAAGGAGTGCGGTCCAGACTTGATACGTGACGGTGTTATGATGCGATGTTCTGTTGCATGTGTGTGTTGACGCGGCCTAAGAGTTGGCATCACCGCAATTAGCCTCGAAGTCGGTGGGGTGGGGGGATAGCCTCACCATTACTACTTTCTACAATATTCGCTTTGTGCTTTTGTTTGTATTCACTACTTAATTAATTCATATATATATACCGTGGTAAAGTTTAAATTGATTACTATGATTCATGTAAGAAAAAAATGAAATATAGAAGGTACGACATGTCTGCTCAAAGACTATGATGGACCACAGATCGAGAGGACCAGAAATTTCTTAAATTGAACCATATAGTTTATGGAAGGTCTTAAACAGTAGGTTATATTCCCATTTGAAAGGGCTGTCAAATCGAAGTGTTGTGGATATCGGGATTTTGAATTTGGAGCTGCTCGCTCCGCAGATGATGATGATGGTTGCGATCTGTTTATTTAATGGGAAAGGCGTCTGCCGAAGGCGGCACTGTATTCCTAGGTACAAGATCTTTGCAGAACGCTTTGCTCGGACCAATCGCAGCTTAACGGTGTATGCTCATAAATACAATTCGACTTATTTCAAATAACTTATTTATTATAATATTCATAAAATTTTATTTCTTCTTTTTTAGATTGTCTTTTCAAAGTGCGACTTCTCTAAACTGGGTGAAAGAACCCTCATGAGGAATGGAGAATCTCTTTTCTCGATGGCAGACGACCGAAACACCCGAGTGATTGCATCTTATGCGAAACAACTCCGACAGCCTAATCGTCACAGAACAGAACCCGACTGTGCATTTCCTATAAGCGATTGCTATTTTTATCGTTGTTTGGGACAATCTTTTCCAGCCTTATTGACCGCAGAGACTTGATCGTTAACTAGGCGGGACGGGACGGGACGTCCCGGAGGTGTTCGACAAAAAATATCCCAAAAATAGTATAATTTAATAAAAAAATGCTGTACATAATTGTAAAAAAAGAGCTTTGGTTTTATAACAATCGTGCTGTGGTATATTAATAGAATTGGCACTGAAATACAAGGGTGTACAAAAATACCGCCTTATAACATACGGTTGTATACATTGCTTGCTGTCGTCTATGTGGAAAGCTATGCGTAATCGATATAATTTTCAATCGATTTATCAGAGAATTTCTTTTTATTTAACTAAATTACATAATAGCTGAATATTTAACTAGTGAAATAGACCTTTAACTATTCCTAATCTCTTCATGAATAATAATGCTTATTCTGAGAGGCATTTCGTTTCAACGTTTTGAAAACCACCCAGTACAGTTTGTACTTTTTCAATTAACCAGATGTACTAAACTTAAACAATGTATCTTAATGTACACGTGTAATAATTTTATAACATGCTGAAAACCCGCGCGGGCTTAACGGTTCAGCTTTTTATAGTATTAAGTTTAGGGCAAGAGATAAGCTACGGTCAAAGGAAATATAATAGTCTATCTAAAGTTCAAAGAAAAAAATTTTAAATAAAAATTTTGAAGAAATGAGGAATGCTTTTCAGAATTTCTAAATATTTTCCATAAGCAAAATTTCAACTTATAAATTAAATTTCTCCCGAAATAAAATTCTAATTTATATTTAAGCTTTGGCTTTTAAGCACACGACAACAAAACAACAAAATATCTTGTCTCATTAGTAAAATTTCATTTTGTATGCGAACACAGTATATTCAAAATTATCCACAGCAAACTATGTGAAATATATCCCTTACAAAGCAGTATCTATACATTTAAATTGGAAAGTCATAAAAAATGAACTTTCAAAAAATACAAACCCAGAACTTTCAAATAATGCTAAAAAAAAAATTCACGTTTTGATTTTAAAAAGTTATTATTATATAGGGTTCCTAGGAAAGTCGGAATGCGGCCAATAACTTTTGAACCAAGACAGATATTGCAAAGAAAGTTAGATATTGGTATAGTAAAATGACTATGCACTATCAGATGAGATGAACAGCAGCGCCCCTGGTGGCGAATCGATGAAGTTAAATTTTTTTTTCTCGAAAAATAATAAAGATAGAGAAATATTTTCAATTAGAAAGTTGTAGAGCATCCTTTAGTTGGTAAGAAAAGACATATGGCTTACATGCACTATGTACACGTACTGCCACAAAGTAAGGTGTTCCAGAAGTTTCAAGGCAATACTTTCAGTTAATGCTTTAAAAGTTAAGTTGAAGTTCTTATAGGAGAACTTCAACTCGACTTTTAAAGCGAGTTGAAGTTCTTATAGGAGAAAGACTTCGGTTTATTTCCTATAAGAACATCAACTCAACCTCTAAAGCTCTATGAAGCATGGACTGAAACTGATGCGTTGAAACGTTAAAGAATATCAGTTTGTGGCAGTACGTGTACATAGTGCATGTAAGCCGTATGTTTTCCTTACTAACTGAAGGATGCTCTACAACTTTCTAATTGAAAATATTTCGCTATCTTTATTATTTTTCCAAATAAATTTTTGAACTTCCTCAATTCGCCACCAGGGGTGCTGTTTATCTTACCTGATAGTGCATTGTCATTTTATATGTCATTTTCATAGTCATTTCATATACCAATACCTAACTTCTGTTGCAATATCTGTCTTGGTTCAAAAGTTATTGGCCGCATTCCGACTTTCCTAAGAATCCTGTGTAATTATGTAATTGTAAGAAGACAATTGTAATCCACGATTACAAACTGCATAAGCCGACTGTGCTTGACAAACAGATGCACAATCTATAGCATGTATAAATGCAACAATCTATAACAGATTACAATTTATTTTGTAAGGGTCAACAGTGTCAAGTAGCTTAGTATAATACGAAGTATATCTAGAATGTTATAGAATATATATATAAGATTGTTGCATATATGTTATATATATATCAAAAGACTATTTTGAAAAAGGTGATCGCGCTATTGATATAGCAGGATCCCACGGCTATTTTAAAATACAAAATCATAACTGTGATGTTAGTGATATGAAGCCCGCCATATTGTCGATAGGGGACCTAGCTGTATTTGGTAAAATATTTGAAAGTACTTACATTTAGCTTTATTGTGTTAGTATTTAGAATAGTAACACATACCTCTGTTATGCATAGCCGTGCATTTTTGTCCCAAAATACAAAATATTTTTGCAAAAAAAGTTCCATTGTTTCATATCTAAGTTAAAGACCTATATTTTAGCTCTGCAGCGCATGCGCAGAAGTATACAACTTATAGAATATAGCAAACCGTCCACTTCATTACACTGTAGAATCCCGATTATTCGAATGAAAGGGGGCGGAGCCGAATGCGGATAAGCGAAATTTCCGGAGTAAAGGGGGTTCATTGCTAAAACATTTATCCAAAAATACGTGTAATCACGCAATACTAAACTATTATATTAATAGCGAAAAAGTTACAAAGTATATGTATGTGTTAATTAAAGTATTAATTGTTTTAGAAATAGACCAGTATCTTTGTCTATATCCGATATATTCAAATATATCGGATATATACGCCAGAGATTTATTATTTGTATTAGTCCCTCTTTTAAGGCTGGAATATGCTAAAAATATGAGCGCTTTCGCTGAAAACATTGGACAAATTTCTGCTGAAAAATAAGCGCAAAAGAAAAATTCAGGGAGTCATTTCAATTGATCCGGCTTTCGGTTAAGCGAAGATCAGATAATCGGGATTTTTCTGTAGTGTACTGTTTTGTTTTTTCTTCTTCGAAACACAAGTGCTTCTTCAATCATAGATTTAAATAATTTATTTTAATCATTAATTGTACTGGGCGTACCGTTATTAGATAGGCGTATGCAGGAGGGGATAATGTGTGTTGTAACCCCCCAAATATAATAGAATTTTGTATATACATGTATATGTGTATATAGAGCTTTGGCTCTGTACCCCCTTTTTGAACTTTCTGCGTACGCCAACACGTTACTGAATTTTGGAAATGTACAGATTGGGCAAGTTTTTTGTATCTACCTGTTGCCAATCCTCGTGTGCCAAATACTTATATATATTCTAACATTTCCTTGTTGCCAATATTTATCGAGTATTTTCGCCCAATACTGTTCTGCTCAACGTTGTTCACTGGGAGTTGTTAGCGCTCTTTGACTAACTATTGCTTATTATTATTATTTATTAATGTATAATTTTGTATCCAAAATTAACATTTAATCTATAAAAGTAAATGTGGTACATATTGTTCTTTATTTCTTTATTTTTAAGTATAAACATCGTAATAGTTTTGATTTTTTAGCATTGGTGCGTTGGCAGCTAAATTGGTTTAAATCCTGATAAGATTCCCCCCCCCCGTTAGGTTATTATATTCGAATTAGTTTTTTTAATTGTTAAACGTTTAATGTTGTGACATCGTATAATAGTCATTAGCATCGTTATAGATTCTTTTTTATCACCATATATAATCCTAACTAAATATATTGACTTCTAATTGTCGAAAAGACGTTTTGTTTTTGTTTTTTCAAATATAAAGAAAAAAACTGTTAACGAAATAGATTATTTGCTTGACAATTTTAAAATATAATTGAGTGTTTCATCAATTTTGAATTTCATTCACTTCTACAAAACCACCATTTTGTTTTAAAGTACCGCCGTGTCACTAACAAGATTTTACGTAACGTTAAAAGTTGATAAATTAATATATAAAAATTGTTATGTAACTGTATAGCGTTTTGCTTCCTATGTTAAAAATCTTGGTATTTGTTGATTTCATGGTCCATTTCAGCAAAACGGAGTGCTATAAATACCGCGTTGTCATGGTAATATTAAGGCTTGGTTGTTGATCTATGGTGAAACGCTATGTACTGTATACCATTTGTTATATATTAATAAATATGTGCCATTGTATAACATACTTATTGTACATATCTGTATAGCAACGTCTTATTGCTCAAGTCACGTGGTAATGTGATAAAGACATTGTACATAAAAAAACTCTTTCGTCCACGTGACTTTTTTTTAAACATTATATTCTTAATTTATTTGTAAAAGAGTTCAAATTATTGGCTTCGTTATATGTATAACAAATGAATGTATAATGGGTTTTAGGGTGCGTTTTGTTGGAATACATTTATTCTTGTACGTGAAATTATAGAGTACGAGTTTATTTCTAAAGGTATATCCAGGGCCGGCGCAAGCAAACTTGGCGCCCTAGGCGAACAGCCTGCGCCCCCTTTGAAAAATCGACTAACCAACATAACAGAAATAAAAATAGTAATATACTTTGAGCAGCAAAAAAAACCTTCAATCAAGTTATTGGCCAGTAAATAATATTACATCATCTATATATATTTATTTTTACATATATATGTTTATATTATGAGCACATACACACATATATATATTATTTACGCATTTATATTATTTCATAATATTATATATACTATATAACAATAAATTGTTACACATAGATTTTGTCTTAAAGTAAATATCTTCACCTTTGCACTATATGGAACGATACAATGTCACATATCATTATTATCATGTTCTGTTATTATATTTTAATAGTTAATTCGTTGAAAGACAGGGATGGATTAAAATTTTGTGGAACCTTAGAAATTTTTTTCTGGGTTCCTTTGTAGCATAAATTAAGCCTGTGCAATTATATATTTTAGGAAATAAGGTACAAGAGTTAGGAAGTGTTCAAGTATTACGTAAGCAATATTTTGGCCATTTTATACCCCTCTCCCTCCTAAGCAAAAATTAACATGGGCTAACATAGGAAAATAAGCACAACAGCAATGCCCTCTCTCCCCAAAGGTGCTTACGTAATACTTGGGCTATTCCTGACTAAAAACAGAATACACATATATGTTTCCAAGTATGGAAAATGACGATATGAAATTTCCAATCATATTATACACATTATAAATTTAGATACTTTTTCTCCGATGGCAAAGGAGAATTTTGCATTTCATATCTTGAAATACAGTGAATTCTGTCTATAACGATAATTTGTTTTGAATGAGCCTGCATATAACGATAATTTTGCAATTTTCGGTCTTTATCTGTCATGTCCAAAACCTTTTAAAGAAACACAGCTTTGACAATCCGTTAATGTTGAATATTATATAAACAAATGGGGCGGGTTCTAGAATAACGAGCCAGAGTCAGCTAAATTTGTCTGAATAGAAAATTTGTTAATATATTTAATTCTCTTACTACATGCAAAGCTTTGAAGAATATGCGCTCTTCCATGAATACGGAGAACGATTGAACGATTTGACTTTGGATGAAGAGTTATTTGTAGAACTAGGATTTTGATGACCCAAAATCAGTTAGAAAATGATCTATAAAAATACATTTAAGATCTAAACACCATAAATAACCCCATATATACAAAAGAAAGTGACCTTATAAAAACAGAAACTTACAAAAAAATAAGTTATTCAGTATTTCAAATTAGCCATAGCAAAACTGAAAAATTTATTTGAGTATTGCAGAATTGTAATATATATCGATTATCGATCAATAATTTTGAATTCTTTCAGAAAGAGGGAACATTGACAAATTTACATTTTTGGAAAAAAATATGAAATTTCTGAGAAATTCATGGAAAATGCCTTTTTTATTGAAAATGTCACAAAATGCAAACTGTTGACCCAAAAATATCCAGAATATACCCTTTAAATGACCCAAAACAAAAAAAAATGCCCATCCTTTAAAAATGACGAAATGCAAAAAACTGCCCCAACGAAAGTATTCTAATCGGCTTAGTTTTTCATTAAACACATTTATATATACTTCGGCAACGTTTTGGCAATGCCAATGAAAACAAAAATGCAAAATCATCAAAATCGTAGCCCTAATCATTAGTTTTTTAGTTATACTATCAATGACGATACGATAGCGGAACTGAAAGAAAACGATGGGAGAGAGAGAAAAAATAAAAGTTAAATTATGACTCTTACATCCATACAAAAAGAGGAGTGTCAAAACTTTACCTATATTGAATTATTTCTCCTTTATTAAGAAGTTCCCCTTTGGTCAACGTGGTATTAATAAAAATTAAATAACGTCCACTCTAGTGGGTATTTTATTAAATTTTGTCTATAACGATATCTTTAACAGTTTATAGAACATCGTTATACACAGATTTTACTGTATACCAAACACAAAAAGAAATTATTAAAATCATCAATAGGCTAGTTATATAATAAAGATAGTTCTCGATCAGTGGCGGTTCTACGATAGAGATGGGGTCATAACCCCCACAAATATAACCAGATTTTATTAATCTTGCTGTGTGCATGGTCGCCGCCTGAGGCGCCCGTGCATATAGAAAGGAATTTGTGCTCCCCCCAAATTTTTTGTCTAGATTCGCCGCTGTTCTTGATATACGAACATCAAAAATTTAAAACCAATAAGATATAATATAGATTCATAATATATAGCTTAGAATATTCGCATGGATAATGATATTTATTTAATTACACTAAAATACGTGTGTCATAAATTATAAAAGTGAAATAAAACTTCCTAGCACTTTTTCCAGAGGAAGGCAAGCTCAGTGATCAATTTCATAAATTATTTTTATTTAAATTTTAAGAGTATACGCTTATAAATGAATTTTAAATATTATGTAATCTTTGAGTTCAAATAAATATTACTTACTTGTGAAATATAAATGGTAACTGGTATGTCATTACATCTTTCTTGTTCCGATAATGATGCGGAAGTATGAAAATAGAAGTGGGACTTCCAAGTCTCCAGGACTAACTGATTGCATGTAAAAACCATAAAGCCCAACTCCCATAATTTGTACACACTGTGACATCGCCGGTTTTCTTCTTAAACGTTCCTACTCACTCCCATCCCATCCCAATTCTCTGGAATCTCCAAAAGCGGCTTAGGGTTACGACTTAATCCGCACCATGTGTTCTGGGGAGGAAATCTGTTTCCAAGAAAGAATATTTAGGAAGGAAAATATATAAGCAGCTGAGATGTACGATGCAGAACTATATATATCTTGACACCTCGTCGATACTTAGTTAGCTAAGAGATTTCAACACCATGAGGTCAAGGGGGGGGTGCTAAACCACAGAATGGGTGTTTAGAGGAAGAGCCCCTCCAAACTTTCTCGTTGAAATTATTTTTTTTTTTTCTCGTCTGTAAAATCAAAAGTAACCATCGGCTTTACCAGGGCAAGCGATAATCCATTTAGTTCCATTTATTTGTTGTTGAGTTTATTTTGATTATCGTATAGTGGTGCATTAAGCAACAAAAAGTCTATCGTGATGCCGCCCCACAAATACTGCCGCCTTAGGCGGCCGCCCAGTTCGCCTTATGGTCGCGCCGAGTCTGTTCCTTTCTGAACCTTGTAACGTTTTTTCCAAGACCACGTATGTACTATACAACACTCCACTACTATAAATAAAACACTTGCATCATTATCGGCTTAATTGAAAATTTTGTTTAAAACACCTTTCTAAATCTTCATATAATCGGAAGGGTGGGGAATTGGGGTGCCGCACAAGTGAAATAGCTTAGGGCCTCTTTTTCTTCTAGGCCTATATCCGGCACTGGCACTATTGAAAATAGTATCCAATCTAGAAAATTCCCCATCTTTACAGGGCCGGATTTGGGGTACGATGCACCCTGGGCACAACGATTTTTGGCGCCCCCTCCATTGGCGTAAATTTTTCTAGGCGAATTCCACTGGCGTAAATTTTTCTGATAGGCCTATAAAATTCTACGTCGAGGTATGATTTAGCCCCAACTAGGTCAACCTCTTAGACTTCGAGCTAGTTGCGCCATGCCTGCCCCCTCTCGCCGTACTGAAAACAAATAAAATTCTGTCGTTCCCGCCCCTCAAATGCGACGAAAAAATCGCGGAAGATGAAAAGAGGGCAGCATTTTATGATTAGCTATACCTTATGTGCATTATTATGAATGCCAATAACGATATTTTTATAAATAAATTTAGTTTATTTGACGACGATTTTTTGGATTTTTAGCAGGTTTCAATAGATATTGAACCCGCTATTGCTTTTGGTTTTTCTGTCTGCCTGTCTATACGCAATAAAAAGGACAAGGTAAAGGTCTTCCGTAAATGCAATAATGATGGTTATTGTTAACGTTGAAAACCTACCGAGTTACTTGAGAATTGGAGAGTTGTGAATTAGAGAGTTGCAAATTACAGAGCTGCAAATTGGAGAGTTGCGAATTAGAGTGTTGCGAATTGGAGTGTTGCAAAATAGAGAGTTGAGAATTAGAGAGTTGAGAATTAAAGAGCTTTGGATTAATTTCGGATTAGAGTTATAGATTAGAGAATTGCGAATTAGAGAGTTGCGGATTAGGCATTTTGAAATTAGCGAGTTACGAATTAGAGAGTTGCGAATTAGAGAGTTATGAATTAGAGAGTTGCGAATTAGAAAGTCGCGAATTAGAGAGTCGAGGATTAGAGAAATTAGGAGTTTGAATATGGAAAGTAAACTACAACTCGCCAACTTTCAATTCTCGCGAGTTAGAATTTGGAAGTTTTGCGAGTTGAAATTTAGAAGTTTCGCGAGTTGGAATTTGGAAGTCTTGGGAGATGGAAATTGGCGAATTGAAATTTGGAAAATAAACTACTCGCTAACTTCCGAAACTCGCCAACCTCCGAATGGTCAACTTTCAATTTTCAGCTTGCAAAAATTATGCGAGTTGGAATTTGGAAGTTTTGCGAGATGAAATTTGGCAAATTGGAATTTAGAAAAAAATCTACAACTCGCCAACTTCCGAATAGTCAACTTTCAACTCGCCAACTTTCAATTTTCCACTGACCAAAATTTAATAAAAAAAAAGGAAAAACAATATCCCATTCAATGTTAATTGAAACCCGCTAAATTTAAATATCGACCTTAGGCGATTTTCTTTCACTTGCTTGTCTTTATACAATAATTTCTGCCACCCACGTATTAATTAGCTCAAACTAGAGCTTTATTCGTTTTGGAGAAAAAGAGACGCTTTCCCCATCCTGGATTCGAACCAGGGTCCCTCCGTTTAGCCCGGAGTGTCTTGGACCGCTAGACGAATGAGGACAGGAAACAACGCTCTCTTTCTCCGTATGTAAAGGTGTTAAGGTATTATTACCCTCCGCAGGGATAACACAATTGCCAAATATGGTCAACACAAGAAAGCCTCCGGGGCGAGATTTTTGTGAGTTTTCGTGGGGGAATTTATTATACTATAATTTTTGCCACCCACGTTTTAATTACAGCTCAAACTAGAGCTTGTGTAATTTTGGAGAAAAAGAGACGCTTTCCCCATCCTGGATTCGAACCAGGGTCCCTCCGTTTAGCCCGGAGTGTCTTGGACCGCTAGACGAATGAGGACAGGAAACAACGCTCTCTTTCTCCGTATGTAAAGATGTTAAGGTATTATTACCCTCCGCAGGGATAACACAATTGCCAAATATGGTCAGCACAGGCCTTAACACCTTGTGTCTTTGCATGCGGAGAAAGGCGTGTTACTGTCTCAACAGTCCCAGCCGAATATATTCAATCAAGATCTTATCCCACTACTCCAGGAAATGAAACTCTAGTTTGAATATATGCGTGGAGTGGCAATAAGTCCCCATCCCAATAACCCGGAAAACTCCTATAATGTTGTCTGTGTAATGCACAGAATAATAATACCTTATCTTTATATTGGGGAGGAGGGGCAGGGTGAATGCAGACAAACCAAGAGGGAGGACATAAAACTTGAAGAATTTCAGCACATGGTTTTGGTTTTAGTATTTTACTTGAAATAATAATTTTTAATGTAAACTTATTATTTTCAGGAGGACGCACGCCCTCTGTCTGAATCTGGCCTTGCGAGTAGGGGTTGTTTCACGCAATTTTTCAGAATTTCAGATTTAGAAAAAAGGTGGAGGGCGCCTTCTCGGGGAGAGCTGATCGACAGAATTCTACGGTAAATAAATTGCAATTTAAAAAAAAATCCGCAGCCTCTTACGCCCTGGGCAAGTGCCCAACTTGCCCATTTATAAATCCGGCACTGCATCTTTAGTATTGTTGGTAATTTTGTACAAGAAACTTATGATGCGTATTACTGGCTACTTGCGGGTTCCATAGTAAGGCCTTTCTTTACAAACACAACCAATAATTTTTTATGTGTCCAAAAGTATGTCGCTGTTAAAAGCAGCGTTTGGATCTTAGCGTCTTACCTACTCTCATTTATAATAAAGTTGTAAAATAAAAAAGGTAATTTTGCATTATTTGTTTATTTTTTATATATTTTATTTTCTGGATTAATACTGAAGCCCATTATTGAAATTAACTAATTTTTATGAATCTCGCTGTTAATCGCAGCAATATATAAAATAAAAAAGAAGTTAATACAACCATTTGTTCCCCTTTTTAACAATTACAGTTATTTTCACAACACAAGTTGATGTTAAGTTAACAGAGAATAATCAAGATACTCAAACTTGTGCGTGTTCGTACTGATTTACTTAGAATAATCATAATAAATAATTTTGACACGAACGTTTAAGCTCAATCTAGAACTTTTTTAGTATTGAAGAAAAAGAGAACTTTTTTAGTATTGAAGAAAAAGAGACATCGCCCCCATCCTAGAGACGAACAAGGGTCGCTCCTTTGAGCCCGGAGTGATTTGATCACTAGACCAACGAGGACAAGGACAACGCTCCTTTTCTCCGTATATAAGTTTGTAAGATATTATTATCTTTCTCCTATATTAAAAAAAAAGCTCTAGATTAAGCTTTAACGTGGGTATCAAAATTATTTATCATAGTAAAATTCCCCACGTAAAGATCACAAAAATTCGTCCCGGAGGCTTTGTGTGTCGACCATTATTTGGCAATTGTGTTAGCCCTGAGAAGGGTAATAATATTTTACAACAGAATAATCATGGATTAAATAGCATTTTTTATTTTGGTTTTACTTTATGTTAATTAATAAGGAAGCGTTTGTAAATATCTGAAAACATGTCATTCTAGTTATATTATGAGTCCTACTGATGATCTCCATGTATTCCACTGTTGCTCTGGGATTTTCAGTCCCATATATCCGAATGTTGCGTTTTTTCTGTTTACTTTCCCACCGATGTGTAATATGGACTCATCGTTTGAAAGTAGATATTCACTAAAGCTATCTCCTTCCCAACACTCTTAAATTCTTGTGCAGAAGTGGTAAAATTTCTCTAAAGAAACTGTGCATCGTAAGTGTCAATATACTAAATCGTTTTAGTTCTATGAAATGTTGAAATTTTCTATTTCTTTTGTAATAACCCTGCATATTAATAGATGTATCACAAACAAAGCATTTTGAATATAAATAATAACTTACGTTTAATCCGGAAGGGGGAAAACTAGCACCTCAAATTACAATTACAAAAAATATAACTATTTCAACAATTGTACTCCAAAAATAGTTTACATATCGAAAAGGATCATGTTTAAACTTAGATATGTGCAATAAGGACAGTATGAAACTTAGTACAAAAAAGTCACTTTAAAACTATTCATTCACAAATACGTAAATTAGATGATCTAGAGGTATATTATTGACCTACTTTAGTTAATAACGTTAGTTGCTGGTCTATGTGCAAAAAACAATGGAAAGAAAAGATGTATGAAAGAAAAGACGGAAGGAAATTTAAAAAGATTCATGGATAAAGGAAATAATAATTCTTACAAATTAAAAAGCTGCAAAACTTTCCTTGTAAATATTATTTTCCCATTTTATTGCACGCCATCAGTTTTGTATCTTACTATGTCTGACATGCACGAGGAATTATAGTCGTCCGTCCGAGTATTGTTACTTGGAAAATAGACCACAGTATGTAATATTTTCGGAACTACAATTATAAAAGTAAGATTAGAAAAACGTGACGGGTAATTAAAACATAATAAAGGTGATCGTCTTCATTTAGAGCTACTTTAAAAAAGTACCCTCCTCCCCAGCGGAAAGACTAAGTTTTCAAAGAAACACAAAACCTTTCTAAACGTAAGATTTAAACACAAATAATAAAGATATTTTTCACAAACTGCAAAATGAGAATAAGACTTAACAAACACGGGAAAATAGAATATTAGGCGAACAAATTGTATATGAGCAACTCACTGTGTAATTTTTTAATTCAATGCATCATTGAACTAGAATACGGTTAAACGTCAGTGAAAACGTAGTCTGTGAAGTTCCAATATAAATTGTTAGAGAATTTTTTTGTGATAAGAATGGAGCATGCAAATTAAAAATTTAAAGTGGCCAACAGTGAGCTTATTTAACAAAGAATATATAACATAGAATATTAGATATAGAATTTCTCTTTAAAAATTTTACCATTCGGTATTCTCAACATTATGGGCGATATTCTAATGCGCGTTTATGAAAAAAATTAGAAAATATAATTTATGGAACTTTCTTTTCACTTCTGACTTTATAATATTCTCATATCACTTCAATCTGAAGTTTAGAACTCAACTATGACTGTCAGAGAAATGCATCATTTTCATGCTATAAATTTATTGAACTGTGTAATAATTTGTACAATATTGTAGTTAATATTAACCTTTCAATATAAAGTCGCTGTTTGGAATTTTTACACCTTTTTGAATATTTATTTAGTTAAATATGATAGATAATAATCAATTAAGATCAGTGTTATTAAGATAAAATATTCTATATTGTGAAAAATATTAACTCAACATGCTATCACCCAGGAAAGCAATATTAACGCGTATTTTAAGACATTCAAAAATTTAATTAATCTTTTATATCTGAACGAAGTTTTTATTTTTTATTCGGAAAACAGGAAACGCAGGTATTGTATTAGTGCTTTTCAACCATCGCAGCTAATGACCTGTATTAAAGACAGAAGAACTTATTTGACTCCGTATATAGTTAGGAAGAATATGATAAAATGTGGAAAAAAATATTGTAGTATTTAAACCCTATATGCTAGAAAAGAGAGTTTAAAAATAAAAACATTAATAATAAATATGAAACATTTATAACTAAAATAAAAGAATCATATGAACAAATATTTACATGAGAATATGTAAAGGACGGAATGGATAAAACAGGATGAATGAAGAAAGAAATAGTAGAAAACATAAAAAAGGAAATTAAATTTATAGAATATTTATTAGAACAAAAAAAAAGAATAATTAACTAAATTTAGGAAACTTATAGATCAGTCAATTTGAAATTTATTTAGCTGGATAAAATATTATTCAATGACACAATTCAGATAAACTAACATTACAAGTCCAGCAGGAAGAACACTGAAAAATGGTCAAAAACCTAACAAGGTTACTTTAAAATTAATAAAGGAATAATGAAAACAAAACTCAGTTCTATAAAAGAATTTTTTACAGTGCCAATAATAAAGAAGAATGGATGAAAATAAATATATTATTGGAAAGAAAAAGGCGAGGGAGGATTTGGAAGGATTAATGTTTGATAATATATTAATAACAAACAGGCAAAATTTTTTAAACATTATTAACAAATATTTTGTGGAAGTGTGAAAAAAGAAATTCATAGAAACACCGATAGAAATGATAGTTTTAAAGAATATTTTAGAACAATTAATAATAAAACCATTTACTAGAGTAATTCTAAACATTGCTGATGATGTGTTTGTATTAGATGATAAAAAAATAACACCTTTCTTTGAGAGTATTTGATCAACCATGTTTGCTGATAGAATAGATGAAACGGAATTTCTAAAGGAAATTAAAAATTAGGATATGAATAAGGCAGCTGGTGAGGAAAGAATACATCCCAAGATAGTAAAAACTTGTACCGATTCATTACTGAAACTGTTGTTGCTGATATTTAATTAAATGGTTGACACTGAGATAGTATCAAACAAATAAAAACTACAAAAATTATACCAATATATAAAAAGAGAACTAAGGACAAAATGGAAAACTATAGACCCATACCTATATTGTTTGTGTTTACAAAATGATTTGAAAAACTCGTGTACAA
>QLNU02015359.1:66312626-66360892 GCA_006491805.2 Dysdera silvatica | reverse complement strand
AGGCCTGGCAAGAAGACAAAAGAAATACAATTTTATTTTAATCGTACTCTGATTTGAATTTCTGGCCATAACACAAACCATGAACAAATGTTCTTCATCTAAAGTTCTGCTGTTGATTATAAACGCCATGAGCCAGGCGATATGTGAATGAAGACCAATCGTTTGGTCGTGATGAACGCATTGCTGCCGAATAATGCTACCGATAGCAGTTGAAGTTCCAAACGATTATTATATATTTATCGTTTCGTAAAATAGCTGAGGTTTCGTGCATCCGTGGAGAGTACGTGATCGTTATCTGATGATAGAAGTTTCAATTGCACTCAAACTTTCTGACATAACGAAAATGAAAATCTGTATTGATATATTGACGGAATGAATTTCGCGGTAATTGTTCCTTGTTTCTAAATTATTTTACTTTGCTCACTATCAGTTATTTTGAATCTTCGCGCGTTCATTTTGTTGCCAATTCCCAGTGCATAAATTTCTCAGTTCTTTAACGTCTGCGCTTAATATATCCGATTTTACCAATGTCATAACCGCTGTTCTGTAATGAAGCACCTATTAGCGGACTTTATAACAGTTACTATATAGCTTCTGGCTAATTCAACAAACTAACACTTTATTCCCCTTGTATTTTATTCAATAATTACTTTTTTTTAACTGAACAAAATAAAAAAAAACACAATGTATCATAGATTTGGTACAAATAGTAACATATTCAAAATACTGCAGCATTTTGAGATAAGCGGTCAATAGGTAAAAGTATTTGGCGCAGTATAGCCCAGATGCTCTTGCGCCATAAAAAATTCAAACAAACAAACAAACTTAAAAGTATTAATCACCCTTGTATAGTGGCCGTTCTTGAAGATGTCCAGCAGGGCCAGACACAAGAGATGCAAGCCCGTAGGTAGTTTAGTACACTGAACTCCCCAAATCAATTATGTTTAATGATAAATTACGTTTTCTATATTTCTAAAATTTCGAGTCAGTCCCCTCTGTATTTTCTATGATTTCTTTGAATGTTATAAATCTCTAAATATTTTTAGAAATTTGATTTGAGTACAAAAAAAAGTAAAATCAATTATTTCATCTAAATATAAGTTGAATTTAAATTATAAAAAGTAACATTAAAAAAAAGTAGGAGAAAAGTGGAATCCAAGTAAGAAAAAATGTATGGAAGGAAACACTCACCAAAACGAAAGCTCATGTCGTATTGTAAAAGAGCGCTGGATTTAAAATATTAAGAGTGCATGTTTCGAATCCCAAACGCACATGAACTAAAACCATACTCGCGACAATCTAGAGTTTTCAAAAAAAATATAGCTGCGTATGAGTGGGGACATCACACCACTTTTGACATATATTTATACATTACGATATATGTAAAATTGCAATTCATTTTATATTAATGGAGGGCTCGGGCCCCACTACCCATATAAGTTTACTCCTATGCATGTATAGTATATGTATATATCCGCTTCTCCAGATAAAAGTGCAAGACAGTATGGATATGGCATCGGACCATTACGATGTAGTGTTGTTTTTCATTTCCAAAATTATATTTAAAATGTAATTAATTGTTATCCAATTTTAAATGTTTGCGTCTGAAAAATTTTAGCCATTACGAATCCCAACATTTCTTGATAAAAATGATGATTGATGAATGTTACATATAAAGGAACTCCGTCGTCAAAGCTGGACATATTTCTTTATAAAAGCTGTTAATTTTAAATGATCAAAGGTCCTAAAAAAGAATAGTATTTTTTTCGGTCTCATATGTTATTTTTAAGTCAATATTTTGCTTGTACATTGGTGTATATTTAAGAATTAAATTATAAGCGTCTTGTTAACCCCAAACGTGCCTTAATAAGCATACTTGACATAATTAGCAGCGTGTTCGTAGAACTTATTTAGCAGACATTAGAAAATAATCTGTGATTTTTAGCTAAGCTACCTTCTGCGATTTTTTAACTAAGCTACCTTCTGCGACTTTTAAGCTAAGCTACCTTCTGCGACTTTTAGCTAAGCTACCTTCTGCGACTTTTAGCTAAGCTACCTTCTGCGACTTTTAGCTAAGCTACCTTCTGCGAGTTTTAGTCAAACCATCTACTACCATTTTTAATCAAAACATGAATTGTAAAATTGTTTAAATATATTCTGTGTTTTTTAACCAAGTCGTCCTGTGCAAATTTTCACATGGCTTACGATTTTTAGTTAAGACAGCGCCTGCGATTTTTAGCTAAAACATTGCCTAAGGTTTTTAGCTAAAACAGTGTTCAAAAACATCTTTTTTATTTATTCGTTTATTTAACCGATAATTTTCCAGGCTTTGGACTTCAGGTTGTTAGTGTTGATTAGTATGCTCAGGGTGATCTCTTTGAGTTATGACTTGTGCGGAACAGACGGCGCTCCAGACCGATACATATTTCTATCGATGATTTATCGATACTTCGCCGACTATCGGATGTAAGATAGGTTTCCAAATTGTAGGCTTCTCTATATAGATAACCGTGGTTACGAATGGCCAGACGATTAGTGGCGATCTTACGAGAGTATAAACTGGTTTACGACTGGCTATTAAAGTGTCTCGGGGGCGAGGCTAGGGGCTAGCTGAATGATAGTAGCCTAGACAACATCAAATGTGAAATATTTTCACTGCCTAATCCATAATTGATTTTTAAAAAGGGTTATTTGTTTCTAAATATAATTTGCTCTTTAACAGGATCATTAATTAAAATTAATCGTTTCGACCACGTTAAACAAAATAGCCCTAAAATAAATTTTGTTTCCTGACAACTTAGGAAGGCATGCACTTCAAAAAATTGCATTTTTGCATATATCGGAGATTATAAAAAATACACATGCACTAAAACGCTAAAGCCATCCCAATTTTAAAATTAATGTTCGTAGATGTCTCGGTTTATAATCCCACGGATGCCATAGACGTAAGACGATGAAGAAATGAATTATTTGTTCCTGTGGTGGGCTTCCAATAAATTGCAGAACACCAACGTATTACCAACCGAACTGATGCCATAAAAATTCGGCGTGATTTAAAATCATGGAGTAACATTTGATTCGAGCAGAACGTTGAAAGTTCCATTACTGAGCTCAATCAATGGATTGCTGTCTACGACCATAACGTTTTAGCTCACTAAATTTCATTTTTCAGTGAGCTCAGTTGTAGGTATATAATAAGCATGTCAGGATTCGAAGATAGCATCAAGCAGCCGGATTCGTCTTAAATGGACTGTCAACCAAGCTTGAAATTTAAAAATAAGAAGAAACCGTTCCATCGCTCTTTTTCCACCCATTTCCCTACATTCCCAAAGAATGCTTTCTTTGCTATCAATCATTTAACTCTCAAATAGACATTTATCACAATTTGGCAATTTACCGAGCAACTAATTATAAACGCTTATAGAAAATCACAACAATTAATTAAGAAACGATTTTTCAACGTTTTTTAGGCATAGTAATAGTAACGCCGATGTTATGGCATGGTTAGATGGTGAAACGTTCGTAAAGAAAAGAAATGTTTTTTGCGTCTGGTGGGGCACGATCCCACGACCTTCTGCTATCTCGGCAGGTGCTCTTACCAACTGAACTACACTACGACGAACACTCAATCCCTTACAAAGGTATTTAAAGCGTATTTTCCGAAACCGGATATTTCGCCGAATGAGGCAGTACATGGACTGCTTTTTAAACCAAATTGCGAAAAGATCGGTATTAAATTCATCGAAACGCCCTTGCAGCAGATATATTTATACAAGTCGGACACTACGCAGATTATATTAAGAAACATTTTTTATCAACGTTTTTAGGCGTAGTAATACTAACGTAATGTCATGACATGGTTAGATAATGAAACATTCGTAAAGAATTTTTTTTTTTCATTTCTTTTCTTTGCGAACGTTTCACCATCTAACCATGCCATAACATCGGTGTTACTATTACCACGTCTAAAAACATTGGAAAAAATGTTTCTTAATTTAATCTGCGTAGTGTTTGATTTGTATATATTAATTAATTATTTGATTATTTAAACAATTCATGAAAAATATACTTGCACCCATTCAAGTGTTTTTTTCATAATCATTTGGTGAAAGTACATTAGACGCACATCATAAGTTCAGTACAGAGAAACCTGAGAACATTTAATGCGTATGCGGTTCCCGTTTTTCGCAGGTCTGCTGCTGAGAGGTCCGTAAGATCCGATTTATCAAAATATTTCTCCAGGTTTGCTGCAAAAGTACAAAATGTTCCGACTGCTTTGAAATTATTATTGTATACTTTTGTTGTTGCTGTGCAGTTGGAGGTGCATTGAGAAATATGGCCGTTTTCTTAGGTTATATACTTTTACTAAAGCTTGTCGAATTCTATTGTTAAATCGCAATATTTCGTAATTTTTTTCAAATACCCCCACTTTAATTTCGCCAGCGTCAGTAATGAAAAGATCAGTTATGTAAACTTGCATTCTTCTTCTTCTTTATATCCGCAAAACAATATTAACATCATCATCATCATCCAAGGGCATAACGTTTCAAAAATTATGGGGCTCAAGTAATTTTTTAAAAAATAATGCGATTCGATCTTAAAGAGAAAATCTGCTTTAAAATCCAACGGGAGGGGCTTGATACCCCAATTTCCTAATCCGCTGATATCATCAGATGCAGAGGTTGTAGTGGATTGGGCAAGGAGGTTGGGGATTGGGAAAGGTGGCCGCCGAATGTGACACTGTATTCCAAATAGATGCTGAGGTTGGGAAACTTCCACGTGCTGCAACCATAAATCGCTGTAAGTTCAGATCAGTAAATCGAACTGCCACGAACTAACTACGATAATCTGTCTTGTAGCTGTATAATGCGCAAAATAGTAAATTTCTAATCCCCCATTTTATAATCTAGCATCTACCTACGTTCTTCTTTTATTTACGACTGGAAATTCGATTCCGATTCTTCACTTTCTACTTAAATAATCGATGTTCGAGTAGCTTGAGGTGTAAATCAAGTTTGGAAACCCGAAACGATCAAAAGATAATCGTTTGAGCGGTTTGAATTATCTGGCCTATACGGTCAACGAACTTGCACGATCCTTGGAAGAAGAAGAAGCAGAAAAAAAATCGTTCGGCTAAGATGATAATCACACGCTCATTCATAAAATTTCAAGCCGAAAACGAACGAAATTCTAGACCAATCAAATTACTTGCTCTTGTCATTAGCTTATTAATCGATTTTTCAAACCTAATCGATTATCCCTAGCGTCTATCAATTGTTTGGGTCATCCTCCCTTACTTTTTTCTTTTTTTTTTTTTCCTAACCCTCCGACCAAATTTTTTCCACCCACTTTACAAGCAGACGATATGTTATCGTAAATTATGATAACAATAATTTACCGTAAAAATATCGTATCCCAGTAGAAATCATTATGATAAAAACACTTTGCAATAAAACATCATCTGCTATTAAAAAAATGGTGCAAATTTAATGAAAAAATATAAGAACTGCAACAATTTCGAAATGAGTTGCAAAATGATTTGTCTGTTATTGACCAAAGGGGGAACTCCTTAAGAAATAAACGAGCGTGTGGCGAGAGTTTTCAATCAATGACGCTGCTTGATCGCCAGCCTAATTGTATCGAAATTTCCATATTGTAATATTTAAGTATAATGCCTCTTATGGCCTTCTAGAGATCGGATTTTTGTCTTATCCGTCCCTCACTGGGCGTCTTCGGTAACCAACCTATCCACTGGTGTAAAAAAAATCGTTTAAGAAATATGATGAATTATAAAATTCAATTTTCATATTTTTCCGCAGGGGAAGTAGCGCGTAGGGGCGACGCTTTTCTTGTATGCACAGGTGCTATGCAGGATAAGTAGAACGTAAGAGGCGACACTTCTCCTACATGTATAGCTGTATGCAGGGGAAGAAATGTGCAGGGGCGATTTCAGGCATATTTTCAAGAAAAAGTGGGGGAAACCCCTTTCACAGACGAAAATAAATGATGTGATCATATGTACCAAAAAAAAATCCCGTTAGCGACCATAGTTATCCCCTAAATATGAGCTTATTAAGTCAACTGCTTCTGGAGATATAAATATTTACTTTCAGAAAGATTTTCGTGGGTCACACTATATCATGTACTATAATTCGCCGTGTATATGAGCTGTGTTGTCTCTAATTATGAAATTTATGGCATATATTATACGTCTGTCCTTTGATCCGTAAAACTTAAAAACCTGTAGATCTGGTATATGTGCTTCTCTAATAGGTTATTGCGTATTAACTTTTAAAGGGGCACATACCCCTTAAGTGTTACGAAATGCCTTCTGATAGGCTGAAGTTCAACATTCTATAACTTTTAAAATAACACATATCCAAAAATAAAAATTTGCACATAGGATTATTGTATTATGAGCTTACTAAAATCATTAACAAAATGTATTTATGTATTGTTATTTTTTATAATAAATCAAAATATTATACTAGATTTTGCTCGTTAAAATTTTTAATACCATTTTGCGCGCATAATATAATTGGTTGTTATTATCTAATTACCAAAAGTAATGTGCTAAATGATAAATAATGAGTATAGCATTCAACTAACGAAAAATCTTAAGAAAATAATGATACTTAATATTTTTTAAAACAATAAAAAATAAAACTTTTAAAATTTGCCATTTTTTCAATATTAAAATGCATCTAGATAAAAATATTATTACTTAATCTCTTATCTTTTTCGTCATTTTATTAATTATGCATGGCTACAAGAGTGTGCTAATTTTTATTATACTAGTGTAAAAAGTTTTTTAAATATCTTGCGCGCAAGGATAAAATTTACTGTTTTGAGAAAAACGCGTTTAAAGAAAAATATTTGTCAACATTGGAGTTATTATCTATTTGCATCAACCTACCTTCATAAACTTGTTTAGAATACAACAGACGAGTATGTAGAACCTTCCTTGGATGTTATAGTTTTAAGTTTTTTGCAACTTCTGTTAGCTTTCCACCTAATTATAAGTTTTCGCAGCGGTCTTGGAGCGGCGATCCAAATACGATATTTGTTTTTTGTCCATTATTTTTTTAATATATATAAAAATGTTTAATTTCTTGCAATTTTTACCATGTATTATTACAAGAGCATGACAAATTTCATTACAGCAGCACAAATGAAGTTGTAAATATCTTGGGCACAAGGGTGAAATATACAGTCTTGAGAGAAACACGTAGGGAGCACATATCCCTGGCCTCAAAAATGTCCCAAAACAGCCCAGATTTCAACAATTTATATTAAAATAACACAAACTCAGGTATGAAAAATTGCATGCAACATCATTATACAGTTTCCCTTCATAAAATGCTAGCAAAATATATCTGTTGCCATTTGTTTTAAATCAATGACAACGTCATCACCCATTCATCAATTCAAAATGCTATATTAATTCCTTGCGCGCATGATAAAATTGATTGTTGTTGCTAAAAACTAAAAGCAAAGTTTTTTATTACAAACCTGTTTTGATGAAGCTTCTTCAAAAAGCACCAGACAAGTATGAGGGTCCTTCGGCATGCTTCACAGCTTCAGCTGCACCTAATTTTTGGCGTCTTTTCACTTGATGTCGGCATTTTGTGACATTGGTTGCACGACATAGGGAGTGTGAAATTCGTCGTCCATCAGCTTTTATTAAAATACGACTTGCCTGCACTCCAGGTTGGATGTCAAAAGCCTTCATAGTGTGGAGACGTCCTTTACCCCCTTCATTGAACTGAATTATGGCTTCATTTGTAGCGATGTCTACAATTCGACGTCCTGACCCGGACGTTTTGGGGCAAAACTTCCAAATCATTGAGTTGAGAGACTCATTTGGATTTTGAGTCCTCCCTCCTAAGCAACAACTCAGTAATTTGGGATGGGACAGGTCGTTGAAAATCAGTTTTATAAACTTCATGATAGCCTGAGGTAAAGATTGTTTATGGCGAAATATCCCAGTTGCTTTTTTTGTAATAGCTCGCTGGTAAGCACACCACGATATGTTTCCTTTGGGGCAAAAATGGTGCAGTGGATCAGCATCACTTGATCCTTTATGGAAGAAGACAGCCCATACTGCTTTCCTCATCGCACTTAAATTGTCCTTATGCTCCTTGATTGCATTCCCATAGTAGGAACTGAGTTGGTCTATCTCTTTATCAGTGAGCCGGCCTTTTCCTCCAAGACACTTGCCATCTTCTAATTTCTTTCCAGACATATGTTGTTTCATTTTCCTTAGCCTGGCTCCCATGCGCTTCTGAATGTGACCAACACATTCAATTTTTTTAATGTCTACATCATCGTATGGCTGTAAATTCCTTATGGATAAAAATGTTTTTGAATCCCCGTCTCCTATATATCCACTGTATTTAACATCTCTTAGTGCCCCTGATCGTTCAAATATACGGCACATGCCTACCGCCTCCATACTTCCCGATGAACCCGTATGGTTCTTCAAACATTCAAGTTCGTGTAAGGCCTTCCATTTATCGAAGTTTGGACCACGTCGAATACCTTTATATGCATCACACCCCTTGCAAAAAGTTGACATTACTTCTTTATCGATAACTTTCACACACTGTTCACCAATAACAGTACACACACCTACCAAAGACATATACCCTTTGGTTTTCCAGGTACCGTCCCCACTAATGATGATGTTCGATGACCCTGTAAGTAGTGCCTCATCTTCCGCAGCCTTCTTCATGGATTTTGTGGCAACTTTCGAGGTGGCTAATTCAAGGTGTTTGATTTGTCGATTATACGACCCTTCTGCATTTGGCTGTGGCAAATCCATTACAGCACAAAACATATTCATCCCCGACAATCCCTGACCCAGACATCTCATGGAATATAAAAACCGACGGTTTATTTCTGCAACAGCATTCTTCGGGCCAATAAATTTACTGCTGAGAAAAGAACCGATTTGTCCACAGCTTGAGCAATTCAAAATAAATTTAGATGCTAGTCCACTGGTAATTAATTCACTGATGGTAATGCTGCAACCACATACCTTGCAAGAAAGGAATTGTTCCAGGGCCTCAAACATCAGACCCTTATCCAATATTCGGTACCCTTCAAAAGTTTGATCTACAGGAGAATCTTCTTCAAAGCACAGCTTTAATTTTTTGCTCGATGTGCTTTCGTCCAGCATTTTATGATTTCGTGTATGTACATTTCCGGTAAATTTTCTTTTTTTTGGCCGTGTTCCGGATGCACGTTTTTTAGTGGGAATAACATTCGCCATAACACTGATAATATATAGATAATATATAGAGTAAGAGAAACGACAAAATATAAATATATGTATTAAAAAAGAAAGAAAATAGGATTTCAAAACCTGGATCGCAAAAACGAGGTCAAAAAACCAAACGTGGAACAAGCAGCAGGCAATCGCAAAAGCGTGGTTTGTTTTAGGGAACACTGGTTTGTTTACAAACATAAAGTGCGTAGAGTAGTTTACTTCATTTGTCCTGCATCTGTTGATAAAATAAGAAAGTATGTATGTAGACACGTCTCCTACAATGCGCATAAAATTCTTAAACGAATACATGAATACGAAAACATCGAAACTAAATGTAAACAAACTCTGCGTCCCTTTAAAATGGCATCCTTGAAGATTCAGTACTCTTTAGATTTTTTTTCGTAATTCAACTTCTAATGTAAATATTTTTAAACGGTTGGTCTTAAAATGGTCAGAAATATTTGGGCTTTCTGATAAAAAAAAAATAAAAAAAGGTAAATTTTTGAAACTTTATGGGCTATGTGCCCCCTTAATTACCCTTCATCTGTTTCAATTCCCTTTGTCTTCCTATTTTCGAGTATTTTACAGTTTCGTAATTAGAGACCACATGGCTCATATACACGGCGAATTATAGTGCATGATATAGGGTGACCACGAAAATCTCTCTGAAAGTAAATATTTATATCTCCAGAAGAAGTTGGCTTAATAATCACATATATAGGGGTTAACTAGTTCAGCAGGTGTATATAAGGAGCGATTCTCAATATGTGGTCAAAATTTCTGTTGCATTTTGACTGCGGATATCTTACGTCGACTGTAACAATGCCTCGCCGAAAGATTCGTGCTCATTACGAGCATATGTCAGAGTTTGAAAGAGGTCGTGCTATCGGATTGAAAGAGGCTGGTTGGACGAATCGAAGAATCGCTGGACATGTGGGTCGAAGCGATGCGGCGATTGGACGGTGCTGGCAAGAGTGGGTCAACAACGGCAGATGTCAGCGTAGGGATGGCAGCGGTCGACCTAGGGCCACAACAGAACGGGAAGACAGAGCGATTGTCAGAGCAGCTGTCACAGCACCGGATTCGTCGTTATCAACTATCCAACGTGTGGCCCGCACACATGTGTCCAACATGACCCTCTGCAGACGACTGAGAGAGCGGAATTTACGCTCGCGCCGACCGTTACGCCGCTTACCTCTCACGCCTTTACACCGTCAAGTCCGATTACAGTGGTGCCGGGCTCGATCAACTTGGAACTGCGCTGACTGGGGACGTATAGTCTTTAGTGACGAGTCCCGTTTCCAACTGTGTCCTGACGACAACCGCAGACGTGTCTGGAGACGTCCAGGGCAGCGTGGGGATCCTGCCCTTACTATCGCACGCCACACATGCCCACAACAGGGCGTTATGGTCAGGGGGTGCCATCTCCTTTGATAGCCGGACCCCTTTGGTGGTCATTTCTGGCACACTTACAGCACAGCGGTACGTAGACGACATTCTACGACCGGTTGTGTTACCGTTCCTTTTGCGACACCCTGGACTTACGTTTCAACAAGACAATGCCCGGCCGCACACGGCACGTGTTGCTATGAATTGTCTTCAAGCTTGCCCAACACTTCCTTGGCAAGCTAGGTCTCCTGATCTCTCTCCCATAGAGCACATTTGGGACGCTATGGGAAGGCGATTGCAACCATCCCGGAATGTTGACGATTTAGCCCGACAGTTGGAGACAATTTGGCAAGAAATTCCGCAGGACACCATCCGGGATCTTTATCAGTCTATGCCACGCCGGGTGACAGCTTGCATCCAGGCCAGAGGTGGACCAACGCCTTATTGACTTCCTCCCTTTGTAACGGTCAAACTCTGCAATAAATCATTCAATTGTTCTGAAATTTTAATCGTTTCTTTTTCTATGTATGTTCTTCACATCCACCAATTTTTATCGCAATCGGACAACTCCTTCTTGGTGCGTCGATTTTTTTGTTATAGAGTGTAAATACCCAAAGGTATATTAACCGTACCAATGATTTTAACATTTTTTACAATTTATAGCAATAAACTAATGTAATTATGTTTTCACATTAAATATACCTAACTTTTAAGGATCTGTTTACCGAACAAGCTTAATATCATATCATAGCTATTTGCACATTTGATATACTGTATTTTTCAATACTAATGCTCTTAAAATTATAACATCAACTCTAAAAGATTATGTTAAATTTAATCTTATTCATTTTAACACACCTTAGAGATCTAACTGGATCGAATTCTGAAAAACGCATAAAATTCATAATTTTTATTTCACCTGCGTTACAATTTATTTTATTTACTATTATACTATTTATTAATATTTATTTATTATTTATTTACTATACTTTATTACTATATTTATTTATTTATTTACTATATTTATTACTATTTATTTATTTACTATTTATTTATTATACTATTTATTTATTATTTATTATACTATTTATTTATTATTTATTATATACTATTTATTTATTATTTATTATACTATTTATTACTAATTATACTATTTATTTATTACATATACCTTATTCATTTCTGTATCACCGTTTTCTCAAATGAGTCCCAAATATCGTATATATAGCATTAATTTTAATACATTCAGATTCCCGGCTTACGAAAATGCTGTTTTAGTAAGTGAACGCTTTATACAATGTTCGATATTTCGGATATTTAAGAAAATGACAAACCTCGACAGAATTGTAAAATCATTTTGGAAGAGAATCCCGTAACAAGCTTCGGCTTTATATTCTCTTCCAATTCTAACCCAAATCTCAAACATGAAGTCCAAAAGATTTATTCTGTGTTTTCTCAAATTGTTTATATGTACTTCACGAAAATGTATACAAAATTGGGTTAAATAAATGAATTTATTATTATTATTATTATTATTATTATTACCGTGAGTTTAGACTGGGAACTTATACTTTTTATTAAACTTCTTTCGCGTTATTTACTTTATTATATTTACTATTATTTGTGGGCTTTTTTTTATGTATTTTGAATGAGTTTCTGGTTTGACAGAAAATAAAAAATGTATTATTATTCGATCTTTCGTAGATACTTCTTCTATTCTCTTGGTATTCCTTGCGGTTGCAAACAAAAGATTGGCGGTTTTACCTGGTTGGAATAGTGTAGGGGGGGGGACACACGACCCCCCTAATTGCTGGAGGCTTAAAATTCTTGGGTTCGCAAGGTCCAATTAAAGATTGTCAGGGTATTCCTTGTCGTACCTCCCCCGACCATTACGCTAGGGCCCCATGACGACAAAACCATGGGTTCCTCCCAATTTTAAATTCCCCTACCTTGTCAGAATTCTTCCCCATTCCTCCCCTTGAATCCCCTCCCACTTGAAACCGAAGCAACAAAGGTAGTTGTCAATTACCCGTTATTTGAAAGGTTACCGTTCAGGACGCTTTGAAATCGACATGAATGGTTTAAATGGTGTTTATTTCCTTCGGTTTGGTTGTTATATTACTCATTGAAATATAGTACAAATAATTCTTCTTATACGAGTTATTTCTTTCATTTATAACTCATTGTTTCTTTTTATATGCATATCATTACCTCTTTTTGTATTTTGTACTTTTTATATGTCGTTACTTTTTATACATGTCATTACTTCATATACGTATGCAGTATATGTGTGTGTTTTTCTTCTTCTTCTTCTTATTATTATTGGCAATAATAATTGCAATTTCATAATAGTGAACTAATGATGGTTATTACGAATGTATTCCTATAGTGTTCGAGATATATCATTAATACATGAAAGATACATAAAAAGGAAGTGCAATACATGCAAGAGACAGGGACATAGCCAGGCTAGCGGCGAAACCCCTTAGAAAGAAGTTTTTACAAAATAAATTATTGCAAAATTTTGTTTTAAATTCGTTGCTTTGTATAAAATTTTATATAAAATGAAATTATTCTTTTACGTTAAAAATGTATTCAAAATAGATTTTTATGCTAAATCTTATGCACATCACTTTTTCGTAGAGTTTTAATCTTTATCTACTCTATAGTAAAAATAACAGAAATAAAAAAATTCGATACACATCTTTCTATGATTTTTCAATGCAAAATTTAGGTTAAGAAATTTATTCATTAATGTTGGTTGGTTGGTTGCTTTTTGGTTTTACGGCTCAAAGACTACAGTGGTCATGCTGCGCCGGGACCTACTGTTTTCCGAGGAATCCGAACCTCTTAAGGCCTAGGGTTATTCATTAATGTTAAATATATTAGTCTACTTAGATATTTAGTATTATTAAATATATTAATAAAATACATACATAAAAACGTTAACGCATTTTAAGCCTCCATGTAACTTTTTAAGTCCTGTATAATTTTCAAAGCCCCCCCCCGTAATAAGCGTCTGGCTACGACCCCGCTTAGAGGGATACGCACTTAAAACTTTCAATTAAAGTAAGGTGAAGCTATGAATTCAATTCTTATACATACAGCCATAGTAATGCCACTGGTAATGATGGTCCTGGAATAACGGTCCTGGAATAACAGTCCTGGAATAACAGTGATTGACTCTAAAATCGAATTTAATTTTAATTTAATGGGTATGATACGTTTAAAAATAATATCGGTGATCACGACATAACAGCTTTATTAACAACCTATTAAACTATTTATCTTCGGACATTCTCTTCTACGACACTGTTATATCATTCATAAAAAATCTTGCTAGATGCCATTTCTTCAAAATTCCATTTCAATGATTCTATAGATTAATTACATACACGCAGAGGCGCCAAGAACCAACACGGGGCCCCCAACTTCACTCCAACGGGCCCCAATGACCCCTTCCCGGGGCAGTAGCAAAGATATTTTTTCTTTTTGGGGGAGGGGGTTGAACCCCGGAATGAACAAAAAGTATGAAATAACAACGCATTTTTTTTTGTACTTATTATTACTTAATTATTTTACAAGATCACTGCTGAAAAAAGAAACTAACGAAAGCTGCTATTATTTTTTTCGATAATCGAGTCAGGATAATGAAGAATCATTAAAAAACTATGCATTAAAAATGCACAAAATCTTATTAATCTGGATTTAGAGAACAATTTTTCTGGCCTTTCGACTAACAGGAGGGATCGGGGGCCCCCCCATAGGTCCTTGCCTGTGCAGGCCCGACTTCATCTGGCCCCCGGGCTGCGGTCCATGCTGCCACCCCCCTCGTCGGCCCTGCATACACGTATGATTCCTTTTTTTTTTCTGGATACTTCTCCCTGTGTTTCTTATCTGAATATTTTTCTCCTTTTTTGTTTTCCTTAGATACTTCTCTTCTGGTTCTCTTGTCTGTAGAAATGTCTCTCGTATTTTTTTTCCTTAGATACTTCTCTTCTGGTTCTCTTGTCTGTAGAAATGTCTCTCCTGGTTTATTTTTCCTTAGATACTTCTCTTCTGGTTCTCTTGTCTGTAGAAATGTCTCTCCCGGGTTTTTTTCTTAGATACTTCTCTTCTGGTTCTCTTGTCTGTAGAAATGTCTCTCCCGGGTTCTTTTTTTCCTTAGATACTTCTCTTCTGGTTCTCTTGTCTGTAGAAATGTCTCTCCTGGACTTTAAAGATCACCCAATCACGCATATCATCCACCGCAAGACAATGTCTGGAAAGGAATGATTAAACTCGACTTAGGTAACTGTTAGTTTAGAAAAAATAAATAAATTTTACATTATAATAAAATACAATACAAATTTTATTTCCATGCTCAAATTACACTTCAGTGCACGGAGGAAGCATAGCAAAACAAAAACAAGTGTTATTCTAGTTCCCGTTATGGCCAGTATGACCATTATATTTTTGTTTTTCTACTAAGTAAATTCTTAATTTCCTTTTAAACTCTTTCTCTTAAACGATTTTTTATATGGTCTGGTAATTTAATCCATTTATCAATTCCATAATAATTTATATATTTTCCCCACATTTGTTCTTATTTTTTCCGTTTTTAAAGTGTTACCTGATCTTGTATTTCTTGTATTTGTATTTTTGTCTATATTTATAGTTTCTTCATATTTACCTGTTTTAATTCCTAAATATATCATTATAAATATTTTGTATGTGTTTACTTCTATATTCATTATATTATTTTCTATTTTTATTTGTTTTATAATTTCTGTTAGTTTTATATCCTATTCTTTTTAATAATCTATCAATTATTGATTGTAATTTTTTTAGATTAACCTTGTTTACCCTACTCCACACACTATTTCCATAAATTATGTGACTATGTATCAATAAATAGTATAGCGTTATTTTACAGTGGCAAGTTATTAAGTCATTTAACCTTATAATCATACCTGCATTTTTTTCTTATTTTTTTACAAATTTCTTTCGTGTGTTTGTTCCAAGTCACGTGCTCGTTTATTTCAATTCCTAGAAACTTTGTTTCATTTATTCTACCTATAATTTTATTGTCTAATTTCAATGTTTCCTCAATATCGATTTTTTTTGTTTATATTATGAAGTATATTTATTTTTGTCAGTATTTAAAATTAGACCATTTTCCTTAAACCATTTTCCCAAATTTAGTAATTTGTTTCTTGCCGTTTCATATAAATACTGTTTTTTGTTCTCCAAAAATCAATCCAATATCATCAGCCAATAGATTTATGTCACTATCAACCTCTACTATATCGTTTATGTATAGAATGAATAATAGTTGGCCAAGTATTGGCCCCTGAGGGACCCCATAATTATTTTGTAGTTCTTGTGAATAGCTATTTCCAATTTTTAAAATTTGTTTTCTATCCTTTAAGAAATTTTCTATTAATTTGTATATATTTCCACGGATAATATATTCTTCTAGTTTATTGAGGAGTATCCCTCTAACTAAGACATCAAAGGCCTTACTCAGATCAAAATATAATCCCATTACAAATTCTTTATTTTCAATTTTTTTCCTGTATTTTATTTATAGTTTTCATCATTATATCTTCTGTTATTTTACCTTTTCTAAATCCATAGTGATTTTTATTTAGAATTTTATTCTTTTCTATAAAGTTTATTAGTTCATTATATAATAATTTTTCAAATACTTTTGAAAAGATTGGTAAGATCGATATTGGTCTGTAGATATTTTTATCTGTTTTTTTCCCCTTCTTGCATATAGGTATAATCTTTGCTATTTTCATTTCCTTTGGTATATTGCTTGTTTTAATTATAGATTGATATATTTCGAATAGTGGTTTTATCAGTTCGTTAGCACACTTTTTTATTATTTTAGGTTTAAGTCCTGCATATCCTTCAGATTTGTTTTCTTTTATTTTTTCTAATTCTTTTTTTGTATTTCATTTTGAGTGAATGTTCCTAAGTACATACTATTAACTACGGGCTGTGGTAAATTACTATATTAGTTTCGTCCTGTATCTCATTTATAATATTTTTTGCTAAGTTTATGAAAAAATCATTTAGTGTATCTACAATCCCTGTTTTATCCGTCTGGCATGTTTATTTCTAAAGTAATTTTGTTATTTAAATTGTTTTTGTCCTTTCCCAACAATTTATTAATGCTTTTCCATTGCCATTTAGTGTCCTTATATAACAGATTATCATTAAAGTAAGCTACTTTTTTGTTCAATATTATTTTATTTAATTTGTTTCTTTTTTTTTATAAATAATTTCCAGTTTGATTTTGTGCTTTTTTTCATAAATTTTTTATATGCGTTATTTTTTTATTCATCCACTTTTTTACAATTTTATCAAACCACGGCTTTTTTTGTTTTTTTATTACTCTTTCTTCTTCTTTGAAACAGATGTCGTAATGAGTTTTTATAATTTTTATAAATGTACCATATATTTTTTCCACATCAGTGTTGAGACCCTCCAAGACTTTCCAATCTGTGTTCTGTAACGTTGTTTTAAATTTGTCTATATTTTTCTTAGAGTAATTTCTAATTTTTCTTGCAGTTTGTTTAACTTTAGTGTTGCTTGTTAATCTTATTAATATTGGCTTATGATCACTTACATGTATCTCCAATATAGTTAGGTCCATTGGTATATTTGTAAAACGTAAGTGAATAGTACTGCTTGAATTTAATGCTATTCTTGTGGGTTCTAACACTTGGTTTTCATACCCCATGGATTCCAGTAAATCAAATAGCTTATCCTTATCTCGACTTTCATTACCTATATTAATATTAAATTCATCAACTATCATTAATTTTTTTTATTTATGTTTTGAATGTAATTTATTTTGCTCTCTAGTATACTTAAGAAGAAGTTTATGTCTCCTGAGGGTGGTCTATATAGTGACATGATTATATTACCATCTGTTTCTGCCCTCATTATTTAAATATTTTCCCCCAAATATTCTACTGCATCTAGAAATTTTATAGTAATATTTATTTTAGAGTACATAGTAATACCTCCCCCTCTTCGAGTTTTCCTATATATAGCATTTTCGTTATATCTATTTAGACTTGTTTCACAATCATCTTTTTTCCAGGTCTCCGTAATTATGACGATTTCAGGATCCTGTTGTTGTTCGACGATATTTTCAATTATCTCTATTTTATTATTTATGCTCTGTACATTCATATAAAGTATCCTTATATTGGCATTTATTTCTTGTGTCATTAGGTCCGGTTTTTTTGGTTTTGGTTTTTTTTTTTGTCTTATTTTGTTTTCCCGTTTGTTTGATTGTATCTTTTTTCTCAGTTTTTGTGTTTTTGTTTCTTAGATAGCCGCACAATTAAATAAATTATCTAAGAATTAGACGAATTATTAAAGAAGTTAGATATGAAAAGATTGATTTTTTAATTGAATTAATTGTTTTACTCAATATAATAATATCAATGTAAATGCAATTAGAAATTAAGGAAAATTTTCGATATGATAGTGTAATCTATGCAAGTCGATAAAAATCGATTGAATATCATATCATTTGTATCAATAGAATGATTATCATATATTGATATATATGATAATCATTTGCTAATTAAAAAATTATATAATATTCCATGTATATGCTTATTGTAGTGTCTTAAGTAATTTTCCATTTTATCGCTAACGCCGGAGTTCAAGGGGAAGAATACAATCTTTTCTACTCGTTGTCCACTAGGACTTAACATTTCTATGTTTTTCGTCTGCTGTAATTTTCTGCATATTTAATACCTCCTATTAAAGCCTTAAATACTGAAACATACTGAAAGTTATACGTGTAAAATATATGGTTCGCGTGTTATCTATTTCGAAATGTGACCATAAACGAATGTGAACACTTACAAAATTGATATGAACTTTAATGTGTGTTATGACCTTTAAAGGAGCTTGAAGTGTAGCCACCCGTAACCCCTAAAAAACAGGTAGCGGGGAGTATATAATGTTAAATAAATAGCTTTTATTATGAATTTGCGGAAGACCGTAGTAATTGTCTACGTCAGTGGTTTCGGTAATGGGCGCATTACTCATTAGGTGTGGGGGGGGGTAATTCATTTGCAACGTTCTTTTACAGATGATTTAATTAAAGAAAAAGCTTTTGAAGAAGACTGCGCTACCAAGAGGGCATTCATCCACATCGAGAAAGAAGTTTCTGCAGATGTCACCAACCGATGTGACAACTCCATCCAAATGTCCAGCCAAATGGCGCAAATTCTTTAGACGAAAAGTGATGATTGGCCAAAGATGATAACCCGTACCTTTTCCACGGTGTGTCGAGTCCATTCTGAGGCTTAATGACCTCGTATCATCATCATCAAGGGGGGAACATGACCAAAAAGAACGGCGAGGGTGGGGGAATGGACAAACTTCAAAGACCGGTGGACCAAGAAGCATGGACAGTAACAAAAAAGAACAAGATCTTACCGCCACCACCACCACCACCACCACCACGAGAGGTCCCGGAGGCTATGTCAGTCCAGGGACCTAGGTAGGAGGGATCGTGGGGGGAACTGGGGGAGGACAAAACCCCTAAGGGCCCGACTATTACACTCTTATCAACGTTGTGCCAATGTTTAGCGATAATCACACGGCAGAGGACCAAGTTGGCCAATTTTCCTGTAGCCAACGTTTGCTGATGGATGTTGAAGGCACCATCCTACGGAGGAAAACTCTAGAAGGAGGAGCACTATCACGTAGACGCTAAACAACTCGGATTCCCTCCCCTCCTCGACTTCACTATTATCTTTACTGGAGGGCGCTGAGAATGATGTTATAGCTCTGAGGGGTGGCGCAGAAATTGTGTTCCTTTGCATCCTCAACAAGACATACAGGAAGCTGACGACTAATCCTCTTTCCACAAATGTTAAAATCGAAAGGGAATTTCAGTAGAAAATACCAATAAGTTCCAAAAAAGTGAAATTGTAGAGTTGGAGAAAGAATTGTCCGCAATAACTAGTAGGATTATTATCACAGACACCTCTATTTTTCGGCCATTAAATGGCCACTTCCAGAAGAACCTCGAATGGCTGTTTTAAAGAAGTTTTACTGTACTTTCGTCAATCTCGATTGTATACCTTATAGTTGATCGTATACTTCTATTACCTGAATATATATATAAATTGCAGGTATTTATGGAACATCATATCATTTCGGCGTGGGCGCAAGACATATTTTGATGATATACATATACGTTGGAAAAAGGGGGATTGAGGCCTCATATCTTCATGTTTTAGGGTTGAGAAGGATCTTCACCCCCTCGCAAATTTGTCATTGACAATATTACACTCAAAGGTTTGGGAAAGCAAGCTCATGGCCACAAATTAAAATGTAATTTATAACATATTCACTATTGAATGTAATTTCCACTTTATATATTAATAGCCTCCACTTACCACTAATTATTTGATTGATTGATTGTTTGGCTTTTTTATGGCGCAAGAGCATCTGGGCTATACTGCGCCAACACTAATTATTTAATTTGGTTACCGCAAGTGATCACTGAAATGTGACCAGTCCTCAGAAAAGAACAAGTATTTCTAGATGATCAACCAACCATGCTTGACAGATCTGTTACGCAATTGTTAACAGTGTAGTTCAGAAGCACTTTGACATTAATTAACAGCCCAATAACTAGAGATTATAAAAAAAATTGAAGCCACAATTATAGGCCTTGTTGATGAGCATTGATCAGACCGTTAATGACGCGGAACATCGGCATCGTTAAAAATTCCAAAGAAAAGAAACATCTCTATCAAATAGATCTGAAACTGATCATTCAAGTTCACTTCTATTAGAAGGTGCAAGAGAGTTAAAATGTCTTCAAGGCGAGTTCAAAATTCTCTACTAATGAATTTGAAATAACATTTCCTGAAAAAATGATATTTCTTTATTTGGTTTCAGACAGCTACTACCCTAACGCTTATGATTATATAATGGAGTTAGCAATCATAATTACAATCACAATAGAACATAATTCTTCCTGCATATATTTAATCGTATGTGCATGTGAGATTTGTTTGCTTTATCGTTTAGTATTCGTTTTATGGTAATTATAGAAGAACTTTGGGTTTTCCTTTAGAGTTGATTTCGAATAAAGATGTCACGGGAGTGCTGCAGGGTTGATTCCTGAGCCAACTATTCTTCTTCATTTAGAATAATTTTATTTATAATTATATTGCACAATATTTTTAATATTATAAAACAAAAATTAATTAGCGGTGAACGCTTCCAATAAAATATCGTTGAATTTAATATTCATAGAAGGGTGGGGGTAAGGGATAAATAAATGTTCATATTGAGAGTATTCCATGGTTTTAACACAATAAGTTTACAGTTAACACAGAATGCAAATATTCAGTGAAGTTACGATAAGTTCTGGAATGCAATTTGCAGTCGACCCCCAAAATAAATGGGTGTCCCCCGGCCCCCCTTGTCCCCCACACCAACTTGCGGGTGGGTGGGAACGCGTTCAGAAGCTCCCGAAGGGGTAGGTGGAGCAAAAAGAGATGGACGGGGGTCCAACAAGGGAGGGCATGTGTTCGCGGTAGCAGGTGAATCGAAAGGTCGAGGGCCCAAATAATAAGTAAAACATGGGGAAAGGGCAAAAAGAGAGTTGTAGGCTCAGCAAATGATGGTTGCCCATTAGCTCCGCTTTTCCCCCCTCCGAAATGAAATAAAAAAGAAGAAAGCATGGGAGTGGCAATTCTTTTTCCTCTGTACTTCAAGTAAATTCTTTGGCTTGGGTCTATCCTATCATCTTCATCTCCCACCCTTCCCAGCTCCTGATTTTCCACCAAATATGAGTTATTCTCATTCTGCAGAAAGGAGTCCAGGCTACTCAACACTTTACGAATATTTACCACGTGAATAGGTTTTTTAATAATGCCCTTAGATTATAGGTGTCGCTCTATATGAAGGTCCATAATTTTGTGCCTCTTTCTTCTATCTTTCTATCTCTTTCGTCATTTAAAAAAATACGTTCTGTTCCTTTTCCCTTAGCCTGCCACTGTATTAGGGCAATAAACTCTGTCCGACGGACCATTTTCAACCAGCCCCCTCGGCCCCGCTTCCGTGGGGGCCCCAAATATTGAATTTAATGCTCTTTTTTTTTCCTTATAAAAATTATCTAAAATTGCATCATTAGAAAATAAATCATTGTCCACTCAGCCTAATGCAATGGCAATAATTCACTGCACTTCTTACCTGATATGTGAATTTCAATCAATCAATCAATTTTTATTTTGTCATCCAATACATCAGTAAATAGCAGAAAATATCGAAAAATTTCGAAGCAAATTGTGACATATTTATAACATTCTTGAAGGCTTTCGAATGACGAAGACCGTTCTGGAAAAAAAAGGCAGAAAGATGTCTGGCGAACTGATCCCGTATATGATCGTAGTTTAGCATAAAATTGGCGCAGCACTACCCAAAATAAACTAAATATTATTAAAAACGTTTTAGGACGTGTTTTTTTTTATGATACGTAGCGTTTGGACACGTTTCAGACAAATACCGATGTTCTTCATCAGAAATGAAACCTAGGTGAACATGGAGTGTTGCCATTTCACTCTAATGTTTGTTGTCCAGCATCAACGCCACCTATTGGCAGAAGATAGTTTGGAAGTGGGGAAACGCTTTGAAGGAAAAATGTGAAGAACAGATTCATCAAGACATCAGCCAGGTAGAACAATTGGGTGTTGCTTTCTCTCTCATAACTTCTCACGTGACAACAACTATGACAACAATTAATATACAGGGTCTTTAGAATTAGAGTTTCACTTTCAAATGGCCATAAAATGAAAACTACTGGACCAAATATTATCAAACTTGGTAATAGCTTACAAGAGGTCATGGGATTTTATTTTCCGCAAAAAAATAAAAAAATAAAGTAAAAAATAAAAATAGAAGTTCAAAAATCACCACCACCGGGAATGGCACTGTAATCAATATTGTTAAACGAAATAAAAAAAATGAAGACATTGGTTTAAAACGTTTTTAATCGTTTCTAAAACGAAACTCTTTGTGGGGTTATGCAAATTGTTTATGGTGATAACATAAACAATTTGGCGGAATTGAAAGATGCGATACACCGACATGTCCGCAACATTCCTCCTGATATGCTAAGAGCTGCTGTTGAGAACGCAGTAATGCGATTTAACTTGCTTTCAGAAAATGGTGGACGCCACATTCAACATGCTTTGTAACACGTTTTAGAAACGATTAAAAACGTTTTAAAACGATGTCTTCATGTCTTATTTCGTTTAACAATATTGCATACAGTGCCATTCCTGCTGGTGGTGATTTTTTAACTTTTATTTATTTATTTATTTATTTATTTATTTATTTATTTATTTATTTTTTGCGGAAAATAAAATCCCATGACCACTTGTAAGTTATTACCAAGTTTGGTAACATTTGGTCCAGTAGTTTTCATTTTATGGCCATTTCAAAGTGGAACTTTAATTATAAAGACCCTCTATACCATACGTACACGCATTAATATATATTATACGCACACGCATTAATACATATCATACGTTCATTATATTCGTATTATACATTCATTAATGTATACTATAAGTACACACAGTCATATATATATTGAGTGTGTGTGTGTGTGTGTATATATATATATAGAGAGAGAGAGAGAGAGAGAGAAAGAGAGAGAGGGGGAGTGAAAGGTTATTAGTTATTAGTATACATCCCCTAAAAACGAAAAAGAATAGATAAAAAGTTTTAAGACTTTACTGATACGGTATTTGAAATACGTACAAATTTCCATATACACAGTAAACGCTCCGATTAACTACCCAAGGGACGTAAAAACAAGTATCGTTTAAACAGAAAAAACATTAATCCAGATGTATTTAATTCTGTGCATCATTTGCAAGAATTGCAAAATACGGTCGTTATAATATACTCTTTTACAACAAAAAAAGAAGCACTCACAAAAAATAAGCCGTCCATCTCAAAATTTCGCATGCAAATTCCTTTAAACCAAGTATGCAAATGATTAAATTTTCAAAGCCAATGAGTGTTAACTTCGATCATAGCGCGCATTTCTACTGCGCAACTGGCATCGTATAAAAGAGGTAAAAATTGCAGACGGTTTATTTTTTCTCGTTGTCGGCGTTGCAGTTCCCTGGAGACGCAACCAATAATGCCGTTACGACGTTGACGAGGACCTTATAACCAATTGGATGACTTCGAACGTGGTCGCATAGTCGGGATGCGTGAAGCTGGCTGGTCCTACCGAGCAATATGCCGCCACCTGCACCGTACGGACACTGCTGTGCAAAGGTGTTGGCAGCAATGGTTTCTGCGAGGAACTTATCGGCTGAATGATGGCTCTGGAAGGCCAAGGTGCACGAATTCGAGGCAAGATTGGTTGGTTGTGCGACAAGCCCGAGCTGATCCTATGACATCATTGTCCGCCATCCAACGTGCTACAGTCTATTCCATACCACCCGTGGCACCTTCCACCATCTCACGACGCTTGGCTGAGGTGGGGGTTACGCTCACAGCGGCCTTTAAGACGTTTGCCTTTAACCCCACACCATCGACAGAGTCGTCTGGAGTGGTGTCGTAGCCGATCATCGTGGCTGCCAGCAGATTAGTATCGCATAGTGTTCAGCGATGAATCCCGCTTCAGTCTTGGAGCAGATGACCATCGGATAAATGTGTGGAGGTGACAGGGTCAGCGGTCCCAACCACCCTTTGTTTTACAAAGGCACACAGCCATTACCCCTAGGGCAGTGTTGTGCGGTGACATTTTCCTTTAGGCAAGCAGTATATTTATTTTTTGGATATTATGTAAACAAAGTAAATTTTATTTTTATAGTACGTTATAGTTAGTCTTATTTATATAAAAAATATCCCAGTCTTCTGTTTTTTGGCAAATATATAAATAACACTTTTGTGAAAGTTGGAGTTCTTTTTCATATTTGTAATAATTTTTTTTTTCAATAGGGGACAAGGATAACTTCACCAAATGCAATAAAAATTACTATCGATACCACTAGATGGCAGCATTATCGTTAACATAAGCTATTAGAAAATTGCTTATCAGATTAAAATTATTTCACTCTTACGCGGCTTAAAAAATTAAAACAATTAGTATTTATAAATTTAATTGAGGTTTAATTTGACGAACTCACAGATTTCAAGCTGAAAATACGATAAAATAGGAAATGAAAATACGATAACGAGAAATGCTTTCGGAGCCGCGCCCATTGAGATCTACAGTTAAACATTTATGGCTGGAATGCAGAAATTGCATTGCTTATGATCCGATGTCAGTCCTACCCCTAAATTGTGGCGACATCCAGTGACAAAAAATTGCGAAGTAACTAGTTTGACCTCGGACAAAATTTCAGGAACGCAACATAGATTTTGCTGAATTTTATAATTAAGTTTTCCTTAATTTAAATTGGCAATGGAAATGTGTTTCAAATTGATATTAGGCAAGCAATGCTTACATTGATTATATGGACCTCACGCCACTGCCCTACTGTGATTGTAAGGGGTGCTATCTCATACGACAGCCAAGCACCCCTATCCTGCGTACAACTTTAACCGCTCAATAATACGTTGATGACATCCTACGAGCATTTGCGTTACCCTTCGTGACAAGACAGATCGGGGCCATTTGCCAACAAGATAATGCCAGACCCCATACGGCTCGCATATCTGTGAGCTGCCTCCGTACTGTTGATACTCTTCCTTGGCAAGATACGTCACCAGACCTTTCGCCAATCGAACATGTATGGGACATGGTAGGCTGCTGGATTTGGGCACCGCAAAATGTCGCAGAGCTGGTGCAACAAGTAAGGACTGCCCGGAAGAATATGTCGCAGGATGACATTAGGAACCTTTTACCACTTCTTACCTAGATGTATAGAAGCATGCATCGCTGCCAAGGAGGGGGTTTTACCAACATTTGATTTGAACATTCAGTGTGCAATTCCTAGCAGTAGTAGGTGGGTCCTACGGACTTGAATTCTTTATCTTGAATTTTGATAATTTCTTCACGATGCTTCTTCTTCTTCTGCTTCTTCTTCTTCTTCTTCTTCTTCTTCTGCTTCTGCTTCTTCCTCCTCTTCTTCTTCTTCTTCTTCTGCTTCTTCTTCATGTTTTATCTCACTAGAGGGCAATACAGATCACGATCAGGAAATGGAACTTCGCATTTTTTTGTCTCTGCTGTACTATTGGGCCAATGACTTAAAATCTGTATCAAAAATTGTATTCAATTCATATAATTGCGTACGTAGCAACGAAGATGGACGTAAAACATAAATTCGCTGTACAGACAAGCTGGTTGCTTTGCGAACGGTGCGAGTTCCACCAATATTGTTTATTTAACGTCTTTTCCAAACCCTCAAATTTTCTAAACGTTATTCTGAAACACCCTGTAAGTGCGCTCGACTAGCCAAATCATTTTCAGAGCATGCAGTCAGATGGTTGGGAAGATGTTCTTATCGACATATTTAGAATAGAATTCAATGAGTCCTAAGTTGAATTTTTTTTTTATAAAATCGTTATCGCACTGCAAATAAATGAAACAACTCCTAATGTCCATATACGCTAGAAAACTAAAGTAAAACACTATTGAGGAAAAATCACGTATTGCTTTAGTCTTCTAGATATTCTTAAGATTCTTAATTCTTTATTCTAGATTCTTAAGATATTTATTACGAAATGTGAACGGAATAAAATACATAGATTTAAGACTCAGAAGGAACAATACGATGTATTTTTGTGTGAAACAATTTGTATTTTTTCATGAGCCAGCGGGCCGCATAAAACATGTCGGTGGGCTGTAAGTGGCCCGCGGGCCACGTGTTGAAGACCTCTGAACTAAATAATGTGTTTTTTCCAATTTTAAATTTCTAGGTCGTAAACCATAGAAAAAGGTCGTACCAAAAACATGATTTGTTTGTGCTTCATGGCGCAAGAACAGTTAACGTTGCACTGTGCCAAGACCTGCAGTTTTCCGAGGTATCCGAACCTCAGTTGGCGAGAAAATGAAACCCGAGCTGCGGTAAGTACAAAAAATAGCACGTGATCTACGATACCACCAGAACCGTAGCTGGATGATCTTGTGTCCCTGGCAGAACCAGTTAACATTATGCTGCGCCAAGACCTGCAGTTTTCCGAGGAATCCGAACCTCAGTTGGCGAGAAAATCAAACTCGGACTACGGTAAGCAGAAAAAATAGCACGTGATGTACGGTACCACCAGAACCGTAGATAGATAATCTTGTGTCCCTGGCAGAACCAGTTAACGTTATGCTGCGCCAAGACCTGCAGTTTTCCGAGGATCCGAACCTCAGTTGGCGAAAAAATCAAACACTGGCTACAGTTAGCAGAAAAAATGGCAGGCGATCTACGGTACCACCAGTACCGTAGCTAGACGATCTAGTGTGCCTGGCGGATCCGCCCAAAATGTGCCCCCTAGCCACGAATATATTCTCCCCTGTGAATTATTTCAGCCGATTTTATGCCCTTCCTCGCTTGCGCCCCTGGCATGGGTCTTCCGTCCCACTCCCTAGCAATGTCAATGAGTACCACTGGTGTCAAACTAGAATATACGGTACACTACACGAACATGTTACAGCCACGCTACCGTAAGGTTACTAAAAGCGTCAGGAAATTCAAAAGTGTTAGTAAAAAAATAATCTATATGCCAAGAAAATATCATCGATTAATAAAATTCATAATTGTCCGAGTTCTAACCGGGCATCGAGAGATGAAAACAGGGGAAATCTTGTCACAATATCTGTTATCTACTTCATTAACACATGGTACAGCAACTCGTGAAAGCAAATCCATTTGTAACTGTAATCGTTTTTTTCTAATCTTCTTGAACTATTTCATTATTACGTCAAGCGTTCAATGATGATGAAGATAACTTTAGACAATAAACTGTTATTTGAAAGCCGCTAACGAAATAATTGTTCCTTGTTGTTTCGGAGCGATAATGTATGCGGTTGATTATCTGTATAACAGGTTCGAAAAGGTTAGGCTTGCAACTGTTTTCTAGCCTTTCGTTTCCTTGCTAAGCTAGAATAATAACAAGAATAATTTATTCCGTTCTAACACAAAAAATATTTTGAGTATCTAATATGTGATAGTTAAGATAGTAAAATAACGAATGTGTGTGAACACAAGTTCAGCACAGATGGTACAATTCAGGAAGTTGAGTTTCCAAATCAGATTTACAATGTTGTTTGCTATCGATTGTATGTTATCAATATTTTACTTGTTATAATTATTTCACTTTTTAATGTTATCAGTCTAATGTTACTTAGCTGAACTGGTTCTTATAACCGTTTTTCTGATGTCAGCTGATGCTAATTGCAATATCCTGTTTTATCTGAAATAATCTTGGCTCTGATTGGTTCAAATATACGACGCGTTATTGTACTTAAGAAGTACGATCTGAATCGAAGAGTGCAATGGCGTACGCAGGGGGGTGTTGATGGGGTTGTAACCCCCACTACAATAAAATTTTGAATATAACAGGAATATATGGAGTTATAGCTCTGTAACCCCCCCATGGAGCCCATAATCCCCTTATGAACTTTCTGCGTAGGTCTATGGAAAAACGTATCAGAGAATCTATGAAGAGACTCTTTTTCAAAGGGATAAGCACACAGGACTTACGCGGAAAGTTAAGGGTTTCATTGTTATTACAAATTCCCCTTTTTGTACTTTTTCTACTTTATTAATACTTCAGTTTGTTTGATGGTGATCTTCTCCTGATTTGATCTCCGGAGTTGACATAGAGCTTTTACAGAACTTCTCCAGTTTTTTCCGATTTTTTGGAATTTCTTAAATTTTCCCCATGTTTTCTTTTCCTTTTCCTTCACTTTATTTCTTAAAGTTTCTCTGGATGTATTTCTTGGCCTGCTCCTTCTGTCCTGTCCTTGGCAGGGCCTGATTGCCGAGTAAGTCAGCAAGGGCCAGGATTAGGACCTCCAGTTGGAAGAGGGGGCCCCCCAAATAGTGTTTTCTTTTAAAGCTGATTTTTGATTTCTTACTTTTGATCAGTATCCAGATTTTTTTTAGGTAAAAGCTTTCTTTCTTTCTTTCTTTATCTTTTTTTTTCGGGTAATTTACTACAAATCTGAGGAGTTTTAGAATGAGTATATGTATTTATTTTTTATATGCTTTTAAACCCCACTTCTGAATCTGTCACCGCACGTAAGAGGGCCCCCAACCAGGGTCGAAGTTACAGTCGCATTTTTCACAATATGTGACAAGTTGCTCCAAAATGCGACAAAAAAATTATTGCCCATCACGAAAATGCGACAGGCATTTTTAACCAAAATTTAGTCTCTGAAAACAGGATTCCAGAATATCCGTTTTGTACTTCAGCGATCTTTTCTTGTTCCCTTTTGTTTCCTATTTAAAGTTATTCTTAGCAGCAACTGTTAAGCATCGTTGATATAAATAATTTCATTGATAAGATTCTTCGAGCAACGAAAGCAATTAATATTTTTTAGCATTTTGCTACAACTTTTTCCCCATTTAGCATTTTTGCCACAGCATGTTTTGAACCAGCTTAAATCCTGCCCCCAACTAATACTGTGCCAATAGCTCCCCACACGTCTTAATCGGGCCCTGTTCCTTGGCGATTCAAGCTGAATGTCTACTAACATTTTTAGATTCCTTCCTGAGTAGATTTGTCTTCTCCAACTAGATTTCCTACAACAGATCATTTCCAACACAAGTGTCTGGCCAAAATTCTCTCCTTAATTCTGTGTAAGCAACATTTCCTTTGCCAGTGTGCACGTGGGCAATTAATTAAGCAATCGTTTGTGGTCGCTGATGAAATGATCACTTGTGATTAAAAGACCAAATCGGGATTTGCCAAGGGTGTGAAAACAACTCTTCGTAGTTGTGTTACATTGAAATAGACAAGTGTCCCTTTCTCGAAAGGCGATCTTTTTTGGAGAGCTCAAGGCCTGACGTGGGTGGGTAAGTAGCTGGGTCAATATTTTTTCATTCCTTGGATAAAATACTTTATCCGCTGGAGTGACAGCTGAAATGAATAAGGCAAACCATTGAAATTGACACGTGGGTATCTATAGATTACGTAGGTGTGAAAACACAGGCAGCAGGACGAGGAAAGTTGAATGCATTGCAGACACAGGTTTTCTTTTTACATATTAACACTGTTTCCTTTCGAACAAGGATACGTGTCATTCTCTTTGTCCTTCTTCCTTCTCCAGAATTTTGCAATCGACATACATACATACACTCATTAACGTACAAAGGCATGTTATCATTCCAAATATTATCAAATATTTCATTATTATGTCAAGGTATTAAGTTGTTATAACACCAAAATAAATAAGTAATAGCATTATGATTCGATGTTAATTTCGTCTTCTTCTTCTTCTTCTTCTTCTTCTTTTGCTTCTTCTTTCGCTTCTTCGTCTTTTCCTTCTTCTTTATCTTCTTCTTCTTTATCTTCTTCTTCTTTTCTTTTTCTTTTTCTTCTTCGCCTTTTTCTTCTTCTTTATCTTCTTTTTCTTTTTCTCCTTCGTTTTTTTCTTCTTTTTCTTTTTCTCCTTCGTTTTTTTCTTCTTTTTCCTTTTTCTTGTTCTTCGTCTTCTTTTATTCTTCTTCTTCTTATTATTATTATTATTATTCGTCTTCTTTTTCTTTGTCTTCTTTTTCTTTGTCTTCTTTTTCTTTTTTCTTCTTCTTCGTCTTCTTTTTCTTTTTCTTCTTCTTCGTCTTCTTTTTTCTTTTTATTCTTTCCTTTTTCTTACTATTTTCTTCCTTTTTTTCTTATTTTTCTTCCTTTTTTTCTTATTTTTCTTCCTTTTTTTTCTTCGTATTCTTCTTCTTCTCCTTTTGACGCTACAGTTCTTAAACAGCCTAGACCTCCTTAACTACGTCGCCCATTCTGCTCTATTCAAGATGATTTTTTAGCCTTTAAAATAACTCTTACTTCACTGTTAAGTGCCTTATGAAATGTGCTCATGGACAGGGCCAAAAATGGTGGGGGGGGCAAAAAATGCCCAAGGACCCGGCCCTTTAACCTGACAAGCATAATTTGTCATCAGACATAATTGATTTGAGGCCCCAATCTGCTAAACAGTCTAGGGTCCTCTAAATCCGGTCCCGGGCCTTGATTGTAAGAACAAAACAGAAAAAAATGGTCCAAGACAGAGTTTAAGCTGCAGTCGCATTTTTCGCAAAATGCGACAAGTTGCTCGAAAATGCGAAGAAAAAAATTTTTACTCATCGTGAAAATGCGACAGGCATTTTTAAGCACTCTGGAAACGGGATTCCCCGATTTCAAAATATCCGTTTTGCACTTCAGCGATCTTTTCTTGTTCCTTTTCGTTTCCTCTTCAAAATTCTTAACCGAAACTCTTATGCATCGTTGGTATAAATATTTCCATTAATACGATTTTTCTAGCAACGAAAGCACCTAATATTTTTTAGCATTTTGCTACAACTTTTTTTACCCCCATTTTAGCATTTTTGCGACAGCATGTTTCGAGCCAGCTTAAATCCTGGTCCGGGAGTAAGTTGCCTAGACCTTGAGAGGTTCGAATCCCTCGGAAAAATCTAGATGCACTGCATTACGAACAGTGGCGTACGCAGGGGGGTGTTGATGGGGGTTGTAACTCCCATTGCGATGAGTAGCTCTGCAACTCCCGTTGAGTCTAGAATCCCCTTATGAACCTTCTGCATACGCCTATGATTAAGGAGTCGTAGCGGTAATGCATTCGTCCGTTGTGCTATCAACCCGGGTTTGATTGCCAATGGTATTTTGGAACGCTTGCCACCACACCGTAATCCGGGGTTCAATTCCCTCGACAGCAAAGGTTCGGGTTTTAGGGCAAATCGCGTCACGGTGCAGCATTATAATCTTTTACAAATCAATTAGAGATTTATTTTAATCGTTTTCTCTAAAAATGTCATTTTTACCGCTCAAAATATTATAATTTAATGAAACCCAGTAGGCTCATTAATGTAAAAATGATTCCATATAATACTCATTGATCTAAAAATGACTCCCTATAAATCTCATTAATGTAAAAAAGAACATATAAAGCTTATTGATATGGAAATCACCCCATATAATAATACTCATTAATGCAAAAACGATAATTCAAATACGAAAATATAAAAAAACAGTACGTTTCCAAAAAAACTACCATTTCCAAGACAGAAACAAGCTCATTCTTAAATATTTTAAGATTTGAGCAAAAGAAAATATATGTGTAAGAACTTATTAATCAACAGGCAATATTTTCATGTTTCCATATGAAAAAAAGTGGCTTAGTGGTTAAGTGGTTATAGCGGCCGCCTTTGATAAAAACTGTCTTGAGTTCGGGCCTAGTATGCGTGATTGTATATATAATCGTATCGTGGTTTGGACGTCATGTTAAACGGTCCCGTCTCAGATAGCCCCAGTACAATATTTCGATGTCAGGTGACTGGCGTAAGCAGGGGGAGGTTAATGGAGTTGTAGCCCCCATTGCAATGCAATTTTGTGCATATGTAAACATATGAATATGTAGAGTCGTAACTCTGTAACTCTTATAAACTTCTTGCATACACCTATGCGCACAATGCACAAACATGTAAAACTGGTGTAACGTTCTCCTTCAATATGGCAAATCTTGAACATCTAGTGATTTTCTTTTTAAAAAAAATTTAAATTAAGAAAATTTTTTGATACATTGGAAATAATTAAGGTTCAAAATGCTTTTATCTTCCTACCTCCGCTACTTTTTACGTTGAAAAAATTTGTACTGAGTCTAAATTCATAAAATTCGCCACAGTTTTTGGTAACTTTTTTGGAGACATTTTTTCGTCATGTTATATGCAAATTTGCTCGTCAATTTCCATCAAACGCGTGAAAATATAATAATATTTTGAACTTTAGTTTATTTTTTAATTTAATTCAAGAACCTTAAATCTAATTCCTAATTGTTTAGAATGGGTAATTCGATTTTAATTGATCATGATAAATACTTTACTTTTAAAAGCTTGAAATAAATAATTGAGTGGTTGTTGTTTTGTATGCAAAATAAATAAATAAATAAATAAATAAATAATAATCTGGAAAAGTTGGCCGAACAAGCAGCACTGTGTTTCCAGGAGAGAGAGGGACATTGTCCAAGAAATGAGGAAAATTTTTAATGAGTGTTTAATTACATAAAATAAATAACTAAATCCTCAGTTGCTTAAACTAAATAATGAAAATATCAGTTGCTGAAGCCAAATACATAATTAAATTCTCATTTGCTTAAATTAAACAATTAAATTCTTAATTGCTTAAAAAATAATTAGATTCGGAACCATGTTGGAGATACAAGAAAGCAGAAATTTGTCACAAGCGTGGCCTTCGATAGGACGTGGTATTTAAACACCACGTTATTCGTTCGAAGTTGATGAAGTGGTATTTTTTTCCTGCCATGAGAGATTGCTCAAACTGGCAATTTCCGCATCTTGGAGGGCCAATTGGGCAAAATTAAAAAAAAAATGGCAAGAAGGTAAATAGGTGGGGGATTAGTAAGAAGGGGGGAGATAGTGGGCGTGTATAAAATTGCAAATCGTCGCCTACTGTCGCAGCACACACACCCACATTTCTCGACCGAAACAACGCCCAAATCCAGAGCGCATTCTATCGAGTCTGAAATCAACGTTTCAGGCTGTCAATTGCCCGCCTTAAATAGCTGGCTGTTGAAAGCCACCGTTGATAATAGCAAAAAATAAAAAGCAAAAGCAAAAATTGACAAGTAACCCTCTACTTAAGTTGCCCCATCATAATAAGATGTGTTTATATGTAAAACGGAGGGATTACAATTAGGAGATGTTGATTTCGGCCTTGGACCACAGAGATGATGAATATCCTCTGTATTGTGCGAAAAGGACAGAAATAAGCTGGCCTTAGGACTGAAATTGGCTCCCACACTTTGTTTTCTTATTGAAATTTTGCCGCGTCCTTATTTCAATAAGGACGCGGCAAAGGACGAATTGTAAATTTCAGACGTTCGTTTATTTACAAGATATTATTTCTTCCAGAAGCATTTTGAATCATTGCCATAGAATGCTTGAAAACCTTTATTAATACTTCAAAAACTTGGTTTTTTTTCTCTCTCTCTTTCTCTCCATCTTTCTCACATTCTCTCGGGGAATATGTATGTATGTACGTACGTGCGTCAGGGGTAAAATTCCCGTAATTTATTATTACCTTCCGCAGAATAAAACAAGATATCACATCGAGCTCTGTAGATACATTTGAACTTGTCCAACCTTCCTTCTCTCAGTGGTCCATCCTTCTTTTTATAAATGATTCTGCTTGCTTCTAATTTTCAACCTTCCTCCTATGAATCCTTCTACCAATGATCCTTCTATGAATCCTTTTATCAATGATCATTCTATGAATCCTTCTCTCATTGATCCTTCTTTGAATCTTTTTATCAATGATCATTTTATGAAACCTTTTATCAATGATCCTTCTATGAATCTTTTCATCAATGATTATTCTATGAACCTTTTTATCAATGAGCCTTCTGTAAGTCCTTTTATCAATGATCATTCTATGAATCCTTCTATCAATGATTCTTCTATAAATCCTTTTATCAATGATCATTCTATGGATTCTTCTGTCAATGATTCTTATATGAATCCTTTTATCAATGATCCTTCTATAAATCCTTCTATCAATAATTCTTTCTTCCTTCTATCAATAATCCTTTCTTCCTTCTATCAATGATCCTTCTATAAATCCTTCTATCAATGATCCTTCTATAAATCCTTCTATCAATGATCCTTCTATAAATCCTTCTATCAATGATCCTTCTATAAATCCTTCTATCAATGATCCTTCCTTCTTTCTACCAATGGTACTTTTCTATCTTCTAATCAAATTTTCTTCCTTCTATGAATCCTTCTATCAATGAATTGAATTTGTGTAAAGACGAGCTGTAAATCCCGGATCGAAAAATTCAGTAAAATCAAACCCCGTTAATCCGAACATGTGGACTACTTTTGACACAACTGTTTCCTGAATTCCCATAAAACTGTAATAATATTGATTAATGTAATAATATTATACCATACTTTGCGGAAAACGCGAACAAATTTTTCGTCACTCTCGGTGTTTGAGTTCACGAGACGCGATTTTAAATTACAGATCTTCAAAAAAAATAGCAAAATCCAGCAGATTTTGCAAACGCAAAGCATTTCAGTTATTGCTTATTCTCTCTATTATACGGATATTACTCTATTCTCTCCCCCCCCTCCCAAAAAAAAACAAATTTTAATCTACACCACCGCCATTCGTCCTATCTTCACTTATGCCTCCCCTGCATGGTTTCTTCTCCATAAAAACCTCCTCAAATCCCTCCAACAATCTGAAAATTTCTCAATACGCAAAATGCTATGCATCCCTTGGTTCATTCGAAACAAGCCAATTTTTAAAGACATAAAATTTCCTACCATCACCGAAACCATTCAGAAACTCGCCCAAAATTACTTCAGCTATATTCGTCACCACCCTAACCCCCTTATCACCTCCTCCTCCTCCCACGTTTTACACAATCCATCTCACAACCGTTCCATTGGACCACTGCAATCCTTCGTAAATCGCTTTAACCCCCATCTGCTACTTACCCCGCACTAATACCTTCTCCTCCCTCCATTCCAATCCAATTTCGTGCCTCCCTGCTGGCCCCCTCGACGCACTCGCCGCCCACAAGACACATACCCTACCTCTTCCAACACAATTACTTTCCGCGCCTTTTATCGCACTTCTGCTAGGAGACCCGATCGCCCCCCCCCCTTGACAATCATTTCGACGCCACCACTCCACAGCCCTTTCAGCAAATGCCAGTACATCCATCTTTATCCCCCCCCAATTCCGCAGGCCTGGTTGGCCTCCCATCCGACGTCCCCGTCGTCGATCACCTAATCAATACCACGGGGGACACCCGACAGTCCACCCAACTACACAGTCGACCCACAACCAACACCCCCTTCAACATATCGTACACTTACGTTCTCTACCTACCAACACCCAACTTCACTCTCAACGGCAAATTCGCCCCACAAGCAATCCAGTCCCTCAATAAATTGTTCCTCTTTCCATGCAAAACGACCACAGACCCCTACGTGCCATTGGTCCCCTACAAATCATTGTCCCACCATCCACATCATTCTTCCTTACCATACTGTAAATCTCCTCCACCATTGAAATTATCTTCCCTCTCCTTCCGAGCACTGACCATGACACACACACACACCCTGATCATCGACTGTTTATTTCTGGCCGATTTCACGCCTTGCCGCTCTTCCTGTTGCAATATCGCGACTATTTTGGAAATTTGGACTGATTACATTGTCATCAATGTTCTTTTCGGTTCTCAGAATTTAATTAGACCCATCCAGCCTCGCTCATTGACAACTCACACCAAAGCAACTATACAACGCCCTCCCCACCAAAAGCATATATTATCCCCTATCCAACCGCCATTTCCATCCATCCATCTGGGGATTAAACGATTTATCGTAGGCTTCCCAGTCGTCATGAGAATCTTGGTCTGGGTCTGGGTTATTGCTTCAATTTGATCTCAATTGAGCGTTTACAGCAAGATCATAACTATGTTGCTTTTGATGAAAACTGTACGAATTATGAATAATTAACCAATTTGAATTGAACTAATGAATTTCATTTCGTAATTAGTCATTCATGTTAACTTCGCCTGAGGGCATTAAAAAAAACCGTGTGACTTACGAAAAATTAATTTTTAATATTGATGACATTGTAGTTGAATTCATACCTATCGCCCATTGGCTGTTGGATACGATGGAATGCATCATCATCGATCATGTAATCGATACGCTGTACCATTGATAATATTTATCGATTTATTTATCCGGTAGGTGTATATTGTAATACGTTGTATACAGACTTAGCGTGTTGAAACGTGTCCTACTGCTCCGTATTCCCGAGGGTGGCTCCCAAACAGACGACTTTGCTTAAGATACTTCAATGGAAATTGTGGGCCCCCTCTCTGTAAAATTCACACTTGGTTAGGCGAACTAAAGAAAGTAAACTGGCTCGCTTAGAAACTAAAAAAATGTTTCGCCGACAGGGAATAATTCTGATAAATTTGTCTGCCATTAGATTAGTTAAAAAAAAATTATTAAATAATTTGAATAACCATAAAATAATTTAAGTAATCGTTTAAATTAAAAAAGTAAGTTGATCATTAACATCAGTGGTGGCGCAGTGATGGATTTTATGTCTCCCCCCCTGATATTATATATCAGGGACGTGACAATTAAAAATTTATGGAGGGTAGAGCTCAAATATCTTCGTAATTGATTTGCAGTTGTATGTTGGGTAAGAGGGGAGTGGGTCGGAAAGGGTGGCCGCCGGAGACGGCACTTCAATCCCAGGTTTATTTGACGTTATAAACAACAATGCAGTTTACTATCCAATAGGGGGAGGGCTTTGAACCCTCCGAGCCCCTCCATTCCTACACCCAATGACCTTAAATAACCGTAAGTAAATGTAAATGAACGAACACAGAATATTCTGATCATTAAAAATATAGTAAAAAATAAAAATATCTAACTCAAAAAAATTACGAAATAAAATAGGTGAAAGAAAAACTTCCTGAATCAATTTTACAGATCGAAATTGGTTTTATTCAAAATTTTCTTGTAAAAATAAAGAGCAATAAATATGTAAATAAACTGCAAAACGCTTCAAGAGAAAATTACTTTTCCCAAAATTGGCAACGACTGTTCATTTATTTCTAACATGCCGTAATGGGTTTTATATTACTAATTTGGAATATCTTTGATGTAAAGCTCTGGAAATTTTCAAATAAAAACATTATAGTATGCAAATTTTGAAGTCATAATTACCAGATTTGAAATTCGTTATATTTAGTAAGAAGCATTTATTTTCATGGAAGGTAATTATAAAAAGTCTATTCGATTCAAAAATGATTGAAATATAAAAAAAAAAAAGACAGGGCGCCTACAAATAAATAAAATCAATGAAATAATCTTTTTTTATATATAAACAGAGCGCCTTACGTTTTTAAGGGCACTTAAGAACTAGAGCCGAAGCCAGGCTGGGGCTATAGGGGTTGCCCTCCCCCTGGAAGCGTAGTCAGGCTCCGCCCCTTAGAGAATATTTTTTCTCAAAATAAAATATTGTAGAATTTTATTCTAAATTTTTTGTTTTGTATGAAATTGTACATGACAATGGAAATTGTTCTTTGATGTTAGAAATGTATTCAAAATAGCTCTCTACTGTAGATCTTGTGTATGTAATTTTTTTTACATAGGTTTGAGTCTTCATATACTTTATAATAAGGATTGGGGAAATTATAGAGAGGTATACTAAAATTTATAAGTTTTCAATGCAAAATTTACATTAAGAAATTTATTTAGCGTCATTAAATATATTACTAAAATACAATAAAACATTTGTCAATTTCAAACCCCCTGCAACAAGTGTTTAGCTACGGGCCTGTTGAGAACATAGAAAGAGTAATTTGCAAGATATAGATATATGTCCACTAAAGATTTGATTTTTTAAAACTTAAATTACTGATGAAAATTTTCTAATTAATATTAATTAGAAGTGTAATTACTGAAAATTTTCTGATAACTAATTAGAAACAACTATTTCATGGAAAAATGTCCCAAACACCCTTTCTGAAATTATTTTAAAAACGTAACAAACGTAGGACCTGATACGTCTTTACGTTTTCCTGATACGCCCCTTTACATCTTTCTTCCTTTTTTTTTTAGAAATAGAAATAATTTTATTCAACCGATATACAGTGGTTATTAATACATCTGTTGCGACATCTTTCAGACAATTAAAATTGAAATTTGATTAAATTTGGAGAATATTTACAATAATAGGTTGGAAATACACGAAAGCAGAAAGCAAAAACTTATTGCAAGGCTCTCCACAAATTAGATAACGTAGTTCAAAAATCGTAATTTTACTATTTTAGAATTTCTTATTATGCATTTATTTATATAGAATCAATGTGTAGTACAATAATTTTTAGTGTGTACATTTATCTGAATTCATTATAAATCGAGACGTTGTTTTATGTAGTTATATGTCTTCATGCAGTATAAGGAAGGATGAAGCGTTTAGTTGACACAATCGTCTTAGATAGAAAAATCCGTCAGAGCCTGAGTACAAGAAAAAAAAAATTAATTTGTTTTAGTGAAATAATTTTGACGTGCATTTTATTACATTAGTACTTTTCAAATTCGGACCATGACCAGTGGCATCGACTTTGGGCGTTCGAGACTCTTTTTGAACCCCCAGTAATTTTATTGCGGGTTCCTCGAACCTTTAATATTTTTACTCGTGAGGATAATACACGTTCGGAAATACATGCTCGAAGTTTTTCGTCATCAATTCTTCAATATTTTCATTATTTATACCCTGTTCACTGCACCTTTTATAAAAGCAAATTCTTCATTTTGTCTGAATCCACAGAAAATGCAAAAATATCGTCTCTAGCTCTACATACAGAGTCAAGAAAATTTAGCGGTCACAGTAGTAAAGGCGAAAATCTGTTGTCCAGTGAGTTGACCCACCCAATCTTTCAACAGCTGGGGGATCCACACTTTACTTTTTATTTTGTTTTGCCCCCCAAACACCCCTGGAGCACCTGGGGGGGGGTCTAGTTTCTAAGTTAACTTCTTTTTAAAGAGAGACGGGGCGGAGGTCTGGACACATCTGAGTATTTTGGCAGCAATCGTAAAACTATAAAGGGTGTATACATTTAGGAGAACATTAAATAATTATCTAGAGAAAAAATATTTTTCTATAATAACCTATAATTTGCTTCATTTTAACATTTCAGGTGTCTTATTGTACCAGATAATCTGATAATGAAATTTAAATTACACTTACATCCTTTTAAAAAGGGCGTGGGTCAATCGATTTAAAATTTTTGGAACTCACAATAATTTTTCAAGTCGGCGAACTATGACCATGACGATAGCTAACGTTAGTATAAAAAGGAGGGAAAACATCGCGAGGTGGAAGAGGGTTAACCATCCTGTAAATATATCGCAATTTTGTCTGGGAGGGAAAAAACACATTTACAAATTATTTAAATTCTTTGTGATTGGATATACCTATGTATCTAGCGTTTTCTTTGGCAGAATCAAACACATAATGCGTCCTAGCTTTGACATTTTTCTATTTTTTAAAGCATTTCTCTCAGCCGTCGACGAATACTCTTCAAGATTTTTATGACACCTTTTCCAGTCTTTACTTGTTGTCTTTAATACCAATTCCTATTTCTGATGCTAATTTAACAAGAGGCACATCATTGCCCAGTTTTTGTAGAACGTTCAGCTTCTGTTGCGATGTGCACACGACACGTGTTCTTTCTTGATTAGCAACCATTATCACTTTAAACTATAACCAGCATTTTTTAGAAAGAAAGATTGTAGAGTAGCGAGCAGTACGGAAGTAAGTTGTCAATCAAGTCAGTTTCTTTGGGTTTGAACAGTCGGTTATTCAAAGCAGTCTGTTGTTTCGAACTCGGACACCAAAGGTTCTACTATACATCTGTATATGCTACATCTACTGTACTTGCAAAAGGCGGTTGTCTTGGCAACATGTTACAGGAAATGAATATAGCATCATTATTTTAGAAACAAGTTTTAATAATAATCTAATTATGTAACCTGTGTGGACAAAAGTGAACATGAGTTTGGATAGATTGTACCACTCCAAAACACTCCACAACAGGGTTGATCTTGTGCCAATTTAATCTATGTAGCTGAATTGAGTCCAGGACTGTGTGTATAAGTAATAATAATTATTATTATGTATAAAGCGTTAAAATATTTAAAAACATTATATCATAAATTGATTCAAACTTCCAGACACTACAATCTAATTGTCTATCCATCTATTAGGAAATTTACAAAACTATGGGAAGACATATTTTCATTTATAATAGAAATGTGCCTATGTGTATATGTATACATATGCATATATGGGCATTGGCGTAAGCAGAAATTTCACAAGGGGGTGTTAAAGGCTCAATGTTGCTTACAGAAATACAAATCGTATATTCCTGTGTTAAATATACAAAATTTCATTGCAATGGGGAGGTTAAAACCCCCATCAACACCCCCTGCATACGCCAGTGCATGTGGGACTCATATCACCAAGGGAAATCCCGCAAAAGTGATTCAAATTGGCCCACCCCGACAAGAGCCGCCGCTGCTCATAATCAACCATCAGCAAAAAGCTCTTACTTATTTCATGAGCACTCATTTGAAGAGAGTTATTTTTCCCAACGCTTTTTAAGCCTTATGGACTTATTTACACCCTCTTCATCCATGGACCTTTCATTCTGAGATTTAAAACGCGAATAGAGTCCATAGTTATCTGTCATTAGCACTCGTTTTTGTTTAACAAATGTTCGATAATTAGTCTCAATTATCAATAGTGGGCGTTTACAAGCCGTTCCTCAGAAAGCTAGACATTAATTATCGTTTACACAAAAAAATACTGATTTCTCAAATGTTTCTTCTTCTTTCTCTATCCATGTTAGAGTGCTTCGCGGGAATGTTTTCTTTCCGCAAACATCCTGTATGCAAATTTAGCATCTGGCGTTTCTAGAATATTTGGTGAAAATCAATGTTTTTTCTGCTGTATTCCGCGACAGCTGCACTGATTTTTATCAATCAGATGGCTTGTCATAGAAAAGCAACTGTTTCTGCACGCATTGGGCAGATTTTATTTTTACCATTAACTATTACTATGAAGCGGTAATTTAATAAATTATTAACTTCGGCGTCGATTGCATCATCTAAACCAATTCTGCTTGAAGATGTTCTATTAACGAATGTCTGGAAAGTTCGACTATATGTAAAATGGCGATCAGGTCCGGATTTGGGTATCTAGCCGCCCACGTGCTACAAGTCTATTGCCTCTCCAGTGAGTGCCATAGTTAAGTGGCATTATAATGCCAGGCAGCGGCTCTATGGCTGTGGCTCCATATGGGCATGACGCATCCGCCATAACCGTCCCTGATAGGAACCACAAACATAAAAAAAAGTAGTAAACAAAGGAAGAACGAAAGAGGAAAGGAAAGGTGAGGAAAAGAAGAACGAAGAAAAAATTAGGAAAGGGTGGAAAGTGAAGCAGTAAAAAAAAGTAAAAGGAAAGAGAATGGAAGAGAAAGAATATACAGAATTGGATAAGAAAGGAAAAAGGAGAAAAAAATTAATAAATAAATTTAATCGTAAAAGAGGAACCTTATAATATAAATACATGTCGTAAACATAATGATTTATTACTCCCAAAAATAAGGACCGAAGTAGGAAGGAATAATGTAAATTAAAAAGGTGCAAAACTTTGGAATGAACTACCAGAGGAATTCAAAAAATTGAAAAGTAAAGAAACATTTAAAAAAATTGAAAAATAAAGAAATATTTAAAAAAAATAATAAAAAAATATTTGATACAGGGTAATGGAAACTAAAAAAAAACCAAAGAAATATAATAAAAGAATGAGTGATTCACAACTAGTTGCGTGTCATCTTTGGATCCGATTATAATCTTTAGATCACAGTTGTGTTATATCCTTGCCGATATTTTCTGGGGACTTTTCATTGTAGAATCTAATGTATTATTGCTTTTTAATATGGGTGTCTGTATGTAGTACTGTAGTTACGTAAGTACAGTGAAAATCGTTTATAACGACGCCGGTTATAACGACCAACCGCATATAACGATGGAATTTTTACAAGAAGTTTGGTTTGCTATTCTACTCCATACTAAATATATCGGTTATAACGACGAAACCTGCTGTAACCATGGCGTTGTAGTTTACGTAGATTCTCAGTAGGGAAATTTGTATCCCGGATGTACTTGACCTTAGTATGCGACATGGCAGTCAAAAAGCAGAAATACGTGTATTAGTTATTAAAATTTAAAATTAGTTATCAAAATTTAAGCGTTATTCTAATCTTGTTTATTTACAAATGTCCGAGAAATTTTTATTACTGCTAAACCTGAATATTAAAGATAATGAATTAAAAAAAAAAAGTTATTTATTAATTGAATATTACGAGGGTCATATTCTTAAGGGACCCATTATATTTTTTCAGCATAGAGCCCACAAAACTTTTAAATCGGCACTGTTCTGAAGTCATTAGTATAATATAATAAATACTATTTATTACATTTGTTTTCTACATTACATGTTTTAGTAGTATTTTCTACAGTTTTGGATACAGTGGGGATTTTTATTACAAATAAATTTGACACCAACGTATTAGTAGCTCAATCTAGAGCTATTTTTGTTTGGGAGAAAAAGAGACACCGTCCTCATCTCGGATTCGAACCAGGGTCCTCGCGTTGAGCCCGCGGTGTCTTGACCTACTAGACGAATGAGAACAAGAACAAACGCTTTTTTTCTCCATATATTAATACGTGGGTGTCAAATTTATTTGTAATAAAAAATCCCCCACGAAAAACTCACAAAAATCTCGCCCCGGTGGCTTTGTGTGTTGACCATTATTTGGCAATTGTGTTATCCCTGTGAAGGGTAATAATATCGTACAGAATTCTTAGTCAAAGGATTCAAATGTGAGAAAATAACACAATTCAACCAAAGAATATAAAAAATCCAATGTAAGAGAACCCTGTACGTGAGAATATAAGAAAACCTTGTACGAAAATATAAAAATGCAATATAAGAATCTACTACAAGAATATAACAGATATATACGATAACACTGAGGAAAAAGGAAACTTTCACACTGAATTTCTGGGCAAAAACCCAATAAACTATCACAAGCCTAGATTCTAGATATAAAATATCGCCAGCTACTCATGTTGGCGAGCTACTCTTATTTTCTTCCTCGCTAGACCAGTAATTAATATTTCAGTCACAAGATATCTCACCCTACCATCGCCATTCTTCATGCAGGTTCGCATCGACAGCGCCAATAGGCCCTGCTGAACATATACGAGCCAAGATCCCTATCTTGCTGAAGACCAATAATGTTTTTTAATGGGTTGACCAACGCCCTGGAAATGCGTTGATCCTTACATGGTCCATCAGCGATTCTGAAGATTATGTGGGTGGCTTGATGGTAATTATCGTGGACCTAACGACCAGCTAAATGGGTTATCATTCATGTATTCCTACACTGCGCTTTAATGGCACTTTGCTGTTCGCTATCGTCAACGTGGTTTCCCAGCATCTGCTACAGGACATTTAGGGGCTGTCAAGTACGATATTAATTGAAGATTAGCCGGTTTATATAAAGATCGAATATGATATACTGGGGTGTGTTGGCAATGACTTATGAACGTCCTGAAAATTCAGGTGTTCTGCAGAAATGGAAAGCAGCTACGTAGATGCGCTCTTTCAGGTGACGTTCAGGGTTACCTTTCATCTGTTTCAGACAGTAGAGCCAAATTAGGAATGCAGTTATTACAATTCGCAAGTTTAGCTACTTCTGGCTAAACTAGGAAACACAATTACAGTCAGCCCGCTTAGTCCGACCGCGGATTATCGAATACTCCGTTCATAAGAATAAAATTTATGAGTTTTCGTGAATTCCGATATTTTCTAGAATACGAAGTAGCAGCTACTACTCCCTATTATTCTTGCTTTAATGTCGGTACTAATCTTATTATTTTCCGTTGCAATTGCTTTTAAATATCTAAAGAGGGGACTTCAAAGTTCAAAGCTACTATCCATAGTAGTTCAAAGATAGTCCATAGATAGTCCATAGTAGTTCATAGTAGTAGACAGTTCATAGTAGTAGATAGTTCATAGTAGCAGATAGTTCATAGATAGTTCAAAGCTACTATCCATTTCTTCCCTTTCCAAACTTTTCACACAATGGAACCTTCCATTATCCCGCGCTCTGTAATCACTTAGTTTTTTTAATATCCTTTTCCAACCGAAGTTCTTTTGCACCATTTTTAAACTGTTGTAGTTGCTTCATTGGCTAAAATACAATTGACCGAAAGACCTTGTAAAGGATCGTAGTGAAGTTTTGCTTTACTGCTTTATTTATTCTTCATTTGTGAAGTCGTATTAACAATATACAGTGAAAATCGGTTATAACGACCTTCAAGGGACTGTGCAAATTCGGTCGTTATAACCGATAGTCGTTATAAACGATATCTTTTTAAAATCATAGTAGCCTATAGTATAATACACTCTAAGAGTTTTATAAATTATTTTGATAGTAAAATTTATTAAACTTTTTGGTTTCAAAATTAAATAAAAACATATTTAATTATAATGAATTTAATTTCCGTTTATATTATGTTATAGCAACACTAAGCAGGCCTACATAGTATTTTATTTTAATTTTTTAAATTGAAAAAAAAATTGTAGAAAATACTACTAAAACATGTAATGTAGAAAACGTATGTAATGAATAGTATTTATTATATTATACTAATGACTTCAGAACAGTGCCGATTTAAAAGTTTTGTGGGCTCTATGCTGAAAAAATATAATGGGTCCCTTAAGAATATGACCCTCGTGATATTCAATTAATAAATCATTTTATTTTAGTTTATTATCTTTAATATTTAGGTTTAGCAGTAATAAAACTTTCTCGGACATTTGTAAATAAACAAGATTAGAATAACGCTTAAATTTTGATAACTAATTTTAAATTTTAATAACTAATACACGTATTTCTGCTTTTTGACTGCCATGTCGCATACTAAGGTCGCGTCGTTATATCCGATACCCCTTACTTGAGACTACAAAATCGCCGTCATTATAGCAAGTTTCGTCGTTATATACGATGTCGTTATAACCGATATATTTAGTATGGAGTAGAATAGCAAACCAAACTTCTTGTAAAAATTCCGTCGTTATATGCGGTTGGTCGTTATAAACGATTTTCACTGTACTACGTAACTACAGTACTGCCAGACAATATATACTAAAAGTACATCATATTAGACTCTACAATGAAAAGTCCCCAGAAAATATCGGCAAGGATATAACACAACTGTGATCTAAAGATTATAATCGGATCCAAAGATGACACGCAACTAGTTGTGAATCACTCATTCTTTTATTATATTTCTTTGGTTTTTTTTTAGTTTCCATTACCCTGTATCAAATATTTTTTTATTATTTTTTTTAAATATTTCTTTATTTTTCAATTTTTTTGAATGTTTCTTTACTTTTCAATTTTTTGAATTCCTCTGGTAGTTCATTCCAAAGTTTTGCACCTTTTTAATTTACATTATTCCTTCCTACTTCGGTCCTTATTTTTGGGAGTAATAAATCATTATGTTTACGACATGTATTTATATTATAAGGTTCCTCTTTTACGATTAAATTTATTTATTAATTTTTTTCTCCTTTTTCCTTTCTTATCCAATTCTGTATATTCTTTCTCTTCCATTCTCTTTCCTTTTACTTTTTTTTACTGCTTCACTTTCCACCCTTTCCTAATTTTTTCTTCGTTCTTCTTTTCCTCACCTTTCCTTTCCTCTTTCGTTCTTCCTTTGTTTACTACTTTTTTTTATGTTTGTGGTTCCTATCAGGGACGGTTATGGCGGATGCGTCATGCCCATATGGAGCCACAGCCATAGAGCCGCTGCCTGGCATTATAATGCCACTTAACTATGGCACTCACTGGAGAGGCAATAGACTTGTAGCACGTGGGCGGCTAGATACCCAAATCCGGACCTGATCGCCATTTTACATATAGTCGAACTTTCCAGACATTCGTTAATAGAACATCTTCAAGCAGAATTGGTTTAGATGATGCAATCGACGCCGAAGTTAATAATTTATTAAATTACCGCTTCATAGTAATAGTTAATGGTAAAAATAAAATCTGCCCAATGCGTGCAGAAACAGTTGCTTTTCTATGACAAGCCATCTGATTGATAAAAATCAGTGCAGCTGTCGCGGAATACAGCAGAAAAAACATTGATTTTCACCAAATATTCTAGAAACGCCAGATGCTAAATTTGCATACAGGATGTTTGCGGAAAGAAAACATTCCCGCGAAGCACTCTAACATGGATAGAGAAAGAAGAAGAAACATTTGAGAAATCAGTATTTTTTTGTGTAAACGATAATTAATGTCTAGCTTTCTGAGGAACGGCTTGTAAACGCCCACTATTGATAATTGAGACTAATTATCGAACATTTGTTAAACAAAAACGAGTGCTAATGACAGATAACTATGGACTCTATTCGCGTTTTAAATCTCAGAATGAAAGGTCCATGGATGAAGAGGGTGTAAACAAGTCCATAAGGCTTAAAAAGCGTTGGGAAAAATAACTCTCTTCAAATGAGTGCTCATGAAATAAGTAAGAACTTTTTGCTGATGGTTGATTATGGCAGCGGCGGCTCTTGCCGGGGTGGGCCAATTTGAATCACTTTTGCGGGATTTCCCTTGGTGATATGAGTCCCACATGCACTGGCGTACACAGGGGAGGTGTTGATGGGGGTTGTAACCCCCATTGCAATGAAATTTTGTATATTTAACACAGGAATATACGATTTGTATTTCTGTAAGCAACATTGAGCCTTTAACACCCCCTTGTGAAATTTCTGCTTACGCCAATGCCCATATATGCATATGTATACATATACACATAGGCACATTTCTATTATAAATGAAAATATGTCTTCCCATAGTTTTGTAAATTTCCTAATAGATGGATAGACAATTAGATTGTAGTGTCTGGAAGTTTGAATCAATTTATGATATAATGTTTTTAAATATTTTAACGCTTTATACATAATAATAATTATTATTACTTATACACACAGTCCTGGACTCAATTCAGCTACATAGATTAAATTGGCACAAGATCAACCCTGTTGTGGAGTGTTTTGGAGTGGTACAATCTATCCAAACTCATGTTCACTTTTGTCCACACAGGTTACATAATTAGATTATTATTAAAACTTGTTTCTAAAATAATGATGCTATATTCATTTCCTGTAACATGTTGCCAAGACAACCGCCTTTTGCAAGTACAGTAGATGTAGCATATACAGATGTATAGTAGAACCTTTGGTGTCCGAGTTCGAAACAACAGACTGCTTTGAATAACCGACTGTTCAAACCCAAAGAAACTGACTTGATTGACAACTTACTTCCGTACTGCTCGCTACTCTACAATCTTTCTTTCTAAAAAATGCTGGTTATAGTTTAAAGTGATAATGGTTGCTAATCAAGAAAGAACACGTGTCGTGTGCACATCGCAACAGAAGCTGAACGTTCTACAAAAACTGGGCAATGATGTGCCTCTTGTTAAATTAGCATCAGAAATAGGAATTGGTATTAAAGACAACAAGTAAAGACTGGAAAAGGTGTCATAAAAATCTTGAAGAGTATTCGTCGACGGCTGAGAGAAATGCTTTAAAAAATAGAAAAATGTCAAAGCTAGGACGCATTATGTGTTTGATTCTGCCAAAGAAAACGCTAGATACATAGGTATATCCAATCACAAAGAATTTAAATAATTTGTAAATGTGTTTTTTCCCTCCCAGACAAAATTGC
>QLNU02015359.1:66300022-66312526 GCA_006491805.2 Dysdera silvatica | reverse complement strand
AAAAAGTTTAATAGTTTTTGCTATCAAAATAATTTATAAAACTCTACAGGGCATTGCTATAGGCTACTATGATTTTAAAAAGATATCGTTTATAACGACTATCGGTTATAACGACCGAATTTGCACGGTCCCTTGAAGGTCGTTATAACCGATTTTCACTGTATATTGTTAATACGACTTCACAAATGAAGAATAAATAAAGCAGTAAAGCAAAACTTCACTACGATCCTTTACAAGGTCTTTCGGTCAATTGTATTTTAGCCAATGAAGCAACTACAACAGTTTAAAAATGGTGCAAAAGAACTTCGGTTGGAAAAGGATATTAAAAAAACTAAGTGATTACAGAGCGCGGGATAATGGAAGGTTCCATTGTGTGAAAAGTTTGGAAAGGGAAGAAATGGATAGTAGCTTTGAACTATCTATGAACTATCTGCTACTATGAACTATCTACTACTATGAACTGTCTACTACTATGAACTACTATGGACTATCTATGGACTATCTTTGAACTACTATGGATAGTAGCTTTGAACTTTGAAGTCCCCTCTTTAGATATTTAAAAGCAATTGCAACGGAAAATAATAAGATTAGTACCGACATTAAAGCAAGAATAATAGGGAGTAGTAGCTGCTACTTCGTATTCTAGAAAATATCGGAATTCACGAAAACTCATAAATTTTATTCTTATGAACGGAGTATTCGATAATCCGCGGTCGGACTAAGCGGGCTGACTGTAATTGTGTTTCCTAGTTTAGCCAGAAGTAGCTAAACTTGCGAATTGTAATAACTGCATTCCTAATTTGGCTCTACTGTCTGAAACAGATGAAAGGTAACCCTGAACGTCACCTGAAAGAGCGCATCTACGTAGCTGCTTTCCATTTCTGCAGAACACCTGAATTTTCAGGACGTTCATAAGTCATTGCCAACACACCCCAGTATATCATATTCGATCTTTATATAAACCGGCTAATCTTCAATTAATATCGTACTTGACAGCCCCTAAATGTCCTGTAGCAGATGCTGGGAAACCACGTTGACGATAGCGAACAGCAAAGTGCCATTAAAGCGCAGTGTAGGAATACATGAATGATAACCCATTTAGCTGGTCGTTAGGTCCACGATAATTACCATCAAGCCACCCACATAATCTTCAGAATCGCTGATGGACCATGTAAGGATCAACGCATTTCCAGGGCGTTGGTCAACCCATTAAAAAACATTATTGGTCTTCAGCAAGATAGGGATCTTGGCTCGTATATGTTCAGCAGGGCCTATTGGCGCTGTCGATGCGAACCTGCATGAAGAATGGCGATGGTAGGGTGAGATATCTTGTGACTGAAATATTAATTACTGGTCTAGCGAGGAAGAAAATAAGAGTAGCTCGCCAACATGAGTAGCTGGCGATATTTTATATCTAGAATCTAGGCTTGTGATAGTTTATTGGGTTTTTGCCCAGAAATTCAGTGTGAAAGTTTCCTTTTTCCTCAGTGTTATCGTATATATCTGTTATATTCTTGTAGTAGATTCTTATATTGCATTTTTATATTTTCGTACAAGGTTTTCTTATATTCTCACGTACAGGGTTCTCTTACATTGGATTTTTTATATTCTTTGGTTGAATTGTGTTATTTTCTCACATTTGAATCCTTTGACTAAGAATTCTGTACGATATTATTACCCTTCATAGGGATAACATAACTGCCAAATATTGGTCAACACACAAATCCATCGGGGCGAGATTTTTGTGAGTTTTTCGTGGGGGATTTTTTATTACAAATAAATTTGACACCCACGTATTAGTAGCTCAAACTAGAGCTATTTTTGTTTAGGAGAAAAAGAGACGCCGTCCTCATCCCAGATTCGAACCAGGGTCCCCGCGTTGAGCCCGCGGTGTCTTGACCTACTAGACGAATGAGAACAAGAACAGACGCTCTTTTCTCCATATATTAATACGTGGGTGTCAAATTTATTTGTAATAAAAATCCTCCACAGAACATTAACAAAAATCTCGCCCCGGTGGCTTTGTGTGTTGACCAATATTTGGCAATTGTGTTATCCCTGTGAAAGATAATAATATCTTACAACTTACTTATTTATTTCACTGAGAATTCTGATACATTCTTTCACTGAGAATTCTAATATATTCTTTCACTGAGAATTCTAATACATTCTTATACAAAAATTTTCCTTAGTCTTATACACTAGATTCTCCTACATTTTCACAAGTTACAGAGCAAAATATGTACCTCTCCCACTGAAATAACATTGAATGCAACCTTAATTTTGGACACCAGTATGTTATTACAACTAGAAAAATCTTCCACTTGATTGAACAAAGATCAATGTGGAACTCGGAGTATAAAGAACAGGATTAAAGAAACAAACAGGATAAATCCGTACAACCGGGAAGCGATAAATTTAGTTTTATGAAACATAAAGAGAAAAAAAAAATGGAAATTCTTTTCTCACTCCATCCCCTTAGAAAAATTAGTATGCCGGAGGAGGAAATATGTGGATCCACTCCCATGGCTGTCTTTCACAATTTCACTTGTCCCTCTAATTATCAACAAAAGTGCCTCACGGGGTAAAGCACAGGTTGTGTGCGTGCACACTTCCCACTTATAGACCATCCATCGTCACCCCCCAAAAAAAGCCAACCTTCTATTGGGCAAAGAGGGGATTGGGAAGGGTGGCCGCCGGAGGCTGCAGTGTAATCCCAGAAAAAGTCAACCTTCGGAAAGGAAAAGACAATGATTTGTCCACTTGTAATCGCAGGCGAGAGTGGGGATGAGAGGCTAGGGCCGCGTCCTAAGATGTCATTAAACACACATAAAAAAATGGCATCTGTAAGCTATAATCATGGTGTGGGCTATTAATGGGTTTCTGGCATGAGTTTCCCGAGAGGAAGGGAGCAGGGTGGACCGGGAATGACAGACGATTTTTGTTTTAATATTTTGATTATGGCATTCCTACATTTCGCGAGTGCTGATTATGTCGTATTTGGGTGGACCGCCTTGATTAGTAGCGGACAAGGCAGTTACGTGTGTGATACCGTTATACAGATGAAGAGAACAAAATGAGGAATCGTACGATCCTAATGATACCATAGTTTTATGGAAAAGATACGTCATTGAATTATTAATAGAGGAGTCTGGACCTCTGAAATGAATTAATACGATTGATATAATCGGCCAGGCATTGCCAGGTTCCTCGGCGAAATTCTTTTCTCACACACACACGCACACACATACACACACACACACTTCAACTTTTTCTAAAAGTATTATTCAAGACATCTACTGAACTTATAATAACTATAATTTTTTATTCCTATTTTTTCGTAAAACTTCATGTATATGTATATATATATATATATTTTTTTTTTCATTTATATAATGAATCAATAGTTTTCAAATGGGCTACAATGCGTAAAAAAAATTCATAGTCTAAAAGAAATAATGAACGATGTTTTTTTATCATTAAATACGTAAAATGCAAAAAAAACAATCAAGCAATAAAATACGATTTGTGTTGTATGTTAACTATCTGAAAACCTATCTGCCTCCTAACATTGGCTTTCTATTCTTATCATTTCTAATCTAATCACTAATCAATATCCTCTTAATCTAAATCTGTCAATGTCGCAACAGAAATATTATAATGTTTCATCAAAATTTGTACATAGGTTGAATAAACTTATTTTTATGCTATTACTTAACCACGGAGAGGTTGGGCATTACCTTACCATATACGTATCATGCGTTACCGTTAACTCCACCAATCTAGTGAGCACTATCACATGATTATCGTGGATCACATACAGTTCCTACAGCAATTAACGAAGAAATGTAAATGTTCATAATAGTTAGCATACGATATAAATGTTCATAATAGTTGGCATACGATATAAATGTTCATAATAGTTAGCATACGATATAAATGATCATAATAGTCAGCATACGATATAAATGTTCATAATAGTCAGCATACGATATAAACGTTCATAATAGTCAGCATACGATATAAACGTTCATAATAGTCAGCATACGATATAAACGTTCATAATAGTCAGCATACGATATAAATGATCATAATAGTCAGTATACGATATAAATGATCATAATAGTTAGCATACGATATAAATGTTCATAATAGTCAGCATACGATATAAATGTTCATAATAGATAGCATACGATATAAATGTTTGATAATAGTTAGCATACGATATAAATGATCATAATAGTCAGCATACGATATAAATGTTCATAATAGTTAGCATACGATGTACATGTTCATAATGGTTAGCATACGATATAAATGTTCATAATAGAGTGACATCCACCGATAACGATATTCTGTCTATAGCGGTACTTTCCTCCAAGCCAGACAGATACATGGGCACCAATATTGGGGGCAGAGGGGGCTCAACCGCGCCCCCACCTCTTGCCGCTTAAAAATTTGATTTGCTCGAACCTGCTATGCATTTACTTTCAAAAGTTTTACAGTCACATTTTAAAATAAGGTACTTTTTAGCTCATTACTAATTGTCAAGCAGTATCAATTATTTTTGTAGCGTTTTGGTATCTTGTACATTCACTAAAATTCTTGACAGCTTTGAGAAGGAGGTAATAATTTTTCTAAGCCCCCCGCCCCCCCAGAAGTATTCCTATGGGCGCCCATTGACAGATATAAAATGTATCGTTAAACCCTTTTTGTAACGATAGGTTGCCTGTAACCGTGGCTTTTCTCAATCTTTTAAGTGTTGTAATTGACATACCTCACTGTAGTCTTTATCCAAATGCAGTTATTAAGATATATTACGTCAAAACAAAATGTAATGCTCTATAATCAAGCATTGTATTAAAAATGTAATAAAAGTTTACACGTAATAAAATGTAACAAAAAAGTATATATAATAATACGTGACAAAAAATATAATCTAACAAAACATGTACGTTATAAAAATGCAGCAAAAGCATATATACAGTGAAATGTGACAAAATACATATGTAATAAAATGTGACAAAATACATATGTAATAAAATGTGACAAAATACATATGTAATAAAATGCAATGGAATGGAATTTATGCGTAATAAAATGTAGAAATTGTTGTAAGATATTATTACCCCTTTGAAGAATAACCCAATTGCAAATGGTTAACACAAAAAGCAGGGCTTTTTTGTTATTTTAGGTATGACAAAATCTTTTCTTCAAGGGAAAAGAATGCTCTTGCGTCGAGAGTTGCGTGTTCTATCACAGGCTTCCTTAGTAAGTTATCTGTCACAAGCCTCCTTAGTAGGTGATTCGTCACAAGACTCCTTTTTAGGTGATCTATCATAAGCCTCCTTAATAGGTAATCTATCATACTATGTATCTATAAAATGCAATGCTGGTAGCTCTCCTTTTTATGAATGAATTTTTTCCAAATTTTCGTTCATAGAGTGGGACCTGGGCCTTGCAGTGGTAATACGTTAGTTTAACGGGACTGTAACCTTGGTTCGACTTCCAACGGTTAAAAAAAACAACTTAGGGACTAACTGGCCACTGTAGTCAATGGTTTGATTCCCTGGACTTCAAGAAACCATTACAAGTATTACGTAAGCACATTCTGGCCATTTCATACACATCTTTAACTTATGAGAAAACATAAGCAAATGCCTGATCCATTCGTGCTTACATAAGATTTCGGTTCCCGAATGTTTTTGCATAAGTAAATAAGTGTAAGAAATAAATTTTATTCAACCTGTACACAGTTATTGTTGAAACATCAGTTTCAACATTATCTTAATGTTACAATTGAAATTTTTGAGATTCAGATGCTGTATTCTTAACTTGGGGCAGACTTAACGTCCGAATTCGAGAAAATATCTATAGAATTAAGATAGGTAGAGATATAGAAGTTGGGTATTGTATAGTAAAATTTTTATGTGCTAACTGTTGAGACCACTTTCAGCGCCCCTGGCGGCAAAATTCGGAAATTATTAAACGTACTTTAAACGTTGTCTTTGCTTATAAATCTGATCTGCGTAATGTCATGTCAAATTATCTTACATAATCTCATGATGCTGACAACTTTTGTAATTTATATTTTGCTTGTATCTTTCTTAGTTCCAAAGTTAAGCCTGCAATTTACGTATTAATGATCAGATCCACATGCTGTGTGCAAATGTCAATAGTGACGTATTGTGCGTTCGCGCAGACCTGACGCCTGATACCGTTAGCAGACGGGTTAGTCCATTGCAGTTTAGGGAAGGGCGTCTTGCCGAAACTGGTTTTTCGCGCGGGAAAAACCAGTTCCTCCAAGACGGCCTTCCCTAAACTGCAATGGACTAACCCGTCTGCTAACGGTATCACGCGCCAACTGAGCGCGAATGCATAGTAATAGGTTGTCAGTGGGATAAATACCGAGACTGGGAAATTGAACTGTGGAGTTACACTACATCATTTAAAAATTTACAGAACAAGAACAATAGATCAAAACTTTCATGCATTTTGCACATTCACCGTGGATGCGCAATCTGCTTGCTCTGCGTCAGCCAAACTACACGTCTGGACTCTAGATTGAATCATACATTGCACATTTTGGCGCATGTTAGGTGACACACTTGCACAAGCATCAGTTATACGGCATCGAAGGTCCTGCAATGTTGTCGGACGTTTCTCATACATCTGCTCTTTAAGATAGCCCCATAGGAAGATGTCCAATTGAGTGAGGTCTAGTGGTCGTGGAAGCCACTCTATGCTACCACCATAGCCTATGATTTGTTTATTGAACATCTTCACCAGGGACCTTGTTACGTTTCCTGGATTGTCTGGAGGGGCGCCTTCATGTTGGAACCAAATATTCCGTAGTTGAAGCAACGGGAGATTGTCCAAAAGATCGGGTAATAAGTCGTGTAGAAGCTCCAAATATCGGTTTTCTGATAACTTATCCTCTTGAAACACAGGTCCGATTAAGCGATCCTTTAAAATGCCGCACCAAACGTTAATGAACCATTGCACTGATAGACCACGTGCAGGATTTCCAACACCTAGTAGCCTAATGGTTGTTCTACCTATTGAAGATGCCATTTCGGCTAAAACATGCCTCATCCGTCCAAATAATGTCGGCAAGGAACGTTTGCTGGACCTCTAATCCGTTCATGAAGAAGTTGCATCAGTTGCAACGTCGCTGAGAATCCCATAACAGTATTTTTGTATCTCGTTTACTTCCCGATTTACGTTTAATAACTTCCGAATTTCGCCACCAAGGGCGCTGGAAGTGGTCACCTGTTAGTTCATAGGCATTTTACTGTATCAGTACCTAACTGACATACCTCTACCTATCTTAGTTCTGCAGATATTTCCCTCGACTTCGAACTTTCAATAAAGCTGCCCTAAGAAGGTGCGGCCTTGAATTTGACCGATCCTTGTACGCGGTATGCAATTTCATACTAATTAAACGACGCTGAAGAATGTTGTAACTGACAGTTTTCCTATACCTCGTGTACTTCCCGATTTATTTTTAATAACTTCTGAACTTTACCATCACGGGAGCTGAAGTCGATCTCATTTCATAGCGCATAGGCATCTTACTATATCACCTAATTGTCACAGCTCTACATGTCTTTGTTCTACAGATATTTTCCCGAATTCTGACTTTCAATAAGGCTGCCCCAAGAGGGTACAGCCCTGAACTTTACCGACCTACGTACCCGATATATCGTTTCATACTAACTAAATGATGCTGAATAAAGTTGTGACTGAAATTTTTTCTGTACCTTGTTTACTTCTTTACGTATATTAACTTCCGAATTTTGCCGTCAGAGGCGCTAAACATGGTCTCATCTGTTAGCGCATAGATATTTTACTATACAATACCCAACTACTATATCTCTACATATCTTAGTTCTACAGATACTTTCTCGAATTCGGACGTTAAGGCTGCCCCAAGAGGATACAGCCCTGAATTTGACCGATCCTTGGACGACCTTTTGACTGATTTTTACTCCCACTTTTTTCGACACCCAAGTAGAAAGAAGCTCAAACTAGAACTGTTTTTCATTTAGGATAAAAAGAGACGCCGTCCTTATTCTGGATTCGAATCAGGGACCCTCCGTTTATCCCAGAGTGTCATGACCACTAAACGAACGAGGACAAGAACAACGGTCTTTTTCTCCGTATATAAGGATGTAAGATATTATTACCCTTCTCAGGGATAACACCATTTTGTTATCCCTGGTTCGAATCCAGGATGAGGACGGTGCTTCTTTTTCTCCTAAACAAATACATCTCTAGCTTATGCTTGTTTCTACGTGGGTGTCGAAAATTATTGAGTAAAAAAAAAATTCCCCACGAAAACTCACAAAAACTCGCCCCGGAGGCTTTGTGTGTTGACCATTATTTGGCATATTAAATGATCTTTTTCAAAATTCTTTAAGAGTTGGAACTCGCTTGTCATCGTTAAATTTAATTAACATTTCAAACGTCTGGCGAAGATAATGCGCTTTAAATGCAGCGACAACGTCCTATTCCAGCAACTGAACGTTATATTTGGTGGCGAAAATATTATTTTAATGTTAGGAGATGTATGAAAAAATCATAACCTTGAGAATTCGTAAAGATCTACGTATATATCGGTATTCAAATACAATGACAACATAATGGAGTTTAAATCTTATGAAAATACATTTAGATTCTGACTTCTAACACAGGAATTCTTGAAACTTCTGTTGGCTTCGTTTTCTTCCTACTTCCTCACTTTTGTTTGTTTGTTTGGCTTTTTAGCGGCGCAAAGCATCTGGGCTATACTGCGCCACTCACTTGTCACTGAAAAAAAATGTGTGAAAAACCTCCAATAGTGTACTCTATAACTTCTTTCATCATTACTTATCATCTCTTATCCTCTTGCATTTTCAACGTTTTGTTGCTCTGTTGTCTTTCATTATATCTCATCATCTTTCACCATCTGTCTGCTTCATGCTTGTTTAGCATTTTATCTTCACACATCGCATCTGTCTTACTCTCTCATCATCTCACTTCTCCATCATTTTTCATGTCCCAAAACTTAACATAAACATCTATAGTTCGCAAAATGCGACGACTTGAAGAATTATCACGCAATTCAGAGGACTAGTTATCTTTTCCCAATGAATAATAAAATCAATTCTTCGTTGTCGTATTTCGTCGCGAAAGAAATGGATCGCTAGTCATTGAGCACTGAATGAAAAGAATATGCCTTTGGTGACTACGAGGTACACATATACTAGACCTACGCAAGCACATACTGACAGCGTAATTTTATAAATTTACCTTTATTACACCATTTGGGAAAGCGCGTAATATTTTCTAAAGATTGGCGCATAGAATTAAACCATCGTAAAGCGTAATTTATTCCATATAACCATTAATCATATAATAAACTATAGTTATCATTAAATGTTTTATTAATTAGCTTATTGCCTTCATATTCTACTGATAACAAATTATGACAAGTCCATTAACGTACGCAGGAATTTAATAAAAAAGGGGGAGGGATTATAGAGCTATAACACCATATATATATATATATATATATATATATATACAAAATTGCATGGCAGTGGGAGGTTCTGACGACCATCAACACCCCCCTGCATACGCCAGTAACATTGTGTCAAGGTGAAACTTAGAATTGTCACAGAAATCTTTTTTATTGCATACAAAAAAACCTTTTTATTGCATACAAACGGTTAAATACTGATAAAGTAGCAAATGAAATTGTTCAATCTACCTTTCTGAGCCATCAGAAGTAATGCAGCTTGAATCCTAATAAAGGACTGACACCAACGAGCCCGAAAACTTGGATAAGCTATTTTATAAGTGGTAAAAAATGACAATTCGGTACGAGTAATATACAGAGAATTTTTATAACAACGCTAGTAACGTAGCGACAATATTCATGAACAAAAATAAACGCGTTTCAGACAGACAAATCGGCAGCCCTTCTTCAGGATTGCACGAAGCTGAAGTGTCAACAATGGCACTTTAGCTTCGTGAAATCTCGAAGAAGGGCAGCCGATTTGTCCACCCGAAACGCGTTGATTTTTATTCATAAATATTGTTGATATGTTACTAACGTTGTTATCAAAATTCCCTGTATAAGCTATTTTATATTTTACCAGTGTTTAACCTTCTGTATTTGAATTTCTTTCCTCTCTTTTTCAAAGAGACTATTCAAACGTAAGACACACAAGGAATTAAAAAAGTTACCTATCGAAAATGGAGCATCATCGATTAAATTAAGATTTAATCGACTATTAATTGATTCCCAGATAATCACCTTGCGCCATCTTTCAGCATTTAACAGAGTTATACAAGTATACCGAATTTGAAAGAAAAGCTGTTAGAAAGCATTGTCTTTAAAACTGAAGTTATTGAGTCGTGCTCATTTGGTCTTCGACGTGACTTGACCATGGACACCCATACATGAGTTCGAGATTATATTCATTACGGTAAAGGACCTATGGACTGCATTATATATTAAAGAATCTACGGATTACATTGCAGCAAGGAACCTATTGATTATACAGTACGGAATCCATAGGCTGCAGGACTTTCCCATCCGTCTCATGACCCCATCTGCCATCTCGGGACCAAACCCCTTAACGACCAATCAACAGTGCATCTCCAACTTGCGGAGCTTTGCTCAAGAGTCAATGCTACCCGTTGCGTGACACTGGCAGCTGATGAGTACTAGAGATAGAACTGACGGTCGGGTTTTTTTTTAAGATATTTTATTTCGCGTTTTCTTCCTTTATTACCATCACCAGAAGCGGTTCCCTCTGACCCGGGTCCATCACGCAACCCAGCGATTAATAACCTAGGCCGAACAAACCCCACAATTGCTCTCTCACCTCCACCTCTCTGCACCCTTAAGAGCTAAGCAGGCATGTGTTATTGTGTGTGTGTGTGTGTGTGACCCACCTTAATATGCGAAGGAGGTTTCGTTCCCAATGGCAGTTGAAGCTACGCGGGGTTGAAGCTTTGTCTTCCATACTGAATTAGTTGGAATGGCCCCTTGCAGCAACTTTCATGTGAAATACTTCGCTCAATAAGATACCACATCCAAAATTAAGTATTGAGGAAAGCGCGATATACCATGTAGGCAAAATTATGTGTTCTCGTAGATCGGCAAGTGAGAATATTATTTACTACCAGAAATCAATGTACCGTTGACTACCTTCGGCAGCAATGACTGCAATACCCCTTCTGAACATGCCTTCTGCGACATACCTGTAAGTTTGTGTAGAGATGTTGTTTTAATGTTAGTGGAATAGAGACCATTCCACTCACAAGTTGCTGTGAAAAAAGATTATAGCTGACGAAATCAAATGCAGCATTCTACAATATCCCACAGTTCTTCCGTCAAATAGAATAAAGTGGATATAAGCAATGAAGTATTTGTGATGGGGTGTTGGAACGCTGAGTCCGATTCTAGTCTGCAAAATCCTTCCCACACAGCAGCTCAGATGTAGGCTTCCTAAGCTGAACGAAATTATAAGGCAGAACATAGCTAGCTGCTTAGTAGGAAAAGCATATCTGGGATGCAGGCTATACTGCCAACAACGGGCCGTAGATGTACTGTGATTTCGACCAACAAGCACTCCTGTTCCATCCAGGTGTACGAATATTTTCATCTACTAGTGTACATGAGAAGTTTTTATCCCCCCCCCTCTCTTCCTCGACCCCCAAAAAAGTAGCCCAGTTCTCTTCTAAATCAGGGTGGATCCACGGGGAATCAGGAACCCCTAACCAATCACGCCCATTAATCTGATAGGGGCAGAAATTATCATTAATATGCATGTATGTCGAGTTGGCATTGTAAAGACCCCCCCCCAAATGCCTCTCTGAATCCGGCAGACACTGCCTACAGCATATAGCTCTGGGGCATATAAGCATAAAATAATTATAATAATAATAATGTGATACAGACGCATGTGCCCAGCAGAACTAAACCAGGAATGACCTCTGAAGTGAGCTAATAAAGAAAAAATAATTGAAAAATATAGCCAAAAGTCCGCCTTTTCGCCCTTGTCGCCTTAGTTGTGTTAAATAACGTATTTTGACTATTTTCGGAACACAGTTTGTGATACGTGTTCCAAGCTATAGTTTCGTTTAAATTCCCACGATTCTTAGTTGATTTATTCAAAATTTTAGGGTCATTGCTCTAAAAAATTTTTTTTCTTAACAGAATTGTAGAATCCACATATAGTTTATTTACAACTTGAACAGAATTTTGTTTGTAAAATGTATGATTTCCTAAAATTTTGTCCTAGTGCCGCTAGGTCTCCAAAAGAAGTACCCTAGCGCCGATAGGCTGCGCTAGACCTCGACTAAACCCCTGCTGGACCCTCTTCCTCGAGGAAAATAGTTTCTCAAACGCTCGTGAAAGAAGCAGTCAATCTTCTAACGGCTGAATAAAACTACTTACATATTTTAATGTTCAACATATTTAGAGGGCTCCCTCTAAATATGTTGAAC
>QLNU02015359.1:66260774-66299922 GCA_006491805.2 Dysdera silvatica | reverse complement strand
AAGAGGACATACTAAAGCATTACAGAGCCCCGGATGCGATCATTTTTGGGGCCGTTTATTGAACTAACTTTTAGACTTCTAAAATTCTTGCAATAAAGAAAATATATTGCTTTAATACACGATCATCCTTTGATACAAGTGAACTCAAAAAAGATATGGGAAGCGAGATTGAAATATATATTAAAGCGAATAAAACTAAAATTAATGTCCTTTACTCAAGCTAATATGATGCTGCACAGGCTCGTGGCTACAGAGAAGCTACAGGGAAGCTCTGAAAGTTACAAGGTGTTGCAGACAATATAGAAGACAATAATTAAATTGTAGTTTAAAAAATATTATTGTCATAAAATCTAAATTTACTGTTTTTCTAAGGATTTGTTGCAAAAATGAGATATTGATTTTGTAAGTAAAACATAAGGACATACTAATAATAAAAAAAAATAATTTCAGAGAAAATAGTTGATTTTTAGTCTAACAAGCTTAATAGAGATTAACGGTCTTCAGTATAATAGATACTTAGTTATCCTCTTCCTTAAGTCTGCAACAAAATAATCTGGTGCCGAAACCGTTTTATTTTAATCTAGTAATGATGGCGACTGAAGAAGACTTGATGAAGACTGACGAAGACTTGATGAAGACTGAAGAAGACTTGATGAAGACTGAAGAAGACTTGAAGAAGACTTGAAGAAGACTTGATGAAGACTTGATGAAGACTGAAGAAGACTTGATGAAGACTTGATGAAGACTGAAGAAGACTGAAGAAGAGTTCTGAAACGAAACCGTACACTAGAACGTACGTTAGCGACAAAATATTCCAATGCGATAGCACTGTTTATCCAGTTACCAACAAGGACTACATCGAATATTATATAAAGGTTTTAGAAGAGTCAATGAAAAGACTACAGACTCTTACATCCGCGTATATCGACACATTGCAAGATGACGAGTTCGAAGAAGAACTAGTAAAGAGCGAACACTATAAAGAGAAAGGTAAGAGGGCCTTGATTAAAGCAAAAACATGTTGAAAATAAATGCAATAAACGAAACATGTTCAACTACTCAAACAGTGCAAACTCTAGTAACTTCTAAGCACGCAAAACTAGTAACTTTACACATTGAACCGTTTAACGGAGATATTGAGAATTGGCCAACATTTTGGCAACAATTTTACAATTCCGTCGACAATAATAATTCTTTAACAACTATAGATAAGCATATTTACATAGGATCTTATCTAGAAGGACAGCCAAAATATTTTGTAGATGGTATATTAATATCAGAAGACACTTATGAAACAACGAAAGAAATTCTGATAAAAAAATATGACGACACAAACAAAATAGTAACAAGCTCACTTAAATTATATCGACAACATTAAACCTTTGCCGCATTTCACAACCGAATTACTATATAATAATTTTCTGGTATATAATAGAAGAATCCACGCATTAGAAACATTAGGCGAAGACATAGTATCTTACGGGAAAGTACTCACACCAAAAATTTTATAAGGTTTCCCAGCAGAGCTATGTAACAGATGGATAACTTGCGCCAAGTTTGGCGCAGTATAGCCCAGATGCTCTTGCGCCATAAAAAAGCCAAACAATCAATCAATCAACTTACGCCAAGCGTCACAATCTGAATTTTCACGACATGAAAAGGTTGATGCTCTTTTTGGAAGAAGAAGTTGATAGTTAGGTCACGACCGCAAACATTAAGAATAACAATAATGGTATTTTTAATAACGACATAAATACAACATCCTTTAATGTACAATCTCAGAGGGTTTCTAACAATAAATTGCGTAATTACAAACAATTTTGTGTATTTTGTAAGGCACAAAACAATCACTGGTCACAAAATTGTAAAACAGTGACAAACTTGGAAGACAACATTTCGATTCTAAAAAATAATAATCTATGTTTTCTTCGCCTTAATAGAAATCATAACTGTAGAACTTGTAATAAGAAAGACAAAGCCTTTTGTAGAATTTGTAAAAAACAAAAACATCATGAAGCTATATGTCCTATGAAACTATCAGCTCCCACTCGAAATATTGGTAACCTTCCTTCGAACAACACAACAGATTCAATTAGTCAAGTCAATAAGTCAAACTTGACACAGACTTACTTGCAAACCGCACAAATTTGGATTGTAGGAAGGAATAATAACAGTATAAAAACAAGATGTCTATTTGATACCGGAATTCTAAGTTCGTTTATCCAAACGAACTTAGTTAATTCTTTGAACTTGAAAATCATCGACAAGATTGACTTACGAACAACCACTTTTGAAGGTAACAACGGTGAACAGAATATAAGCCGACAACTAGAATTTCTCATTACGAACAGAGAAGTCAATTCCGTCATAGCAATGGCCGCATATGAAAGTCCAAACAACTATTTAAATCATTCTTCCGTAAAAGTAGAAAATTTACTTGACAAAATATATCTTGCGGATCCAAAGATCGATGATTTCAATTTGAGGGAAAAACATCTTATTACACTCTTAATAGGTGCAGATCCATCCGTATTGGAAAATAGTGAAGGCGAATCATCCTTGTAAAAGAACAGTCACATTGGTTATGATACCCTCGAAATTGGGTTGGATTATGTAAGTTGCTTAGATAATCAAACAAATGAGGTAAGTCCACATTTATCCTCCTTAGTTAATTACGTAGTAGCAAATCATGATTTCAAAATTTTTGTCATTCAATGGAATGTTTTAACATATGCATTTTATTTCTTACCAGAATTCATTCTTAAACAAAGAATTGATATAACACATACAAAAAGAATTTTGCTAAAAATAGTTTCTAAAATATATGATCCATTAGGACTAATTACTCCGTTAATTATTACAAGTAAAATACTATTTCAAGGCACATGGATACAACATCTAAAATAGGATGATCCATTACCGCCTACTATTCTTAAAAAATGGAAATTCTGGTTAACCGACTTGGTAACAATTTCTTCCATACAAATACCCAGATAGATAAAAATATCACAAGGAAGTCGGACAGAGAGACATGTATTTCGTGATGAGTCAGCACGTGCGTACGGAGCCCTACTCTATATACGTTCAATTCAAGAAGATTCAATTAACATCGAATTAATATATAGGAAAGCAAGACTAACAAGCCCATCAAAAGATTAACACTACCTAGAATAGAACTGGTTGCCGCCATTTTAGGCCTAAGATTACTAAAGTATTTTTGTAGATAATCAAACTTCGACACAAATACAGCATATTTATGGCCTGATTCTCTTGTTACAATAGGATGGATAAAAGGAGCATCTGTTTGGAAACCCTTCGTCGCAAATAGAGTTTCCGAAATTCTATCTACAACATAGATAAAACAGTGGAAATTTTGTGCAGGAACAGAAAACCCGGCAGATCATTTAACGAGAGGTCTTGTTGTTTCAAAACTTCAACAAGCCCAAATGTGGTGGAAAGGACCAAAATGGTCAAGCGAATCCGAAGAAAATTGGCCAAACAACCCAAAAATGACAACGGACACCCAGTTCAATACGGATAAGGAAAAGAATCACAAACTTATTCTTTATATACCGAAAGAACAAACAGAAATTATAGAAAATTTACTAGACCTCGAACGCTATGTTTTCTACCTAAAAGTTATAAGAATTACAGCTTGGCTCTACCGTTTTTTTGCAAATTGTAAAATTACAAGAGGCAAAAATGGGCAAAATAACATGATAACAAATGAATTAACTGCAGGAGAAATACAAAACGAATTTCCTTTTGGATTAAAAGGACGCAACAAGATTGTTTCAAAGGAATAGGGGAAGCTATAGACAATAACGAACTACAAGGAACATTTAAAATTACTCAGTTAAATCCTTACATAAATAAAGAAATACTCCGACTTGGACGAAGATTGCAATCCTCTGAACTCCCTACAGAAGTTAAACATCTTATAATATTAGACGGAAAACACTTATTTGCAAAATTATTGATGTTACACACACACAAAACTACGCATTATATGGGAGTAGCAATGGTTTTGACAGAATTGAGAACTACCTACTGGATTATAGACGCTAGACAAGCTATTAAAAGAATTATAAAAGACTGTTTAATATGCAAAATGGCCCGTAATAAACCCTATGTACAGATAGAGGCACCGTTACTAGAAGACCGCGTGATGCCAACTAAACCCTTTAGAATAATCGGAATAGATTTTTCAGGACCTTTTTGCATAAAAATTACAAAACCCCTCTACACTGCAAAATCATACATAGTTCTCTTTGCATGTGCTATAACCAGATCAATTCACATCGATTTCGCTTCCGATTTAACTACAGCGCATTTTTTGGTGGCATTGGAAAGATTCATAGGAAGAAGAGGAATGCCAGACACGATCTACTCAGATAATGCCAAAACTTTTCTCGAAACTAACAGAGAATTGTCTGACTTATAGATCTTTATATTTCCTCTTCCATCGTTCAGCAGTTTTATGCAAATCACTGTATCACCTGGAAATCATAACTCCTGAAGCACCCTCGTGGGGAGGATGGCGGGAATCACAAAGCAGTGTCTAAGAAGAACGTGAGGGAGAAGTTGTTTGAACGCAGAAGAACTCGTTACAATACTAGTTAACATTGAAAGTATCATCAATAGTCGTCCCCTGACATATATACAAGATAAAGAACAAGAGATATTGACGCCCGCACATTTTTTGATTGGAAAAAAAAAAACTCACAACGTTACCCCAACCAAACAGAACTTCAAAAAGGGTTAATATAACAAGAATGTGGAGGGTCCAACAGAAAATGACGAATGACTTTAAAACAGATAGAAAAATGAATATTTATTAAATTTACGATCCTTTCACCAGAGAAAAAACTTGAACCAACAGAAGTTATGACGTTGTTCCGCTCTACGAAAATAGAAGACCTAGACATTTGTGGAATGAGGCAAGAGTATTGGAAGTTACAGAAGGAAGAGATGGATATGTTAGATCCTTTAAGCTGAAGCACAATAATCAGGAAATAAGAAGATCCATCCAAATGATTATTTCTCTAGAGTTAAGTCAGATGGGGGAGGTTGTTGCAGACAGTATAGAAAACAGTAATTAAATTGTAGTTTAAAAGATATTGTTGTCATAAAACCTAAATTTTCTATTTTTCTAAGGATTTGTTGCACCAATGCAATATTGATTTGTAAGTAAAACATAAGGACATAATAAAAAAAAACTAATTTCAGAGACAATAGTTAATTTTCAGTCCAAAAAGCTTAACAGAGATTAACGGTTTTCAGATACTTAGTTTTCCTCTTACTTAAGTATGCAACACAGGGGGGGCCCAGAAAGCTATATACGGGACTTAAAATTCGTAAATGTTTTGATATATTCTATTAATATAAGCAGACTGATATATTTAACGTTAATAAATAAATTTCTTAACGTAAATTTTGCATTAAGAAATAAATTTTAGTATACCTCTCTATAATTTCCCCAATCCTTATTATAAAGTATATGAAGATTCAAACGTATGTAAAAAAAATTACATACACAAGATCTACCGTAGAAAGCTATTTTGAATACATTTTTAACGTTAAAGAACAATTTCCATTGTCATGTACAATTTCGTACAAAACAAAAAATTTAAAATAAAAGTCTGCAATATTTTATTTTGAGAAAAAGTATTTTCCATTTTCCAGTGGGGAGGGGGCTCAGTCCCCTATAGCCCTAGCCTGGCTACGGCTCTGTTGCTGTATCGGAAGCAAATCAACGAAGATTTTTTTTTCTCAAGTCAACTGTTCTGCGTTATGTACATATCAATTCTTGACCTCTCAACTACGAAATAAGGAAACTGACATCAATAAATAAGTTCTCTAATTTGGGACCCCTGTTTAGATAGGGGCCCAGGAGCCCTAGTCCAGTTAGTCAACCATTTAAGATGGAATTGCTGGGAGGAGAGGGAAAACATTGGCATTAATTTATTTGGGTCCTTCGTTTTTGATAGGAGGCCTCTTTATTTCAATATGCCCCCATTCTTCCGCTGGTGGTTTGATTTATACTTCTAATTATAAAACACTAATTGGGCAAAAGGTAATTAAACCAGAAGATTACAAATAATGAGGATCACGAAGTTAACTCAGTGACAACACACTAATTAATTCTTTTTTGAATATATTAACGATCTCAATCAATAAAAAACTAATTAGGAAATTAATTATTAATTATGTGAACTCACTACACTTAGATATTCAAGCTTGATTTGCGAGTGTTGAATTTCCTGTAAGAAGAAACTCATAGTTTATAAAATGCAAGGGTACTGAAGCGCATATAAATTTATGTTATTTTATATAATCAACATACAACTTCATGCTTCTGACATGCAACTACATATAATTAACTTACAGGTTGTGTAATCGGTATGCAATCGAAATGCAACTTTATTCAAATAGTATGAAACTTACGCAATTGATACGTTTCTTTACATAATTAATGTGTAATTTTACATGACGTTAAATTCCTCATGCTACTAACAGTCATTTTACGCATAAAAAATAAGAGAGGTTTGCATTTTTTAAAGCTTACTTTCAGATATAACTTAGAGAGAGAAATATAGAGTAAGACATTTTATTAGCGGACAATCATTGGACAGGAAAATTTCTTCATAAAATAAGGTTATTATTGCGAAGGATTTCTTGCCGGAGTATTTTTATCTGTCCGTATCTAAGAGGCATCTGTTAAAGGGATTTTCCCTGTATACAAAGACACATTGGGTTGCCGATTTCGGATACATCTGCATTTAAGTTGAATCCTAAATGTGTGACTTCATCAGCGATTGCTTTAGTCGTCAGGCCTTCTCTAAAGATGGCATCGGTCCATTTTCTGATGGAGAGAAAAAAGCGTATTACTACAAAATAGGTAAAAAGAACAGTTAGCCGATTTTCCATTCACATCAAATGGATTTTATCGCGATGCTTAATCTATGCGTAGGCGCAGCTACCTCTCCGAGGGATCAAAATTTTTTAGTTGCTCAGTTGGTTTTAGTTTTTCGTTGTTATATATTTTTCTTCCTAATGATTTCATGCCCTTCCCCATTCCTACTAAGAATGTGTCTTTCTCTCCATGCTTGGTTGCTCATCAAGATAATATCCGCAATGATTGAGTGCAGTTTACAAAATGCGTGCGCAGACTATAACCATGGAAGTGAAGTGCGGTGAATACCTGATTCGACGCGCTAAATATCCAACCCCTGTTCGACTAATGAGTGCTTGACTCCAAACGACGATACGCATCAATTAGCGCGCGTTTTAATGTACAGAGACTATCGATTAAACGAATCGATGAAAGCAAGGAATTTGGGAAAAATTCTATCGTCTGCGTCCTCCGTTCGATATTTTACAATACAAACTTCATTAAGGAGAATCAATTACAATTGTATATATATTATATATTTATATGTTACAGCACGGGCCTGTGGCCACGCCGGGGCCAACAGGGTCGTGGCCCCAGTTCCCCATGTTTGTGGCCCATAGAACTATTTATATATATATATATAGAACTATCCCAGGATGCCCTTTGCCTTGCCCCAATTTTCCCTTATTCCTGGCTACAGGTCTGTTACAGCATCTTTATATATTACAGCATTTATATATTTAAGTATCATCATCGAATTTTTTATTTAAAACGAATATTTAAAAAAAAAAACATTTGCTCATTATAATTTTCATCAGAGTGTAATGTAGGCATCATCAGTCATAATGCACACATGATTGTCGTGCCTGCATCATGCTTCAGCTGCATGATGACAGCAGAAGGGAAGGAACGACACACTGAAGATATAATTACGCTAGTTAGACACTTTATTAATGCTTGCTAGAAAATATGCATGGCACATAATCTCAATCTAATACGCCGTTAATCCGGGTTCGACTCCCAACAGGTACAAAAGAACGTTTACTCAGAGATTCTACAAAGATCGCACTGTTCACTGTAGTCCGGGTTTGTCTCTAGACCATAAGAGGTTCGGATTCTCGGAAAATAGTAGGTCCCAGCATGACCATTGTAGTTCCTTGAGCCGTAAACCAAACAAACAAACAAACCCTATTTTACTACATACCACTTGGTGACAATTAAAGACAAAGAAAATCTGAATGAAAGCTGTGGTTAATAGACTTCCCTAAAAAGGAAACAGTTCACTTCCTAGTTTTGGTATTTTTAAAATCTTAATAGTACATATTCAGGGCCGGCTAACTTTATGCCCTAAGCGAAGAACCTGTGCCCTGCCCCTTCAAAAAAAAAAATCGACTCACAGACACATTTTAAATAAGGTAATAGCGATATGCTACATACGTAAAACTTATGACAACATAAGTGATACTATATGCTTAAAAAAATTATCTCTCGGATTATCATACAGTATTAAGCACCGTGAAAGTCAGTCGTGATACTGCTCTAGGCTACTGTACTACCCCTAGGTTTCTGTAGTACCCCAGGCTAGCACGCCCATATGGCTGAGTCGGGCCTGTGCCATCTCGCTAATAAGGATCGTTCCTCAGAAGCAGAGCTGACGATGGGGGCTGGCATCCAGAGGCCCCGGATGGAGTCTAGGGGCCCGTGCTGGCAAGGATATGCTGCGGGTGGGCGGTCCAGGGAGTCGGGGATGGTTGAGTGAGCGTGGGCCCTGCCCCTGCTCAGAAGTAGAATGTTATGCAAATATTAGCAGTATACAAGGGTGCATCACGTGGGAAAGGAGTGTAATAAAATACCCCATACCTCTAATTTAAGGTTCCTACATTTGCTTTCAATCTTCGCACTTCTACACCAAAGTATTTTTAGATCCCTCTCCAATTCCTTTGGCCCTATATGTGATCATTTTACTAGGTAAGTGAATGTGTACTTGAAAAAGAAACGTAAACTTGCTGCTATGATGTAAAATTTTGTGTATAGATTAATTCGTATGAGTAAGAAACATAGAATGGTCAATTAATAATGAATATACTTCAGTGCATCAGTTTCAATCTTTTGACTCGCAGAGTCCTTTAAATCAATTTCTGTGAGTAGCTCCATCAGGTCTACCTATGTCTTTAAAAGTTACCACTTTTATGTCTTAAGTTACTACTTTTATGTCTTAGTTGCTACTTTTTGTCTTAAAAGTTACTACTCTTATGTCTTGGTGCTACTAATACTTTCGGTATTATGGGGGGGGGGAGAGATGGGAGATAGGTAGTATGAGAATGTAAATTAAAGAGATATTTCACCAATTGCGCAATGCCAATGCAATAAAATTATATTTTAAAAACTTTGAAATTCTTAACGAAACGATGCTTCTCTTCTCCGAATTTAAGGTTGTAAAATATTATTACCCTTCTCAGGGCTAACACAATTGCCAAATAATGGTCAACACACAAAGCCACCGGGGCGAATTTCTGTGTTTTTTCGTGGGAAATTGATTATAATTAATAATTTTGGCACCCACGTTTAAACTTAACAAGAGATTTTGTAGTCTTAAATACGGAGACAAGAAGTGTCGTTTCTGTCCTCGATGGTCTAACGGTTACGGGTGCCTTAACATATACAGTTAAGGCTCTCAGGCTGAAAGGAGAGGTTCTAGGTCGGGGACGATGTCTCTTTTTCTCCTATATTTAAAAAAAAACCTATAGGTGAGCTCAAACATGAATGTCAGAATTATTATAATAAATTCCCCACGAAAAAACGCCAAAAACTCGAGCCGGTGGCTTTGTGTCTTGACCATTATTTGGCAATTGTGTTTGCCCTGGGAAGGGTAATAATATTTTACAACCTTAAATACGGAGAGAAGGAGCTACGTTCCTGTCCTCGACGGTCTAGGGGTTAAGGCGTCCCGGGCTCGACAGGAAGACCATAGTTCGAATCTAGGTTGGGAACCATGTCTCTTTTTCTCCCCTACCTAAAAGAGTTTTTGTTGAGCTTAAACGTGGGTGTCAAAATAATTAAGTAATATACGTTTCTTCTTAAAAGAAGACACTTTGGCGTTTTCATCAAGAACTGCAACAGTTTTTCCTTGAAACGATAAATTAATTTCGTTTATTTTGCAAAAAATTCCGGCCGAATACGGCAGTTTGCACACCCAATCTTCATCAGTTAAAACCATCGCCAGTAGAGGGTTGTGGTCAATCAAAAATTCCATCGAATTCAGTGGTGCACCCAGAATATTCTCAAGGGGGCACTGGTGCAAGGAATGTTTGGTGGAAATAAAGGGCCAGACGCCATATCAATTACGGTTGTCTTTTTGTGTACTTTTATCATTATTGAATTACTAATAATTCTACAATGCAAGATACTTAAATAATTAGAAGTAGTAGATTATGTTTATACAATTTTACAATGGCCAGCACTCTTGTCTTATCTCCATCAGTGAGGTTAGATTTCTTGACATAATTACAAATATCTGCAGTCAGAATTTCTATTTCAACAGCGTTTGATATTGTGTTTTGGTCTACCTTTACCTCCTGAAAAGCGTTTGAAAACAGCTCCAGGCACCTTCTATTGCTTACCTCAACAGTAGTCTCCTCACTGACACTAAAGTTGCGCAGTATAGCCCAGATACCCTTGCGCCATAAAAAAATCCAAACAAAACAACCACTAAAGTGAAAGGAAATGTTGTTAAGAACATCGTTATTTTCAATCTTATCTTTTTTAAAAAAAATAATTAACCAGTGTCTGTTGGCGTAATAATTTTTCGCTTTGTTAGCCCAAGGGGGGATGGATGCCCGGGCCCCTTCGGCCCCTACGTGGGTGCGCCACTGATCAAATGAATCAACGCTTTTCCTCTAGGTAACCACCTTACCTCAGTATGTAGCAGGAAGCATTCATGGTGGCTTCCCCATATCTTCACACATTAATTTGAAGAGCCTGCTTTTAAATGGTCGTGATTTTATATAGTTTATTAGTTTTATAGTATCCTTCGATTACTATCATAAACTCGGAAGGCACTTTTCTCGAGGCTGGCTAGCGCGTGTCTATGAAGAAATCAATGGCTGCCGCTGCATTTCCTTACGATATCTTTAATTTTGGCAATGGCTCCAGCATTGTGATCCATCGGTGCATATATCTGTACGGTTTACCCGCAATATTTCATCTGAGGAGGAGAAGAATTCATCCATAGGACGCTTCTACGCCAAAGTATCCGTTAAAAAAAGACCTTTTAAAAGACCTTAAAAAAAAATATTAATAACCGAATATTAATTTTAAGTACGCGAAGGCTTTGGTCGCAAGGGAAAAAAAACATCATACACAAACTGTCAAAATGAAGGTATCTTTTTTTTTGGAAACTGAATAATACATAAATGGCAGCGTGTTTAACTTTTACTTTTCATCGTCATAAATTAGCCGAAATGTATTCTGGGTATTTTGGATGCAGAGACACAAAAATAAAGGCTTCCTTCCCCCCTCCCCTCTTTTTAAGAAAAGGGGGGCCGCCTTGTTATTAGAGGGGGCGGTCCTTGAAAGGGAAAGGGGAGTGAGCATCCGGGCTCTTTCGCTGTCGGCCATAAAAAATACCCTTGCAAAAGTTTGGAAAATAGGGGGAGTGTTTTAGCGGTTCTTGATAGACGCAGCATTTTATCTCTCTAATGACGCCAAGTGTCTGTAGGTTCGTCTGTCCCCTGCCGCCCCTTTTTAAACATTCTCGAACCCATCGTCCTGCGCCTCCCCGAGGGCTTGGCTACAGATTATCTATAATTAACCTCCTTTGCAAAACAGGGTTGCACGGGGTAGAACGCGCAGTTTATTAGAGGGTTTATTATAGTCCACTGCGCATCTCATGTCGCTAAAAGGTGGAAGACAGGTCATAAGAGCTCTGCCTTCCGTTTGGCAACATTTTGAGTCAGGTCAAACCTCATTGGGAGGGGAAGCAAGGTCCCTCGAGCCGTTCCAAAATTAGATTTGCCCAATTCTGCTATGCATTTATTTTTCAAAAGTTTTATAAATACATTTTAAAATAATGTATTTTTTTTTTTATCTCATTACTAATTGTCAAGCAGTATCAATTATTTTTGCAGCATTTTAGTATCTTGTACATTCATTAAACTGTTTTACAGCCTTAAGAAGAAGGTAATTTTTCTCAGACCCCCTCCTACACAAAAATTACTCATATGGGCGCTCATGAATGGGGGGCGCTGCATCCCCCCTATTCTGCGCTACTGGTTTAGCTCCACAATATCGTGTTTACCGTGTTTTTAGACGCAATATAATTACGATAAATGTTTACACTTAGTGGTGCATGTGCACTACATAAACGAAGATATTTGAATACTTAGATTAACTGGAAAATAGTATTAAGGAGCTAAAAATAGTATTAATTAGCAGAAATCGGCTCATGACGCCACCATCGTCTGATTTCGTCTGCACACGAAAGTGTGGAATAGATGAAGCGCCACCTAGCTTTGTTTTTTCCCATTTATTTGGCCTTATGACGAAAGGTAGGCATCAGACTGGAGCCCCCAAGGAAAAGAAAGAAGAGGTACACTAAAAAATATATTAAGAAAGAAAGGAAGGAAGGAAGGAAAGAGAGAGAGAGAAACTATGTGCGGAAAGAAATTTAGAAACCATCACACAACGAATAAAAATAGTGATCTTTTGTAATAACCCTGGAATCCCCTAATCAAAACAAATGGCCATGAAAATTTATGGGTTTTTAACCATTTAATAATAGTTAATTTATTTAATAGTTAATAATATAATATAATAGTTAATATTATTTTTCTAACTCTACTTCTTTTTTTTTAGTAATTGTAATAATAAATATTGTTTATAATTCACATAGGACTATTATTATTCATTTTTTGAATTTCCATAATATCGGCTACAGTTTCTTTGTAACTTTTAGCGGCGCAACGACTCAACTGACGATATAGAAAAAATATAAAAATTTTGCAAAAATGGATTAAGCTAATAGTGGTGGGAGAGGCGAGTGGTTCAGCGGTTGATCTTAATTTAAAATTAAGCTGAAAACAATTTAATAAACAGATAGCCATGGCTGAATTACAAATTCTAAGCCACAGTCATAAAGAACTTACTAAGTTTGATCTATAATTACAAAGAACTTACTAAGTTTGATCTATAATTACAAAGAACTTACTAAGTTTGATCTATAATTACAAAGAACTTACTAAGTTTGATCTATAATTACAAAGAACTTGCTAAGTTTGATCTATAATTACAAAGAACTTACTAAGTTTGATCTATAATTACAAAGAACTTACCAAGTTTGATCTATAATTACAAAGAACTTACTAAACCTGATTCATACACCTATGAAAAATTTACCTACTCTAACTATAACTGCAAATAGCGATAATTTACTAACTCTAAAGTATAATTGCAAAAGGTTTACTAACTAGAAACAATAGTAACAAAGAACTTAATAACTCGAAGCCATGCTTACAAAGAACTTACTAATTCCGAACTATATCCTTAACATTAAAAATTTACTAACCCTAAGTTGTAGTTACCGGTTGTAACCAGCAATGTAGCTATAATCTCTTAGTAGCCAGCGCCCCGGCCCTTCCAGGGGCGCTAGATGCTCTTGCGCCCCTGGGATGACCGGATTGTGCCCCCAGCAGCACCGTAGAGTTTTCAAGATTATGTGGGCGGGGGGGGGGAGGGGGGCAAAGCACATTTTATGCACATTTATACATTACAGTATATGTAAAATCGCAATTTTTTTTTCAGATTATTGTGGGGCTTGGATCCCACGGGCCCATATAACTCTACGCCTATGGCCCCCAGCCACGAATATATTCTCCCCTGTGAATTATTACGGCTGATTTTACGCCCTTCCTCGCATGTGCCTCTGGCGTGGGCCTTCCACTCCACCCCTAGCTACGGCCCTGGTTTTAACCAACGTCGTTATACACGATTCCATAAAATGGGAAAAAAAATAAAATACCATATAAACCGTAAAATACCGTAAATAAAATGAAAAAAAATATAAAATACCATAAGATGTCATGGAACTCAATGAATTTTACGCGCATTAGATTTATTATGAAGAAAAAATCGTATTAATCGTTCAGGTCGAAAACCACGTCTTTCATTAAAAGTTGGTTGGTTGTTTGGATTTTTTATGGCGCAAGAGCATCTGGGCTATACTGCGCCAAACATGGTAAAATCAAAGACTGTTGTAAAAACCAGTATGAACGCAGAATTAACAGGGTTGCAACAATACTGAAATTATCCGCCTCTAAAATAAACGACAACCTGACTGTCTCGTGTACAAGAAGGATAATTTCCAGAGTTTTGCAGAATTCCCTGGATATTATATACACAAAATTATGTCAAAAACATCACTAACTTCGAAACATAAAAATTATCGTTTAAATTTTGTCAAAAAGACGATTAATTGGACCGATGAATGGTATTCAGTCATATTTTCGGAAGGAAAAAAAAATCAATTTGAATGGGCCGGATGTCTGTAGTTTGTACTGACATTATTTAAGGTTCGAACGTTAAATGCAAATGACCCGCAAATGGAAGGTAATTCAGTCGTGGATTGGGCAGGATTTTCTGCACAAGAAGAAACTGATATTGTGTTTCTGAATACACGAATTAAATCGCAACAATACGTAACAGTGCATAAAAATCAAATACATAATTATGGTAAAATTTTTACGTGGTGAAAACTACAAATTTCAACAGGACAATGCATCTGTCCATCGTTCGGTATGTTTGAAAGATCAGCTTAAAGAACGGAATTTTGACATAATTGCCTGGCCTTCACGTTCACCAGATATTATTCCCAAAGAAAATTTATGGGCATACCTTCAAAGGAAAATATATAAAGATGAAAAACAATTTTCTACGATTGACGAATTCAAATTAGCACTCAGAGAAGAATGGGAGCACATTCCATGTGAGACTCTTTTAAACTTAGTTGAATCCATGCCATATCGTATTTTTGATGTAATAAAGAATATTAAAAATTACATAAAATATTAAAATTATGTAAGTTATTTGCTGTTTTTACAAAAATCTATGTGAACTTATAATTCTGTCCATATCAATACTATGTTTTTCTTGTACAAGTTTGCAGCAAGCCATTGAAAATATGTGTAATATTATGAGAAATACTGTCGAACATATTAAAGTAATTACCGATTCTTTACATTTGAAGGACATATTTTTTCCTTGAGTTTTTAACAAATTTCAGGTGAACTTACATTCTTGTCCAGTAGTGTAGGTACGCGTACATTTTTTTGTGCATAGTATTATTTTTTTCAATACTATTTCATGTTTCTGTGTGTACTTATGTATTAGTGCTCTCAAGTACATAGGTGGCCAGTGGCGGCTCTAGGTAGATTTTGAACCCCGGGCGGCTTGGTGCTTGGATTGCTTTTTGACGCCCCTCCCCCTCCGGCGAAAACAGGAGATTTTCACAGATGCACAGTGAGCCATATGCCCTATAACAGTGGCCTAAAGTCTCTGAAAGAATTTCTCTAAAGATGTCTCTAAAAATTTCTCTAAACTTGTCTCTTTTTTAAAAAAGATTTTCCACTGTTGTGTCCATTAAAAAAAAATGAACTTCACTTCAGTTGGCGCCCTCATTCAAACAGGACCCCGTTCGGCCGCCCTGTTCGCCCGGCCCTTATGCCGCCCCTGTTGGTAGCTATGTATTTTTCCCTCCCCAGATAATCGAATGCCGCGTAATTGAATATATTTGTACGAACCGTCAATATTCGTTCAAACGAGCCATGTATATAATATTCACTTTGTATTCTATGCATTACGTAAAAAAAACAAATGCGCCTTTTTAATATTTGAAAAAAAAAATATATATATATCGTGCACGATGTTGCGACAAAAAAAATCGTAAAACTATCCTTTTCTGAGTTTTATCCCATTATTTGTTCCCAAAGTTGAAAATTTACGCAGATGAGAGATGAAGCTATTTTAACACAGCGCACGATGTTATCAGAGCTTTGACAGTAAAAAATTACAGCCCTCTCTAAAGAAAAATGGGGATGGGAACAGGAACGCGTTTTTAAATAAAGTTGAGGCTCTCGCCAAGGGGAAAAAAAATCTCGCCAAGACAGGAGATAAAACACTTTCTTTTTTCGGGTAATTTCTTCCCACCCCCATCGCATAAAATGGTATAATTTCCAAATCACGTGCATTTGTCTCATAACACCTGCCCTAGGTCAGGATTACCATCATTACTGATAGAATGCCGTGGTTTTTCCCCACGCAACACCGGGCGTTCTTGGCGACTTTTAACGTAATGCTCGACGTAAAACGGAGCCAAGAGTCGCCATTAAATCCTTCACTTAAATGTGATGAAACGTTACTTGTGACTGCTACGTTAATCTACGTTTAATTAGGGACGTTTTAAGAGGAAGAACAGCCTGTTTACCTTTCAAATGAAAGCCTCTGGAAAAATGGCGGTATCTGGTTTCTGAATTTCAAAACAAAACTACTGTAATTAGTCCCTCGAACGAACCGTTTGAACTGCGCATTTATCGGCGATACAATCCGGCAATACACACAATATTCGATCAACAAATGGCAATTAACTACTGATAACCGATTGTTATTGATCTGGGCTATTGATCCAGCTTCAATGCTCAGCCGATTATCACACAAACTGTCAGAGCAGAGAGAGAGAGAGAGAGAGCAAGGTCGAGAACAAAGAGGCATTGTTCAAGTCGCCGGTCCTTCATTACCAAGAAAAGACCCGCTAGCTGTAGACGTCTATGCTACACATATCAAATATTGGGAAACGTTTTCAATCTTTCCATTATTTCAAACCCCCCTCCCCGCCTTTCATTTCCCCCTTATGCAAAACTTCATTCTTCGGAAGAAACCTTCCAGACTATCAAGATGGCGGCCAAACGAGTAGGCAGGTCTCTGTTAATTATTTCTCCAACTCGGCCCACAAAATGATGCAGTGTGGGGTCCGAAAGAGGAAGTCTTTAGGAAAAGCTGTTTTACATCAAGATTGAGCGGAATATGGAAGAAAAATATTGATAAGGTCATCGTTTAACACAAACAGATGCACAAGAATTTGTGCAAACAGAACAACCACAAACAAGCGCATAGCCAGTGGAAGACTAAGAGTGCTCTAGCCATCCTCCCCCACCCACAACTAAGAAAAACCTTTTGACTATCGTAAAAAATCTTTAGCCTCGTCGTCGTCGTCGTTTGGGTAAGGAGATTAACGGGAAGGGTGGCCGCCGAAGGTGGCCGCGCTGTATTCCCAGATCTTCAGCCCCGGGTCCTGTGAAACGAAACCAGCGAACCAATCCTAGCCCACCACCCACGAGCTAAGGTTTCTGAATACGCTTTTGACCACAACCTATATAATAACTATATAACACAAAAATTATATATAATCATGGACGTTGTTTGGGTGAGGCAGGGGGGCGCAACTGCCCCCCCCCCTAGAATTGAAATATATGCAATATTTTTAATACATTAAAAGGTTAAAGTGGTTATTTGTTTTGGGTTAGCATTGGTACAAAAAAAATGCCCCCCTGTAATTCCGCCTTTAATGACGCTTTGTATATTACCATGTATATGCAAAAATAAGAACCTATGTAATAACTATACCCAAAATTTCCTTCAATTCTAAGAAATAAGTACCATAGATACCATGTACTATTGAAACCTATACTTTTCTATGAGAAGTTTAATATCCGTCGATGTTTAATTAATTTTTTGAAATATTTTAGCGAATTATAATAATTAAAATATTATAATTCATCATTGAAATCGATTGTACAAAATTTTACATAAAATTAATTGTATTTAATATGTTAAAAAATTCCCTCATAATTAGTTTAATTAATTTTGAGGTTTCGTGAAAATAATTATCGTATTCCAAAAGAATATATGACTAATATTCTATGATATTAAGTAATGTTCTATTGTTTATAAATTTCTAACATACTCTAATTAAAATTTCAAAACAAAATCTTAAGTTCAAAAAACTAATTATATGAAATTAATTTATTAAGCAATATGTTTATAACATTTGACTTATAATTTTTGCTGTCACGTGAACTCATCCGATTTACTAAATATATATAATTTGAGATCAGCTGTTACGTTGATCGAAATCCGTTTTATCTTTAAATTGAAAATCCCACCTTGATGATCAATATAAAACAATATATTCGATAAATATAATACAATATAATTGATCAATATATTACAATATCAATTATTGAGAGCCTAAACTTCAAAACTTATTACCGGAGGCAGAATAAATAAATAAAAATTAATTAATTAATTAATCGCCCGACCCTTATTTATTTAACTCGGCAATAGTGTAATGACTCGCAGACTCTGTAGCACTTTAAGATAGCACAAGCACTGGCGTATGCAGGGGGGATATATATATATATATACTGATGGATGTTGTAACCCCCCATTGCAATGAAATTTTGCATATTTAAGTAAGTAAGTAAGCAAGTAATACGTGAGTAAAGTACGTGAGTAAGTAAGTAATATGTGAGTTGTAGCCCTATAATCCCCTTCCCATTGAGCCTATAACCCCTCCTTTATGAACCTTCTATATATGCTTATGAGCATAGGCTTATTTGAACTACAGATGCATTTTTTAATAACAAATCTTAAATGCTTTCTAACTTTTTGGAATAATCTTAAAAATATAAATAAAAAAATAAACATGACGTTATATTAACTAACAATAATATATTAAAAATAAATTCATAAAGTTTTTTAATTGTAAGTTATAAAAAAAATAATTTTGAGTGATTTTTATGGCTACCCTGGCAAAAGCTTACCAGTTCGCTAGCGCGATGACGCTTGCTGAATGGAACTAACTGAACTATATGCAGCAGGCTCGATTATCCGGCACTCGATAATCCGACCGAACCCACAATCCACCGTACTCCGACCCTGTCGTAAAATGGGGATGGTTACGCTCTACGCGACATCACCAGTGAAAATTTTAATGAATAGAGAATTAAATTATGTTTATTTATTTATTTATTTATTTTACTCTCAATAATTCGACGCTTCTATTTCTAAGGAGTGGCCTTATTAGAGAGGGTTTCTTGTATGTTTTTCTAACAAATCTTTGCGCGGGAATTCTCGATTTTTGAATCGATCTTTAAAAAAAAAATGATACGAAGCAATTATTGTTATTCTTGTAATAAAGTGTATGTCTGTGAAATAAATGCAGTTGGTTCGTTTTCAAAGGTGGCCGAATTATAGAAGACGTCTTCAACTCATTGAATTTCTTTGTATCGACTCTCCTCCACCTCACATAGTCTGCCACCTACTCTTTAAATGACAGCCCGTGTTTTAATATCGAAACCTATCAAACTCGACCTACATCTTCTGGGAAGCCTGGACGACGCCCTCAGAAGCAATGCAACCCTGCGAAGACAAGGAAACTAGAGATTATGTCGCCAGAAATTTCGTTTAACAAGCGAAAAATAAAACGAAAACAAATTTGAAATGAAACGCGGTTCAAATTATAATTAATAACCTGGCGACCTCAACGTATGTGCGAAAAAACGAACCGGTTGAGACTCCAAGTCGCCTCGGAACCGGTCAGCGGTAGTCCGCTGGCGGCTACTGGCATAGCGGTAATTATGGAATAATTTCTCCACCGTTTGCTATATTTGGCAACTTGCGCCCGGAGGGGGTCTCGCTAATTGTTGACAGTAGACCGTGGAACTTCTCTTCCCGGCCACACCCGAATACGGCCACAATTTTCCTGAATCGCTGGAATTACAAATTACAAAATTAGTATAATTTTGTCCTCCTGTAAGTGGTAGTCGCTTCAGGAAAAGCTACCTTATTTTCCAACTCATTCCTTTCGCCAAATTTGAATTCTGAATTTCATTTCGCAATTCAATTTCGCATATAGCGCCTTCGATTTACAATTTATTATCAATAAAAATGGAAAATCTTAAAAAGCATGCCTCCCGTTTTTGGAGGGGGTTTCTTTTAACTGACGCCTATAGGCATAGTTATATGGGGCCTGTGGGGGGGCCGGGACCCCCAATAATCAACCAGTATTTAAAATACATTGCAATTTTATACGCACACACACGCATATATACACAGATGCAGTGTAATTTAACAGTCTATAACTATAGTTTCGGCTGTCTCGATAGATGCAGAGTGCATTAGATTCAATCTATAAATAGTAAACCATGATGACAACAAATTATGACAACAAATTATGACAACTTAAATGGAGTGACAACAGAAGCAAAGCTCTCAATATGAACCTTTGTAACAATCATTTAATTTTTAATTTTTCACGATATCCATAGCAATAATGCAAATTGTAAAAATTACTAATAAATTACATAAATGATGGAAAAAAAATACTTTTTTTTTTAAATTTTTGTGTAAATATTCGCTGCTTGTAAACAGGGGCGCCGAGAGCCAACGTGGGCCTCCATGATTCCTTCCCTGGGCAGTAGCCAGAGGCGACTTAAGGGCCGGGCCACCCGGGTCCCCGTTTTGGACGAAGGCGCCAAACTGAAGTCAAGTTCAACTTTTTTTTAATTGACCTGTAAAATAATCTCTCTAAAAAGGGAAAAGTTTAAAAAAAATTTAAAAACACTTTTAGAGAAATTCTGTCAAAGACTTTTGGCCACTTTTATATATTATATAGCTCACTGTACATGTAAAAATCTGCTGTTTGCGCCGGAGGAGAGGGGCGCCAATAAGCGCCGGGTTCAAAATCAATCTCGAGCTGCCCCTGGCAGTAGCATAGATAATTTTCGTTTTGGAGGAGGGAAGGTTGAGCCCCCAAATCAGGGTTTAAGCTGGCTCAAAACATGCTGTCGCAAAAATGCTAAAATGGGAAAAAAGTTGTAGCAAAATGCTAAAAAATATTAGTTGCTTTCGTTGTTCCAAGAACCCTATCAATGAAATTATTTATATCAACGATGCTTAACAGGTGCTGTTAAGAATTTTGAAGAGGAAACAAAAAGGAACAAGAAAAGATCGCTGAAGTGCAAAACGGATATTCTGGAATCGAGGAATCCTGTTTTCAGAGAATAAACTGTGGTTAAAAATGCCTGTCGCATTTTCGCGATGGGCAATAATTTTTTCTTCGCATTTTCGAGCAACTCGTCGCATTTTGCGAAAAATGCGACTGCAGCTTAAACCCTGCCCAAAATGAACAAAAAGTATGAAATAAGAAAGCATTTTTTTTTACTTACTTACTTATTACTTAATTATTTTACAAAATCACTGCTGAAAAAAGGAACTAGCCCAAGCTACTATTATTTATTTTTTTAATAATCGAGACAGGCTAATGAAGAATAATTAAAAAACTATGCATTAAAAATGCACAAAATCTTATTAATATTATCTTATAAATATTTTATTATTATAATATGTAAATATTCAGTGGCTTGTGCGAATATTCAAAGTTCAATACTATTTACTATTAGGACCGTAACTAGGGGAAAGACGAAGAAGGCCCACGCCAGAGGCACAGGCGAGTGCGTAAAATCTGCTGAAATAACTGGCAGGGCAAAACCGTGTTCGTTACTATTGGCGCAATCAGACAATTCTGTGAAAAGTGCAAGTTTCTTCAGCTATGTTCCTGCTTACTATAAATACGTATTATGATACCAAGTCATACCAAGTCATACCAAGTTCAACTTTGGCTGAAGCGAACACCTGTCAATACAATAAACGCTTTGGTTTAAAACATTTGGTACTCTGAATACATTTGCTGTAATACTTTGGACTGAGGTAAGGCAATATTGAATTTTTATTGAAGCTTTAAAAGTGTGCGCTTTATTAAGTGATGAAAGAATCTCTTCATTTTGTCACTTCACCTTTCTGGCTCTCTCCTGCTTTTCTTCTGAAAAATTCATAACTAAATCCTTTTTACTATATTCAATACTTTGCGGAATACTCCGCCATATCAATTCTATTTAACCTTTCACTGCAAGCTGTGTTCATCATCATTATCAGAAATACAAAAATAAAAAAAAAACATAAAAAAAAACATAATTTTTTTTTTAAAAACCTAAAAAAACAACCGACAAGGATTCCTCTGCAAACAGACTTCTCCCCTTGTTGCTTGATAGTAAAAAAACGTGCGAAATATAATAATAATATAATACGAATAGCTTCATATATATATACCGACCCAATGGGTCATGATTGGTCCAGAGAACTGGGTTTTAATAGGTCAAAATAGGTGGTTTTTAGTTGGTTGGTTTTTTAAATTTTAATGTTTAACTTCTGATGATGATGCGCGCAGTTTGCAATGAAACGTTAAGTTCAATAGAATTAACACGACGGAATATCTCGCAAAGTATTGAATATAATGAAAATACTATAGGACGTCGTGAAAGTAAATTCTTTTTATTTGCTCGATATGATTACAACGACGTTCTTATGGATATCCATGCAGAAGCGTAACCAGGGGGGGTATTGTAACCCCCCCCCATCGCAATGAAATTTTGTATATTTAACATAAGAATATATGAGTTGTAGCTCTGTAACCCCTCCCATTAAGCCTATAACCACGGGCGCCGTTAGAAGGAGATGTAACCCGTCCCCCCCAATGTTGGTGTTAGGGTTCCATATCTCCAATTTCAAACAAAATGCCTTCTACTGGCATATTGTCCCCCCGCCCCCAATATTTTTAGGCCATCGGCACCAATGCCTATACCCCTCCCCCTTATGAACTTTCTGCCTACGCCACTGTATCCATGTAGTTATTTATATTGTAAAGAGCACATCTACTTTCCATTGCGATTTCTAATAACATTTAACAATAAATTAGGGTTTTTCGTTTTTCATTTTCGATTCAATTTTGTTTCTCATCTGAAACAGACCCTGCATATTTAAATACATGCCTCACTGTTTTATTTCAGTCTAAATTCCAACTTTTGTGTGTTCAAGCGATGGAGTTCAAACCGAACACTTTATGCTTTTCATTTTGATTGAGAACCTTATCAAACTTTTAATTCGCGATATTTTATATTAATTATATATATTTTTTATAATAATCTTTAAATATATAATAAATATAATCATATAAATAATAAATATAATTAAATAAATAATATATATAATTAAATAAATAATAAATATAATTATATAAATAATAAATATAACTATATAAATAGTAAATATAACTATATAAATAATAAATATAATTATATAAATAATAAATATAACTATATAAATAATAAATATAATTATATAAATAATGAATGTAATTATAATAATCTTTGGTTAAGGGGCTGAAGAAGTGCTGTAGCGTTCGGTAGAAGGAATATTATTTACGTAACTTTTGAATTTCTGATATATAATTTTAAATATCTTTTGTTGCCATTTATTTTCTCTGCCGATTTTTTTCCACGTTGACGAGTTATTCAAAGTGGCATGCCACCTTGAATAGATGCCATGTCATGCATGACTTCAGATGCCATGGCATCTGAATCAGAGACGAACAAACGAGGTTTTAATCACATTGTCTTCTATGAGAGCTGGACGGAACTGCACAAAAATGACAGATGATCCGGAAGAACGAATTATCGAGGTTTTACCGTATTCGTATAATATGTGCTTGCCCCCCCCCTCAATAATTTTGAAAACTCTACGTTTATGTTGATGTATGCAATTAACCTATAACGTTTGGCGATTTATCCGCTTTATAAAGGATGAAGTAAATTAGTCTTGGCGATAAAATTCTATAGTGTGTGGCAACCCCACTCAGGTGAACAGAGAAAACTGTCGGATTCCGAACGAAAAGAAGGGTGGGACGGCGGCCCCCTCCCCCTTTACCTTTCTGTTTACGGACAGCGGCCTCCCGCCTTGCCCCCGAGCTTGTTGTGGGAGGGGGGACCCTCAACGTTAACCCTCCTCTCTCTTGCTTCTGTTATTATCACCGTAAAAGAAAAGTTGACAGCTCACCGCCAGAAGCCGCCAGCTACCGAAATAGGGTTGCTGGAATCTTATCGCTGGCTTCGAATTTTTGTAGCCAAATGGCGATGCTTGACTCCTACGTACGCTACACACACGGGATTGAAAATGTTTTTTATTAGTTTTAGTTTTAATTAAATTTGTTCTTTGTGCCCACCGCTGTTCAGTGGCCTTGGTCCGATTATCAATAATTTTATGCATGGAAATACATAAATTACACAATTATAACTGAGGCTGGGACAGCGAAAAAAGATAACAAGCATTGCATACATTTTGAAACACTACTACGCAAAATATTTTCTACATAAATCTTATCGAATCTATAGTACACAAAAAAAAATTTGGTATATTTTATATGTTTCACACGATTTTTTCACTATCTATCTATCTATCTATCTATCTATCTATCTATCTATCTATCTATCTATCTATCTATCTATCTATCTATCTATCTATCTATCTATCTATCTGTCTGTCTGTCTGTCTGTCTGTCTGTCTGTCTGTCTGTGTCCGTCCGTCCGTCCATCCATTTATTTTCTGTTTCATAAATTTCCGCTTCTTTTTTCCTTTCCCCCCCTTCTTCTCCTTTTCATTTTTGCTTAAACGTACACACAATGTAAGCCTATAATTGTATGAAAGTTAGGACACACCCAAATATTAATTCAGTTATCTTTGTGGCCCATAACAAAGTTATTATTTAAATTGAAACGCCCTTTACCCAAATTGCAAAGCAAAGGGAACCCCAATCAAATTTCTTCAAATACTTGACAGGGAACCAATTGTTTTCTGAAACTGAAGGATTAAAGATTATTGGCAAAGCTAAATAGATCAAGCTTTATTGTTAAAGCTAAATGGTTGAAGCTTATTGACAGAGCTGAATTATTCAAGCTTGTTGGTCAAGCTCAGCGTTAAAGCTTATTGACAAAGCTAAATGGTTCAAATTTATTAACAAAGTTAAATGATTAAAGCTCATTTACAGAGCTAAATGATTCAAGTTTATTGAAAAGGCTAAAAACTAAAAGTTTTTAAAAATTAATGTTTACTGAAAAATACTTAATAAAACGAAATAATAAATGTTTATTTTCAAAAGTATACAAATGTTTATTGTCAAAAGTATATAATAAATATTTACTGTGAAAAGTATATAATAAATGTTTATTGTCAAAAATATATAATAAATGTTTATTGTCAAAAGTATATAATAAATGTTTATTCTCAAAAGTATATAATAAATATTTATTGCCAAAAGTATGCAATAAATATTCACTGTGAAAAGTATATAATAAATGCTTATTGTCAAGAGTATATAATAAATGTTTTTTGATAAAACTAAATGATAAATATTTTCAGCGAAGCTAAATGTTTTCTAAAATCAATTCATTAGAACTATTTTGTTGAAACTGAAAGGTTAAAAACTTTTTGATAAGGGGACGTTCGAGTATTACGTAAGCACATTTCTGGCCATTTTATATCTCCCCTTGTAAGAAAAAATAAGCAAATGCTTGCCCCCTTTCATGCTTAGGTAAGATTTCGGTACTCTGATTTTTTGGTGTAAGTTTTAGAAATAAGAATTCAATGTTCGATGCAAATTATAACACTTATTTCTGTTTTTATTATAATATTAAGCGCTTATTTGTGAGTTTGTTATAACATTAAACGCTTATATATAAATAGAGAGTAATCATAACAAATTATCACATTTAATGATTGATCATGTCATTGATTTAAATAATTAAATGTTTAATTACAATTAACAATTACAAATTTTAAGTATATTTTATACCTCTACTCGCACATCCAAGTACTGTAGTTCTGTCAGGGCGGTTTTCACTTTGTGACTGTACTAGTTTACTTTCTGTACTAGTATTACTTTCTGTGTCTTACGTAAGCATAGTTCATGGGCGGATTTACCACTTTGCCCCCTAGGCTATTTTTGCAGCTTGAAATGCCAATTTTTTTTTAATTTTTTAAATTTTTTAAATTTCGCCTCCCTCCCTCCCCCAATCAATGGTAGGAACATAAAAATTTTACATTCAATACACGCCAAAAAACTTTGGTACTGACAATAAATATGTTGAAAAATAAATTTATAAATTCGAACATAAACATTAAACAATATTAACTTATATTGAAGTATTATTCCTTTTTGATATATAATAAATCAAATTCAATTTTATTGAAATAAATTTTAATTTTAGCAAAAAAATAAAAGCACATCGAATACTGGTATTTAAATGGAAAGCATGATGTCTATCTTTCTTCTCGGCAAAACATCTGATCATATATATAAGGTTATGGTATTGCTTTTGTCTCATCAGACTCAATACACAAAATTTTGCCGCCCTAGCCTATCGGAAAATACGGCACTGGCATAGACTAGTTCCTCGCCCCTACCCAATTATCAGAAAAAAAAAATACGCAAATCTCAAACGTCCCCTCTCCAACCCTCTCCAAAAATGCTTATGTAATACTTGAAATACCTAACTGAAATGAAGCTAAATAATTTTGTAGATAATTTCTATAACATTTGTTTTTATTTTTTCATTATATTTTTTATTTGTTTTTACATATAAAATATTAAAATAATTAAACACATATAATTTCTTGTTTATTGTGCATTATATAAAGTGTTTTATTTTTGAGATTTTCGATAAAAGTTTGAAAGATTTAATAATGATTCCAGAAAAGCAAAGGCCTCTTTACAGCGAAAGGTAGCTGCTTAGGGGGCAAGGTAGTAGTAGTGTGGGGGGGGAGGAATTGGGAAGGGTTGCTACCGAATGGGGGACAAGGCAAGAAGGAGGGGGACCTGCCCCACTGACGACTAGTACTTTTGAGCCACTTTTAAAGATATTTTATGCTGATTTATCTCATTAAATTCATAAAATTTAAAACTTTAATTTTTCCAGGAACTCATTACCTAATTTTATATAAAAATGATCCTTTATTATTTGTGTTAAATTAAGTTAGTGTGTTTAAAATTTAAAAGCTTCCTATCTAATGAAACCAAAGGTGTAGCAGAAAATTCATAAGGGGAAAGGTTTCGTGTATACAATGGGAGTAGGTATTACAAAACCGAAGGGGTATGCAGAAAATGCATATTGGAAGAATGACATGCTTATAGTGGGAAATTTACAGGTTTACAATTGGGGGGTGCGTATTACAGAGCTACAACTCCATATATTCATATGTATATATACAAAAATTTCATCGCAATGGGGATTACAACCCCTTCAACACCCCCTGCGTACACCAGTGAACGAGAAGCCACAATATGGAACTCAAATAAGACATTAGAAAAATGAAGGACTGCTGCTGATGCGTCCGAAAGCTTGAGTGATCTTTTTCATTGCTATTTTACCAGTGTTTAACCTTTTTATGTAATTTCCTCCCTGGTACCCTGTATTTTATTTCTATAGAAATATTAAAGCTACGTTAAAATGGATGGAGTTGCAGAGTTCTTGGCAGAGTACTAATACCAAATTCCATGCTTTTGAAGCCCTTTTAATGCTGTTGTTTTAATGCAAAATCAATTTAATTTTTTGGTTCTTTAGAAAAACTATTTTTGGTTTATTTTATCATTTTCTGTTATGGAGAACTTGTCTTTATCCTCGTCATTTTCTGTTCTTATAATAGAAAGAAGATTCGGTAGACCCATGGATCTGCGCCCCCCCCCCCATCTCAAAAAACACTGTATCAAACTTTTTTTTCAAATAAGTCATATTTAGTGATGGAACATAAATTTATGGGCTAGGCGGAAAATGCCATATGTTCTAAAGATAACGTATCTTTGACTATCTTTATAATATTATCTTATTCAAAACAGTTTCATATTTTAACTTGGGATTAAAATAAAGAAAAAAAATAACAAAAACAAAATCAGATCTTGCATCATCTGTGAATTTTTTTTTAAATGTTTCCTGTGACTCAAGCTGCTTTTAAAATCGCAGAAGAGTCTCATTTTGATGACAAAAAAAAAATCGACACTCTATTGTTAGTCTCTGAAATGAAATCCTTCGACTAACATTCTATATTAGTCTCTGAAATGAAATTCTTCGACTAACACTCTATATTAGTCTCTGAAATGAAATCCTTCGACTAACACTCTATATTAGTCTCTGAAATGAAATCCTTCGACTAACACTCTATATTAGTCTCTGAAATGAAATCCTTCGACTAACACTCTATATTAGTCTCTGAAATGAAATCCTTCGACTAACACTCTATATTAGTCTCTGAAATGAAATCCTTCAACTAACACTCCATGATAGCCTTAGAAATTAAAAATGAAATCCTTCAACTAACACTCCATGATAGCCTTAGAAATTAAATCTTTCCACGGGGGGTCAGTAGGGTACGCAGAAAGTTCATAATGGGGTTACGTGGTTCAGAGGGGGTCGGAGCAGAACCTCTATATATTTATATGTATATATACAAAATTGTATTGTAATAGGGGAGTTCTATAGCCCCCATTAACACCCTGTATATATGCAAGTGTGTGTAGCTCCGCTATTCAAAACTCGACATTAATTTCACAACGGCTATCTGTATTAATATTTACCTAATATTTTCCATCTATGGACGTTTGTGGCACGGTATGTACCAGTTATATTAAAATAATCTTTATAGAGATTATTTTTAGAAAGTTCATGAGAGGTTTACACGTTTATAGCAAGGGTTTCAGAGTAAAAATTCGTATATTCATATATACAAAATTGCATCGCAATAGGAAATTGATTGATTGATTGAATTATGGCCCCATCAACTCCCCACCTACGCAAATGAGTAGCAGTGGCATTTTAATATACTGAGATGAACCATATAACCGCATTCATCTAATATTAACTACTCGATTACTACCACAGATGATTAATATTGTGTTAATGTCAATTGACATAATTAATATTAGAGTAACGCCAATTTAATGCAAAAAACGTGAGTTGATTAACACAATATTAAACATCTGTAGAAGCATTCGCCTAGGATTAACCACCTAAATTGACATTACGGACCATTAAACACTTTGTAACTCCCCTATAATATCAGCCCTTGGTAGTAACATTAACCTAAAAATATTTCCATCTATATTAATGTTAACCTGAGATACCAGTATTAACATTAATCCGTAAAATCAGCCATAAGTATCAACACCAACCTATTGCAGTGATACTATCAAAAACCTCTATAAAAATCAAATTCCAAACTATAAAATTGCTTATACAATAATTTTTGCCACCCACGTTTAAGTAGCTCAAACTAGAGCTTTTTTTATATTTGGAGAAAAAGAGGCGCCGTCCTCATCCTGGACTCGAACCAATTCCCCGCATTGAGCCCGCGGTGTCTTGATCTACTAGACGAATGAGGACAAGAACAAAGAGACTCCGTATATAAGGATGTATGATATTATTACCCTTCGCAGGGATAACACAATTGCCAAATATGGTCAACACAGAAAAGCCTCCGGGGCGAGATTTTTGTGAGTTTTTCGTGGAGAATTTATTATACAATAATTTCTGCCACCCACGTTTATGTAGCTCAAATAAAATTGCTGAAATTGTTACGCTCAACACCTACGTTCTATGGGCGTTCAAACTAGAGTCCACTAACCCATCATCACATTTTTGGGAGGGTTGAAAATAATAAAAGATCTTCGGTTTCGACTGGGTCCGAGCCAGAGGCCTCTTGTTTAGAACACAAACCTCTTTCCAACCGGACATCAAACAGTTGACGACGTCTTACCGACGCCCCCCCCACAAAAAAAAATTGTGATGGTGGGAAAATTTTTGTGATAATTGTGTTGTCAATAAGAAGGGCAATAATGTCTTTAGTAAAGTATAAAATTGCTGAAATTTTCACACGCAACAGTTTTTAGTCGGAACAGAGGTGGTTACTTTAAAAAAGCTTTGTCAAACAACCCCGAATGTTAATCTTTTCCACATATGTATATTTAGGTACAGTAACTTCCCCCCCCCCTCCTCCACATTACAGACTTTTTCAAGGGACGTGAAAAAATCGTCGTGAAATAGGAAGCGATATTATTGAAGGAAATCAATATTATTATTGTATATTATTAACGGGTTTTAATATTGAACTAGCTATTACTTTTGGTTTTTCTGTCTGTCTGTCTGTCTGTCTGCCTGTCTGTCTCTGTGTGTGCGCGTGTGTGTGTACGCAATAAAAAGGGTAAGGTAAAGGTCTTCCGTAAATGCAATAATGATGGTTATTGTTAACGTTGAAAACCTACCGAGTTACTTGAGAATTAGAGAGTGACGAATTAGAGAGTGGCGAATTATCGAGTTGCGAATTAGAGAGTTGCGAATTAGTGTTAATTGAAACTCGCTAAATTTAAATATCGACCTCAGGCGATTTTCTTTCACTGGCTTGTTCTTATTGTCTATCATTATTATTTTCTATTCTCTTCATTCAAGTCTCTTCTCCATCCTTCATTCTTCAAAAGCGATGCTGTGGGAAGTTGCGGATGGCGCCAACTGTGAGAACACGTTGTTGATTGGCCATATTTATCGCCAAAGTCAACAGGTTGGCTGGTATTGTGTTCCAACACCCCCGCGACTGTCAGCACACACATAAAAAGCTTCTTTTTGTTCTGCAGGTCCTCCACCTACCGCTTCCCTCCTGCTTCACCTGCTTGTATTTTCTCCCACTGCCAGATCCTCTATTCTCAGACACTCGACACGACATATCAAGGAGCAGGCTTTTCAAAGCGCGCTTTTTTTAGATGTTATAGGAAAAGTAAAAGCGAGGAACCTGAGCACCTATAACACCTGCCACCACCATTATAACACGCAATACTTTGTACCGTAGACCGATTTTTTTCTTCTTCTATGGTCTTTGGAAACCCCATACGGGTCACTAGTTTTTCCAGGAAAATAATATGCGCCCTCCGCCTACTCCTGGAAGGTTTTCTTCTGTTGTAAAAAGAAAATATGTAACAACACAGCTGCACCTAATTCGACGAATTCCTGTACTAGAATGTAATCACCCACCGACCGTTTTCACAATTATTTTTCGATGTCTATTTCACGATAAAATCATTCTAGCTGGGATGAAGCGAGGGGTGAATCTGTAAAAGAGCACAGTACATTTAATTTAAATATTAAATTTAAATATTTAGTTTATATGGCAAATCCTGAGGACCTTTCTTGTCAAACTGATCAATTACACCAGGGAATTTTCTGCACGTGGACACATAAATTTGTGATTTTGTGGAACGTCCGTCCTCCTTGCCGTCGCGTATTTTGCTCTGGGTATATTACGTCTTGCGCTACAGCTGAGAATTTTCTTTACAGAACTTCAATGGCCTATTGAACTAAAAGCTCAAAATGCAATTAATTGCCTATGATTCTAAACGGTATCTGAATTCATCTTTAAATTTAGATGTAGTATACGCGATAGTTCCGCAACCTAGTCATGGCATTTTCAATCTTCGTATTATTTTAATTTCAAAGAGAATATGGAGAAAGAAGCAAACACAAATTAAACATAAATTTTCCTTCATTTTGTTTAGTGGCAGTAGGAGGGGGAGGGAATACTTTGAAAATTAATATACAACATACACAGGGACCCTGTGTCATACGGAGGGACCCTGGTTCGAATCCAGGATGGGGAAAGCGTCTCTTTTTCTCCAAAATTACATAAGCTCTAGTTTGAGCTGTAATTAATACGTGGGTGGCAAAAATTATAGTATAATAAATTCCCCCACGAAAACTCACAAAATTCTCGCCCCGGAGGCTTTCTTGTGTTGACCATATTTGGCAATTGTGTTATCCCTGCGGAGGGTAATAATACCTTAACGACATATACAGAATCAGACAAATATTAATTAAACAGCCCCCCACATGCCCCTATTTTAACTATTAGCATTCTATAATTTTCAATTGGAGTGCTGAAAGAATGACCCGCACAAATCCAAATAATATACAAAGTTCGTTCTAGAATTTATTTTTGAAATTAATATTAATTTCTTTACACGTTGCTGTATTTCACAGCTCGAAAGAGATGTTAAACGTCTTCTTAGTCCGAAGTTTCTGGCTCAGCTTTTACCGGGACTTACACCTGAAAAATGCATTTTCTGATATTTTTAACCAATTTTTCTTAAAATTGCACACAATGTTAAGTTAAATGTTAAGTTTAATCAACAATGTTAAGTTTAATAAAGGAAACTTTTTCAAAATTTTCAACCTTTATAACTTAATAGGGTTTTTAGTATATTTATTATTTACTTCTTTTAAGTTCCATATTTGAAATGTCCCGCGAAGTGCATTTTTTAAATAAAAAGTTTTATATGTTTTCTAAATAATCATTGAAACCATACTTAATGAGTATGAAAGCCATTGAAAATTTGTACTCTGTTTTCAATAGTTTTTGTTTAAAAAAATAAAAACTTACCTACACTTCATAAATTGACGTTTTTATTCATTCGTTTATAATAAACGTTTCCAAAAACGTATAAGGTACCATTCCCCAGTAAAATTGTAAGTAACTTTCATTCATTATTATTGAGTAAATACGTGCAAAAAAATTAAAGTTATTTGCTAAAGATTGCATTGCGAGGAATGTTTTAAATAATGCAAAACTTCTCACAAATTAATTTCGAGGAAATCGAAACTAAAGTTAACCATTTAAACGTTTAAATCTGTGACGTCACTACACTCAAAGGCATTTTTCGATATGATGGCGTCATCGCATCGGAATAACAAGACCATCCTCAAAAAGATGAAATTTTGCTTTATTTTTCAGCATGTAAATAAAAAAAAAATAATATTTTCCCCTAAATTCACTACTTTTTTTCTGGTATAACTACACTTAAGTCCCACCCAGATATCCGAGAAATGTTCATACACCTTCTTTAATCATAAGGCGTGCCCGGCAAGAATGTTGTTTGAAGGTTTGCAGTGATTATATCTGAAATGTTTAATTTTCCCCAGATTTAAGTTTGTTGCAATGGCTCCAAGTATACAGACCGCCGTTGGAATAACTGATAAGGCTTTTGCCAAGGTCTGTTGAGTTCAATTACGATATTAATATTTAGTGATATTTGTTTTCAAACCCCTTGATTCTATTATCGCCAGTGGTTAAATGCATATTAAATCAATCAATCAATCACAATCTCTCCTCTCTTCACTTCAATTAATGAGATTTTAGAAGTGTTACATCTTAGATGCCTGTTCATTTGCTAACAAAAGGCACAAGAACTTTTAACTTTGATGCTTTAAATAGCGTTATTGGATCCATGTTTTCGGTAACCATTAGTTATTGGAATAAATAATTAAATGATATAAATGAATAAATAAATAATTGGAATAATAAAAATACCATATCGATATTTTTCACAGAAAATCCAGTATACTAGGGGCTACACTATCATGTCTATATTGTGGTCAGTCTGTTCTATTTAACTATAGTTATTTATTAAGTAATTTCGGCTTTTGTTTTTTACTTTACACAGACTACATTTGTTTTTGTTTTCATAGTTGGAGAGGTTGTTGGACTACGAATGTAAAAACTAACATTAATATTTCCACGCAGACTTTCACAGCACGTTATAATACTCAACAACAAATTTTCAGGTAATTAGCTGTGTAGATTAACAAAATTTTGGACTTGAACACTTGTGAATATAATGTTGATTGTAACCATTTTCTTTCAAAATGTCACTAAGAAAATTGAGTTCATTCTGTAAAACTGTTTTGTTACTGCAAATAATATTGTCTCATTTGAACAATGTATCAATGACCGTCCGTTTTTGGGAAGGGTGATGGTGCGATGTAGCATGAAGGTATCTGTTTGTATGCGTAGGATTCCTGTAAACTGAAAAAAGTAAGTTATTGTTTCTTTGCTTAATGATTGAAACGTCAAGAAATGGCAGTCTATTATCACATTCAACCTCCATGGTAAACTTAATTTGTTGGTGGATGTTATTGATATGTATTAAACATTCTTGTAACTTTTCTCTTCCATGAGGTTAAATCGCAAAAATATCATCCTACATAGCTGACCACCTGAAAATTTGTTGTTGATTATAACACTATTTTTTAATTCATTTGCATATTGATTATACTAACACTATAAACGCAAAGTTAATTAATGAAAGCTTAATTACATTTGGAAGAACTATTATTTACTAATTAAGCTTTTCATTACCCTCTTCCATTAACGATTTTTTGTAAACGACCTCGTTTATGACGTTGCATTGAATGCGACCATTCAGATAGATTGCATAATTATCTAAGCTTTTTGCTTTCTTGCGGCCAAATTGCTGGCAAATTATCGCAAGCCCAACTCGTTTAATTTGTAGTATTAACTTTGTAAATACTGCAAATCAAAAATACAATAAAAGTCAATACACGCCCACTCCTCAACCACTGGTGGTCCGATCCTGCTGTTTCGTCTAAAAAAAATAAAATTGTTTATTACTAACTTGGTATATACAAAACTATTACTTTTTGTTTTGAGTGGGACTTTATCCCACCCTCTCCATCTGTTTCGTTCGCTTGGTTTTACTTGATAAATGTCCTTTTTTTTTTTAAACCTAAATAGGGAGAAGCTAGACCTCGCAAGCGGTACACATACACAGGAAGAACGATGCCAGCAAAAAAGTGTTTTTACTACAAAATGAGCTAGGCTAACTTCACTTCCCAAGCCTTATGTCCCCACTCAGGGTCTTATCGTAGGTTGGGACCTACCGTTCTCCAAGTTAAGACTCTTCTACAGCATCATTATTTTTTAATTCAATTCAATCCTTCTCTCACATCACAATTCATACCAACTGACCTAATAAACGGCAGAAATGAGGATTACAGTATTATTTTTGCTTCAATTCAAGCCTCGGTTCATATCTTGCTTTACGCCAACTGATCTTTTAATGGTAGAAATGAGGACTGCTGTGATTTGAGGCTCGAAATGAAACCATCCCAGACGTGAAGCCATCCCAGCAGGCATTTGTTCAGACAGGGATCAGCAAAACCTTTTTTGGATATTGTGCCAAAGTATTACTGCAGAGTAATTTCGCCTGAAAGTGAAACCATTCATTAAAGTGTTCCGCATCTCTCTCATCAGATTATGACTGTTTATTTTACCATCTGCTTACTTATTAATGCAATTTAAGTAGATCTTTTGATATATTCTTAATTCGTTAAAAAAATGCTGTTCTTGAAAATGGTTTATAGGTTGGTCTTTATGGCGCAGGATAGCAATTTGCATCAAGCAAGGCGTTTTCTTGAAGATGTTCTTTTACATCTGCATACGATTTATAATAGTTTAGTAAGATATGGCGGCAGTAGTCTATATAGCACTAATAAATGGTTATTTTTCTATAGCTTTTGATGCAGGAAACCATGTTTTAGTTAAAGGGTTTTGAAAACAACGTATATCGAATTTTTGCTTTTTTACAGGACTTCTTTGGCAACATTAATTACTCATTAACACTAATTTTATGACAAGCAAACCTGAGTAATAATGAAGAGTTCAGATAGGGGAAAAATGAAGTTTCGGATAGAAATAGAAGTTAGGATCGTTCAAGGTTCAAGAAATCATTCGGTCTGACTGCAAATTTACGGTTGTGCACCTTTTCCACAAATATCTAACAACGTTCCTCTTTAAAAGTGTGAAGACAGAAATGGTTTTTGATGGTCTGAAAATAAATTATATACTTTTTTAATTTTAAGAACTACACTCGGCACTTTTTTAATTATTCTGCTTGTCACTAAAACTAAGATTGCGTAGCATGCGTGCACGTGCACGCATGCTACAAAACGACAACGCTACAAAACACGCATGCACGCAAAAAAATGAAAGGATTTAATCGATTGTTGATTAAAGTAGGTTTGTGGAGAATTTTTCAGCGACCTTTTTCTCCGTTTGAAAACTTTGGAATTGGTAAACTAATTGTTTGATAGAAGTCCGTAAGTGAAAGTAGGATATAATTTTCCACTTCGTCTATATATCATGAAATTAAAGTGATGGATGACTTGGCTACAATTTATTTTATTCCGCTAACTGCAATTAAAGGTTGTTCAATGTAAGGTAGCGGATCTAAGCAGCACGAATTCAACATCAAACACTCAAAATTCAGCCTTCAGAATCGAGTCGAAGCACACTCGATTTTTGGAGGAGCCATTCATTTGTGAAAAAATTGAGAAAACGCGTGTTGGCATCATTTCGCGTCGAGAGACGCCATCGCTCATAGATGAGCATATGTATATAATTTCATATCTGGACGGGGGCGAGTTTTTCAATCAATATTAAAGGAACAGGAGTGAAGAGTAGAAAAACAAAACCTTACGTTAATAGTTTGTGTTAGCCACGAACTCAAGATAATGGTAGGTGCCCCCAGAATTTTTCTCACGGGTTTTGCCTCTGTAGGAGAACCACCCCCGTAAAAATATGAAGAAGAAGAAGAAGTAGGTCCAATACCTGGACCTTGTGGGAAACCTCTCTTGCAGTGGCAGAGGGCTAACTTAATGTACGTGATCTGGCAATGGCTATCGTGATGTAGCCATTACTAACTTATGGTCTGCTGTGGAAGTTGTAGGAGAGGGGTTATTCGTTTTCGTGATGAGATTTACAGGTACACATAAAAACACCGCGGTGATGGAGGGGGTGGGGGTTAAGCGTTGTCGTTTACCCACCGCTTAGAGTGGTATATTTTCTCTTCCTTTTTTTTTCAGTTACGTGGTGGAGGAGGAAAGCTATGTTTTCTATTTTTTACTTCTTCATTTTGTTTTTGCCCCACGTCGGTTTGAGGGTGGTTGCGAGAGATTGGTCACGTTTTGTTTTATGCTAGAAATACGGGCTTCCGTTTAATGCTCACAGCTGCTGTGGTTTTGCTGATGTTCCCACACGGCAGTCCGTGGTATGGACAGCTCATTCCGATATTCCACCAATACCCCATCCAACTTCTCAATCCTTTATATTTGAAACAATTAACTCTTTTCGGGGAAATGGTTAAATTCGTAAGAAATATTTATTTTACTCAACAAAATGGTTGATTTTCTTCAAGAAAGTTGTTGATGTTTTTCAACAAAATTGTTGATCCTTTTCAAGAAAATTGTCGATTATTTTCAAGAAAACTGTTGACTTTTTTTAAATAAGGCTGTTGATTTTTTTACATAAAGCTGATTTTTTTTTAAAAGGAACTACACTAAAACCTTGAGAAGTCGTCATACGGATAACTCGTTATATTTTTCCGGCCGCATTTAGCTCTCTTTGACACATTGGCGTACGCAGGGGGTGTTGATGGGAGTTGTGACCCCCCCATTGCAATGAAATTTTGTATATTTAACATAGGAATATGCGAGTTGTATCTCTGTAACCCCCCATTGAGCCTATAACCCCCTTACGAACTTTATGCGTACGCCTATGCGTAGACAACAAAGTAATTAAACCCTCTTTTACTCGTCTCTAATTCAAGTGATGCTCCGGATAACCCTTCACTCCGGATAACTCGTCCTTTTTTTCGGGTCGCGTCTAGCTCTCATAGACAACAAAATAATTAAACCTTCGTTTACTCGTCGGTAATTCAAATGCTAATCCGGATAACTCGTCATTCCGGCTAACTCGACATTTCGGGTAACTCGTCATTTTTTCCGGTCGCGTCTAGCTCTCATAGGCAACAAAGTAATTAAACCCTCGTTTATTCGTCGTTAATTCAAATGCTACTCCAGATAACTCGTCACTCTGGAGGGAGTTGTGAAGGGCAATAAGTGAGAATAAGCGACGGGAGGGTAAGACTGACGTCTGGAAGCGTGGAAAACAAAACAGGAGTTCAAAAGACACTTTATCCACCATTTTCTACCAATCTCACAGATTCCAGGAAAACAACGAGTTGGAAAATATTTTCCAGAGACTTCGAGAATATCCAACTTAAACCCTTGACCATTGACCCAAGAGATTTTAGTTCAAAACACTAAAATTCATGAATTCGGAGTATAGAATATTTTTAAAGAAAAAAGTTGATTGTTCTAACAAGTATTTGATTTCGTCAAAATTATACAAATATTTTATATCATAATACGCATGTATAAAAAGAAGTATTGAAACTTGAATGTTCAAACAAAGCTGAAAAAAAAAAGAGGTAAGCACACCTTGTTTTCCTAATTTATGTGGTGTATTGTACTTTCAACAATTAATTTATATTCTTGGCAAGAATATCAGGATAAATTTTAAATTAAATGATTGTTGCAATAATAAATATTGAATTAATTTTCAATCGTTACTCCGCTGAGCCACACTACTCCGCTTAAGTCGTCATAATTTTTTGGTCCCTTGAGTGAGGTCAAGCCGGGGTCAGCAGGGTCGCGGCCTCAGTTGCTCCATCAAACTATTTATATATATAGAACAACCCCAGGGCGCCGTGTGCCCCATATGACCTTTGCCATGCCACTGTTGCCCCTTTATTCTCGCTACAGGGCTGGTGAGGATTATCGAGGATTTAGAGTAATATTTTTTGAGGATATTGCCTATACTATGTAAGCCTGATATTCGAATGACTTCATAAATTTTAACAAATTGAGGCAACATATATTGCCCAATTTAAATACAGTTAAGGCTTGATGCGGCAATTAATTTCATTAGAAAAAGTATCATTGATTAATTGTGTGTGCTATAAATGTGTCAAATTATAGGAATATGTAATAGAAATTATCAGATGCCCAGTACAGTCAACGGGGTCCAACCAAAACCGTAGTCCAAATTGTGAATTAATTGTGTACTATTAATGTGTCAAATTATAGGAATATGTAATAGAAATTATTAGATACCCAGTACAGTCAACGGGGTCCAACTAAAACCGCAGTCCAAATTGTGAATTAATTGTGTGCTATTAATGTGTCAAATTATAGGAATATGTAATAGAAATTATTAGATACCCAGTACAGTCAGCGGGGTCCAACTAAAACCGCAGTCCAAATTGTGAATTAATTGTGTGCTATTAATGTGTCAAATTAGAGGAATATGCAATAGAAATTATTAGATGCCCAGTACAGTCAACGGGGTCCAACTAAAACCGCAGTCCAAATTTTGAATTAATTGTGTGCTATTAATGTGTCAAATTATAGGAATATGTAATAGAAATTATTAGATGCCCAGTACAGTCAGCGGGGTGCAACCTAAACCGTAGTCCAAATTGTGAATTAATTGTGTGCTATTAATGTGTCAAATTATAGGAATATGCAATAGAAATTATTAGATGCCCAGTACAGTCAACGGGGTCCAACCTAAACCGTAGTTCAA
>QLNU02015359.1:66249581-66260674 GCA_006491805.2 Dysdera silvatica | reverse complement strand
AGAGAAAGACAACGAGTTGCACATAGATAAGTGTGGGAGGTGTTGAGATTCTACATATTCATGTGTAATTTAGAACCACTATTTAACCACAAACTAGTAACGAAAATGCAGTGGCATAAGTAAAGCACTCAATCTAATTGGCTAATTCATGAATTAAATCGTTCCATCAAGTTACCCCTTTCGTTATACAATAATTTTTGCCACCCACGTATATTTAGCTCAAACTAGAGCTTTATTGTTTTTGGAGAAAAAGTGGCGCCGTCCTCATCCTGGATTCGAACCAGGGTCCCCGCGTTGAGCCCGCGGTGTCTTGACCTACTAGACGAACGAGGACAAGAACAAACGCATTTTTCTCCGTATATGAGGATGTAAGATATTATTACCCTTCACAGGGATAACACAATTGCCAAATAATGGTCAACACAGAAAAGCCTCCGGGGCGAGATTTTTGTGAGTTTTTCGTGGGGGAATTTATTATACAATAATTTTTGCCACCCATGTTTATGTAGCTCAAGCTCAAGCTTTTGTTTTTGGAGTCCTGTGGAGTTCTGTGTTGACAATTATTTGGCAATTGTGTAATCCCTGCGAAGGGTAATAATATCTTACATCCTAATATACGGAGAAAAAGAGCATTTGTTCCTGTCCTCGGTCCTCTAGTAGGTCAAAACACCGCGGGTTAAACGTGGGGACCCTGGTTCGAATCCAGGATTAGAACGGCGTCTCTTTTTCTCCAAAAACGAAAAAGCTCTAGCTTGAGCTAAATATACGTGGGTGGCAAACATTATTGTATAATAAATTCCCCCACGAAAAAACTCACAAAAATCTCGCCCCGGAGGCTTTTCTGTGTTGACCATTATTTGGCAATTGTGTTATCCCTGTGAAGGGTAATAATACTTTAACCCTTTCGTCCAGTCAGAACTTTTTTTCCAGCGTAATCCATTTGAGATTCTGAAACCCCTAGCTTACAGTAAGATACACCAAATCACATGTGAAAAGTGGGAGTATTTATACAGGGCGGTCGCTGAAGTGGAAGGGTCGTAATACGGGGTACTCGGTATTCTAATTGCATACATAATATTAAGTACAGCTTATGAAAGCGCAGCTTCTATTGCAAGAAAGTTGACAGGAAAAATAAAACTTTTAATTTAATAAAACTGCCTTTTATGCTAATACCTGATTTATTTACCTTTTAATTCGTTTCACCGTTTTTCTTTTCTTTTTTCGATTAATCATTTTGGAAGAATTTTTTGTTTCACGCACGAGCGATTAACGCCTACGCAATATTCCGTTAATTAAAAGAGCCGGTTAATAAATAAACATCGGCGTGGGTTAATCAACTCCAATTATGATTTATTAAACACGTTATGTAACTATTTAAAATAAAGGTCATGAATTCAATTTTTACGCGGGTCATATTTAGGGTGGTTATCAATTAACCACTTTAATGAGGACAGCGGACTGGAAGTAAAATCGAAACTGGCAACGATTGTGAAACGATTATTTGATGCTAGACGATTATATCGATGTGATATTTGTAGCTCGCTTTTCACCTTTAGAAATATCGATTTAACAATCGATTACAGATTACTCAAAAATATATTTTTTGAAATATTAAATCAATTTTAAGTTGGAAATTTAAAAATGACCAATTAAATAAATAACATTTTCAAATATTTTTCCAGTTATGTTGTTATAACTAATATTAATTTATTAATATTAATTTATTTGTTATTATAACTAATATTTTTTCAGTTATGTTGCTACATGGCCGATGTTCTGATTCAATAAGTAATTACCGTTATTTACGTTCCTTGCTAATTTAAAGCAGAAATTTACTAAAAAATTTGTAAAAAAATTTAAAATTTAAAAAAAAATAATTTATTAAAAAAAACTAAAATGCTGACTTTTTTTATTTATTTATAGTAACTGTAATATTATTTGCCGAATATAGGCCTTTTTACTTAACACTAGCAATAGCTGATAAATATAAAAGACTGCAATAAAAAAATTCCAAAAAACAAAAATTATTAATAATAAAAATGTGAAGCAAAACAAGACAATAATGAAATTGCAATTGAATTTTTTTTAAAAATATAACTTCAAAAAACCTAATAATACAGTGAAACCCCTCTTAACGGTCACCCCGTTTTTACGGTCGTATAAAAATTCCCCGGCCGAAACTGTTTCACAACAATGTATTTCAAACCCCCTGCTTAGCGGTCACCCCTAGATACGGACACTGTTTTTATGATTCATTCTATTACACCAGAACCCCTGTGCGGACAAAATACGAATAAAATTGAACTTCGACCTTCACGGCGTTTCTCACAACAGGAAACTAAGTAGGAAACTGGTAGACCACACTCGATACCAGTACTCAGGCTTGACCATCGATATTTGATAATTTCATTTGGTAAATAATGCTTCCGAAGAATGGCAACGAACAATCGTTTGTTTACAGTTTATTTCTCCTGAAGAAGGTCAGCGCATTGCCTATCTCGAAATTCATCGAGTTGTTAGTTATTTTTAACTATTAAATTTATCATACACACAAAAACGTTGTTTCCTCTTTTATATTCTTTAATTTAGTGCATAAAATTAGTTTACATTTTGTTATTTAACTAAGAATATGCTTAAGAAAACCTTAAAATAATTTTCTTACACAAACCAGCATGCGACTAACTTACCAGAGCTATATAAATATCCCTACACGTCTCTTAAAATTATTATTTTTTTAACAAATCAAGTAATAAAAAAATATTTATATTTATAACTTTACTAATGTGTTATTAGTCAGTACCTAAGAAAAGGATTTCTTTTTATAAAAATGGATCATATTTTTGCCAATAGCATGATCAACACCTAAGGAAGTGCTCATTTATTGTACATCCCCGTCTGAAAGTTGTTGACAGTAGATATTTTTATTCGTAAATAGATGGCGTTGGTTTTCTTCCCAATTCTGACTTCGCTAGGGCCTTTGATATGGTCAATATGGGCGTGAAACCCTTTCATCGCGTGAACACAATAGAAGAAAAAGCAGTCCGTCACATAATACTCTCAAAAACAGCTCAGTCGGCAGACTATGTGGATATTTCGGCAATGGGTGCATCGTGTACGTTGTATAATCGGCATGACAGTCCAGTACAAAAGTGCTGGTAATTTGATTTATGTACCTGGGTAGGTACGTGGGCCCGTCTGACTCTGTGGACGTTGTCCAGGTGTAAGTTGCAACACCTTCTGCCTTTTCCCCGTCCCCCATTTTTACGAAAGGGTGGATAGATTGTTGTCCACAATATAAATTCCAAAACATGTACAAAGTTCTATGAAAATTTCATAATAGTTTGGGGAGATTGGGTGCCACTCACGGACAATTATACCGAAATAGAAATGATAAAGTTCAACTTGTGAAATATGAAGTTTAACACATCTATATTTCGCACGTTCGCGATTCTAAATGGAAAGATTAATGTTCTAAGATTATAGTAAACACTTTTATATAGTTTCATACAGTGTTCCTAAAATTTAAGTCTAACTTCTGTTCTTAAATCAACCAGTTACGGACGAAAGGAAGGGACACAAAAGAGTTTTGTTCGTTAAAGAAAGGGTATCTTAAAAAAATAAGGAATTAACCAGATGCTACATATACTTTTCAAGAACAAGAGAAATCGTTCACTTTCGATCTTTCTTTTATTTTTCGTAGTTTAAACCATTCTCTTATTACCATTCTTTGAAATCGTTCCATTGTGTCATTTGCCGAATGAAGATGAAAATAACCATTCTCGTTCACGGTGTGAAATTGGGAAGCAGTTCACGAGTGTCTATTCAACAAGAGGTTAATTTGGACGCACAAACTCACCTCATCCTACAGTAATCAAATTTTACTTTTTAAATTTAATTACGCATACTAAAATATAAAAGAGGCCCTTCTTATATATAAAATATAGCGAGTAATATACTACAATTTTTTTTTTCAAATATTAAACTCAAAACATCAAAAATAATGCCAAACTAAAATAAGAAGGGGCGGGAGGGGAAGAGGGTTAAATCTCTATCTCGACCCATTTATCTACCCACATATTTATTTATTTATTTATTTATTTATTTGGTTGTTGGGTGGATGGATGGATGGATGGACGGACGGACAGACAGACAGACAGATAGTTTTTTGTTTGTTATAAAGCAGTTGACATTTTATTGCGAATTTTGACTACCTTTGGGAGAATTTTGAATACACGTCAAATTCTTACACGTAATAAATGCCCGTATAAACAGTGCGTGGTGGTGATGGCATAAACTTGTGTGGTGTTGGGAACTTTCTGGGGTTTTTTTCTGTGGCGCAGTATAGCTCAGATGCTCTTGCGCCATAAAAAAGCCAATCAATCAATCTGTTTAAGGAATATTAGAAGAAATAGGTAGAAACGTCATTGCATATGTTTGTTCTACATATTCTTTACTTATCTTAATTTATATAGCTTTAAAATCAAGAAAGAAATCAATTTTTGAATTAAAATAATTATCAAATCACAGCGTGGTTTTCTTTTCAGTTTAAACAACATGATAATATAGAATTTACGATTATGATTTTACGATTATGATTTTACGATTTTTCCGTTGAAAATCTCGAAATCCGATTGCTTTATCATCCTTTCAACTGAAGCAAGAAAGAGCCCATTAAAAGTATCTTAATTTTATCTTTAGCTTAACTAATTCAATGTTTATATTTTGTCTAGCTTAACAATTTTGGTATTTCTTTCAAAGTCGGGTTTAGCAACGTTCTTGGCGTACTTCTGACCACCATAACCAACTTTCACGATAATTTGGCGCCGTAAGATGTCGCCAAGTCCGCAAGTAATGCAAATATATTTTCCTGAGGTCAAGCTTTGAACGGTACAATAATAGTCAAGATGATATGCAGAAGATGCATTGTCTGTCTCAGCACCGCTCTGCAACCAGCATGCTGTCTGCGCCAGTTTGCCTGTGAGATTAGCCGCCCCAAGGGTACAGCACGGGCGATAAAGGGCCTTTAAAATTGGCAAACACTGAAGCTGATTTAAGCTGATCCGGTACTTGCCATCAGCAGACAATTTTTAATCCTGATTTGTGGGTACTGGGGGTGAAACTACTGATATTACAAATGTCACGTGGACATTGCGGGTGATTCATGTCTGTCACGTGTGACTTGTGTACCAAATGTACATTTCAGCATGCCGGAGTAATCACACGCTCTGCTGAAAGGTGCCCCATGAAGGCGGTATATCTTCTGTCAACTGCCATATCAACTTCGATATCTCGAACGAAAACTAACATATCATTCAAGTGAGAAAACGTATATCAAATAATATCATTTTCCTTATATGTGAGAGAGATATTTTATGCATTAGAGAGCGCATATTATTTCACTACATGTTTTAATATACATACATTATCCCCGTACCCTCTCCGAGTACCATAAAATATGGGCATATCCTTATCATATTATACATAAGAGTTCATGTTGCTGTCACGAAGATGGCTCTAAAGTAAGTAGGCCCAAATCCATTTCTCCTCCATTTTAAATTATGAAGAAAAAGTGAATAATGGTATCAGCTATGTGTCAGGGGAGGATCTGGTGAGGGTGGGAAGAGGTAATCCCCCCCTCGTCAGGCTTAAATAGGAAAAAATAAAGACGATGAAGAATATTTTATGTCTTGTTTGGTTCGACGGTAATAAACAAAAGTCTCACACTGGCGTCCAAAGTTTCTAAATCATCGAGAAATGCGATTCAGACGTTTTCCCACGTATCTATAAGCTTCTCACCCCATAAACTACTTTTTCAGTAAGGGTTACTTCAGCATAACGTAGTTTTTTATCCTTGAAGCGCCGTCAAACTTGGCTTCGAACGCGGATGACAGAAGAGACTTTTAATACACACCCACAGAGACATTCATATTGATGTAAATAAAGTGATTGACAAATTTTCAAAGAAACCAAGATGGCTCGACTTTGCACTATAAACTTCAAGTTTTTTAAAAAGTCGCTTATTATAAAAATAGTAAAATAATTACAATGTTTTTATAGTTTAAATTTAAACTTGTTCTATTAATTACATTGTAAATTATCGTTTTTGGTTATTGTATATGTCTCCTTTACTAGCTTATCCTTCTGTCATACTTGACTATAATATGCCTTAAACCATATAGTTTAATTAAAGAAAAGCCCAGCTTTAATTCATTGTCTTAAATTAAATATGTTAACGAGTATAAAGCAGGGTTGTCCAACCTTATTGTATATGGCTTCTTTACTAGCTTATCCTTCTGTCAGACTTAACTATAATCTGCTCTAAACCATATAGTTTAATTAAAGAAAAGCCCAGCTTTAATTCATTGTCGTAAATTAAATATTTTGGTGAGTATAAAGGAAGGCTAGTAATATAACAACATTTACCTAAACTATTTAATAGTCCAAAACTAAAAATTTTCCTGGTGAGGGCATCCCGAAATCCCCCCCCCCCCCGTAATAACATCCTGGATCCGCCCTTGTTACCTGCAGATAAGAACTAATGAAGCCTAAATCCTGAAAAAATCAAAAGTGAAATGATAAAATGTTATGGGATCCTCTATAAATATATCGATCATGACAAATCGACATTTATAATCTCTTCATTATAGTGAGTATTCGTTACAGGAGGAATTGATTGTAAATAAGTTATTTAAAATGTATAATTTTATGTACAGTAGGATTTTGATTTCTCGGACTTCGATTATCTGACTTAAGCAGTTATTGGAATTTGACTACCCAGTTATCCGTACTTCGATTTTTTTCACCATCAAATTACCCGAACTTTGTAATTACCTTAATCACCCAGTTATCTAAACTTTGATTACCTTAATTATCCGACTATCTAGATTTGGATTATCTTGATCATCCCGTTATCCGGAATTAATTACCTGGATCATCATGTTAATCGTATCTTGATTTTTCATCGGAGAATGGCATTTGGCTTTGTCATAAAAAAAAGGAGACCTACTCATCCTCTTTATTGTTATTATTATTACGTCCGGATAATTCGAATTAATCATATAATCGTAATTTTTCCGCATGTATAAAAGATAACAAAATTCAAGGACTGGCGTAGATTTGAAGCTGTAGAAAGGTCTCATGGAAAATACAAATTATTCTTTTTTCTAATTAAAAATGATAACTCTCTTAATTAATTAAAATAAAAAAAAAAGTTTACCCTACTTGTTATTTTTTCCGTAGAGTAGTGAACAATGCCGAGAAACAAACTCAAAGGGGGAGAAATTACAAAAAAAAAGAAAAAAATGAAACTATTGTCATCTTTAAAAAAGAACAAAAAGCTAGCCACATATTTTACTTGTAATTTTCTTACCTTAATTATTGGAATCTACAACTGTAACCATTACCTTCTAAATTAGTTATCGGCCCCCTCTTCATTATCCAGCAAGAACCAGTTTGCACTGAACAACTCGACAAAGGACCCTCCCACCGAGCCACGTTCCCACGTAAAGCTGGGACCCACCAGAAGCCACTATTTATCCCGAATCTCCACCTCTTTCTCCAAGCTGTGATCACTGTGAACTACAATTAACAACAACTTCAGTTCATAGTTAATTACAAAACCCATTAGCCCCTCATTAATATTAGTCTTTGGAATGCGCGTCTGCTACTGTTTGTACAGTCGGATGGCCAAAATTATACAAGAATTACGTGTGGAGACTTCTCAATATAGGATCGCTTTTTAAAAATAGCACTGTAACCTGTTTGAACCCTGGGACACACTGTGGGAAGAAAGGATGATGATGACTATCTCAGTGGATTTAATGCCCAGACTGGTGGTTGAAGAAGGGACAGTCCACGGCGAAGATAATTGTATTTCCATGTGGCATTTGCTGTTTTTCATCTACTGATCTTCACGTTTCCTGGTTAAGTGAACAGGGTAAATTACCACATCTACTTCCCGATATCATTGTCTTTGGAATTGATGTCCAGACGTATCAGTAATTCCTCAACAGTATAATGGCGAAACACACGATACAGGGCAACAAATCCCATCTCCAAGCTTTCAGAGCACGTCGGATTTTTAGGTAAACAAAAGAGTTTCTCGATTAAGATTGATTTATTTTGTGGGGAAGAAAATGAAAACACACACACACATGGAATTCTAATCCGAAATCTTTAATTTCATTCTGAAGTCTTGAAGTGTTACCATCTTATAATGATGGCTACAAAATCAAACCTCAAACAATTGATGCAATTGATAAAAAGTTGCTATTATATCTTCATTAATATATCTACTATACATAAAAATACTACAAATAAACTACGTTTAAAGTGAAATGCTGCAGGATAAATCTAGAATCAATATTGCACACACACAAACTGCAGAAAAGACTTAAAAATTTAATTAATTTGCATATGTAAACAACGATTTAAAGACATTTGCAGACCCATTAGACCAGTGGCAGGAAACCTAATTATGTAAGCGAATTACTTAACACATGGTTGCCATATACCAAAGATATACTTCCAAAATTGTATATTAAAAGAATTCATTAAGTTTCAGTATACTTTTGATTATTACAAAAATGTTGATTTTTTTATATCTGTATTATAGTTTTGTAACAACGTTTCTTATTTTAAAAAGTTACAAAATCATCGAAGCAAGAATATCTAAGAGTGTTGTACAAACGTTTCGGGAAAAGTCTTTCGTCGAGCAACTACTGACCACTGCATTAGAGTTTGAATTATATGTATATTATATATGTATATATATTATATGTATATATATTATATGTATATATATTGTCACTGACATTATTCTGTCGTCTACTGATGTCACTGACATCATTTAGTAAAATATTCCTCATTTGTGTGTGACAAAATCATTAATACATATTGACATAAGTTCCGTTTTTTTCAAACCTGGATATGGAAGAACAGTTTTACAAGATATAAATATTTGGAAGTTACAAAGAAGTGCAATTATTATATAGATACAAAAAGTACAATTATTATATACAAAAAGTACAATTATTATATAGATACAAAAAGTACAATTATTATATGGATACAAAAAGTACAATTATTTTATATATAAAAAAAAATACAATTATTATATTGACACCAAAAATGCCCTGCGGTGGCGCAGTGTGGTAACGCGTTCTCCTATTGCGCGGCTAATCCGGGTTCGACTCCCAGCAGTGCAAAAAGAACGCTTACTCAGAGATCTCATAAAGATCGCACTGCTCACTGTAGTCCGGGGTTTGGTTCCCTAGGCCTTAAGAGGTTCGGATTCCTCGGAAAACAGTAGGTCCCGGCGCAGCATGACCACTGTAGTCTTTGAGCCGTAAAACCAAAAAGACAAGTGATACCAAAAATACAATTACTATATAAATATAAAAATTACAGTTATTATATACATATACAAAAACTACAACATATAGAAAATGCGAAGTACAATATCATTTTGCAATAATCAAAAATTTTCTTCTTTTTCTCTGTAGCAGTCTGTACAACGCAATTTCTTTTAGCCGGCCACCTTTTTCTCCAGTATCACTCCGTTTTGTAGTTTTTTTTATTTTAATTCGATTCAATTCAGTTTATTTATTTATTTATTTATTTATTTATTTATTTATTTATTATAGTGAGATAAATAAATTTTGATTGATTACTACGAAATAAGAACAAAATAGTATTAATATAATATATATAAATAATAATTTTGACGGCAGATATAAAGCCAAGTTTCAATTGGATCCAATAACACTAAGCTTACGTGGAAATATTTGACGAAACAATACGCAATATAAATGAGAGACAAAAACGTTTTAAAAGCGTATTTATGGCAAGATTGAATTTAATCTACGCGTTTCGGGCAATAACAGTCCACCCTTCTTCGGCAGTGAACACCGTGGAATACTGTCAACAAACGAGGTTGACCCGCGAATCAACCTCGTTTGTTGACGATATTCCACGTGTTCACTCCCGAAGAAGGGCGAACTTTTATCGCCCGAAACGCGTAGATTGAACTCAATCTTGACATAAATACGCTTCTAAAACGTTGTTTTTTGTCTCACATTTAACACTAAACTTGTTACTTTAATCTTAGTACCTTTGAAAGCCTCCCATCTATGACTTCTAAAATACATAATTTTGAAGAGAAATCATATTAATTTCTTCTTTTTAAATAAAAAATAGAGGCTTTTTTATTTGTTTCTATTCTGTTGCTTCCTCTTTCTTTTTCTCTTTCTTCATTAATTTTCTCCGCTCTTTTCCTCTTCATCTTCTTTCACCAACTCTTTTTGATATGAAGTAAAGCTGCGCTTTTTAAAAAAAAAAAAATCTTATTCATTGTTAACTAGTGATAATGGGGCATTGTTCTTCCTATAATAAGCCTTTATGAGACATATATACTACAAAGGAAACGAAGGTCTCCAAAAGGAAATAAATTAGAACATCCTATATATTAATTAAATATATATTAATTATATATATTATTATATATATATTAATTAAATGAGAAGAGAGAGAGAATAAAAAGAAATTAAAATTCGTTTCTTTTAACGAACTAAAATCATGATCAACAATATATAATTTTTTTATTAAAGTATTAAAATATTTTTCTAAATTAAATTTATTAATGAATTACGATATTTTCTAATTAAATTTATTAATGAATTACAATATTACTTTTTATAAATTAAATTTATTAATGAATTACAAAATTTTTATAAAATTAAATTTATTAATGAATTACAAAATTTTTGCCGATTAAATTTATTGAATTACGATATTTTCTCAATTAAATTTATTAATGAATTACAGCCTTTTATAAATTAAAATTTATTAATGAATTACAAAAATTTTATAAATTAAATTTATTAATGAATTACAAGTACCATAAGTGAACTAATATATTACAATATTATTTATGAATTAATAATTATTGACAAAATATAAATCATTTAAGTGCTCTGAAAGTTATATTAACGAAATAAAATAATTTTTGTTATTATTATTATTGACCTAGAAATTATTATAGGTAGCACACAAAAATTATCATAGGTTGAAAATTATTTATGATTGATTGTTTG
>QLNU02015359.1:66239016-66249481 GCA_006491805.2 Dysdera silvatica | reverse complement strand
GTATGAAGTATTTTCGAACAAGGTTAGGTATGAATTAGCTTTATGTTGAAAGAGAATATTGCGCCTGATAATTCGGACATCCATTTTTTTTAGCCTACCTTAGAGTAGAGTCGTTCCTACCTTAGAATAGTGTCGTTCCTTATAGAGTAGGTTCGCAGATTATATATAAATCACTATTTAAGGTCGCAGCAATAAAAGATTGGTAATATCTGTTCTAGGAATAAAAGGTATCTCCTTCAAAAGGTAACATTATTTCAGCCTTTTTTTATAACTCTCTTTGAAAAAAAAAGTAGAACTTGAAAAAATTGCATCAGGAGGTTTGGAACATCGCGTTTTGTTCATGTTAAGTGAAAAAAAAAATCCAAGGGCCATTGATTATTAGTTCATGTTGACCATATTCTTCTTGTTAAAAAAATTAAAAGAATAAAAAATGCAAGCATGGAAATTCCTATACGGTTTCTGACGAGGATTCAGGAAGTAATTGGTGATAAAAGTTGTTTATCTTAACAAGTTTCGACTGTGTCATTATATTTTTCACTATTGGGTAATTCATATACTGTAAACAATCCACCTAATTTTTGCTATATCTTCTTCTTTCCGTATGAATTTTAAACGTAAAAGGCACCTATCTCGCGGAATACTGAATATAGGGACCCACTTCTTATACGGCATGTCTCATTTAATTTGCTTTTCAGATATTGCGGGGCTTTCTTTTTCAAATTAATTTGTGGCAACACTATGTTAACCTAATTTTTCGACGCCATTTCCCTAGCTATATGTACTCATTTCGTAGCTTTGTGCCAAATTTTGGTGAATAATAATAATGTCATTGCACACTTGATGGGTATTGTGTAAATGTAATGTTTTATGCACTGTGCAACCACAAAATCATGTAACTAGCTTACATCAGGCTCAAAAGCACCGCAATATCTCAGAATTATGCCTGCATTATATTCTTCTCCGCTATCTCTAGCTCCTTATAATCTCCAAACTGGGGAGAGGATAGATTTCACAAATTTTTCGTATAATTTTCTTTTTATTGTTTATTTGTACCCCCCCCCCTGAATTTATCTATCAATTCCATTAGGTTAACTATATATCATCTTCATTGTTGTCGCCAGTAGTAAAAAAGTTTTTATTGTGATTAAAAGTTTACTCTATTGTCATTAAGATTTTACTTGATTGTTATTAAAATCTGACTCCATTGCTATTCTAATCAACTTTATTATGCGTTATTAAAAATAACTATATTGTTATTAAAATTAGCTATTATTATGAGCATTGTCTCTATTGCTATTAAAATTAGCTAATATTATGAGCTTTGTCTCTATTGTTATTAAAATTAGCTAATATTATGAGCATTGTCTCTATTGTTATTAAAATTATCTCTGTTGTTATGAAAATGATCTCTATTGTTATGAAAATTATCTCTATTGTGAAAATTATCTCTATTGTGAAAATTATCTCTATTGTTGTGAAAATTATCTTTATTAGTAGGGGGAAACTGTTGTTTCTACGCCATGGCGGGAGGTGGCGGGCCTTAGTCAGACGGGGTTGCACGGATGTGGGGTCCCCCTAGCGATTAATTTTGGAACTTTCGGTGGATTTGGACTCTTTTTGCAAATTTTTCTGTTTAGTTGTCAATGTTTTGATCTCCACCATCTCCTGTGGGACACCATCTCTTATGGGAAACGCATCAGATGGGAGACAGTCGAGGCGATGGATCCCTTTCCGTTCCTAGAGAAAAATAATAAAAAAAAATAAATAAGATTAAAACTGGGGAGAAAAAAATGGATGATCTATGAGGCAACTTATGGGAGGGGAAATGAGTGGCTGAATCGCGAAAAATATACACTTACCACGGTGTGAAGGCTCGCAGAAACGTTTAGGAGCGGGATTAAGATAAGGCTTGCTGAGACGCTTGGGAGCAGAACTCGAGGAATCACTCATTCGTTTACATCCTTCGAAAAGGCTCGGCTGCCTACATTCCATTATAGCGGCTTGAACCGATTCTTCCCGAACCTAGAAAAAATAAAAATAAATTAGAGAATTTGCAGCTAAAGGGCGGAATAAGAAGAAACAACTACTTATATAAAGAATTCTTAAGGAAAAACAGTTTTAAGGAAATAGGATATTTAATGAGATAGAAGGCTTGATGCGAGGAGATTGGGTTGAGAACAGGATACCAAGAACTGCTTGTTTGTGGTTTTACGGCTCAAAGACTACAATGGTCATGCTGTGCCGGGGATACCAAGAAAGTTAACGTGTACTGTCTATCTCGAGGAACTGTAGAAAAGTGGTCGGGAAATAAGGGGTAGGGGACTGTTAGACGGAGAGGAGGGATAAATAAGGTAACCCGCATCCATTTCATGTTCAGACGGGGAAAAGAACAAAGATACCGACCAGACATTGGGCGTCAACAAGGAAAACACGCTGGCAACCCTATGACGGAAGCGCCCCCTAGAAAATATTTGGGGATCGAGATTAATTAAATGAAAAATGTGCAGCGTCCCCAGGAGAAAAAAACATCTGCAGCAGCGCCCCCTGGGGGTTATGCATTACCATCAGATGGGTATATAGTGCCCCCTACAACAACCAATAGAAATACCCTTCGAAACAACAAAAATTGAAAAAAGTTCCAAAATTTGAAGCTAGGGGAGCAAGGATCGTTAAGAAAGGAAACACATGACTACGTGATACAAATAGGCGGCAACCGGTAGAAATATCCCTTAAAAGAATAAAAATCAAAAGAAATACCAAAAATTGCCGCTAGGGGGCCCCACATCCGTGCAACCCCGTCTGGCTAAGGCCCGCCACCTCCCGCCATGGCATAAAAACAACAGTTTCCCCCCTACTTTTCTTGTTATGAAAATTATCTCTATTATTATGAATTAACGTTATGAAGATAAACGTTATTAAAATAATTATTAATCCTATTGTTATTAAAATTAACTCTATTGTTATTAAAATTTGTAATGATGTTAAAATTATTATAAAAAAAATTGTTTTCATTGAAATTTCTCCCAAAATGTAGAAAACGCATATTCCTTAGTTGTTCTGATAGCCACGAAATTAAAGCTTAAACTGATAACTGTTCGCAGTTTATACACACTTCTATGAAACTCATAAATATTTAATCAGTAGTTAAAAGTCATCATAATTATTGACTAATGACTATTAACACCAGCGTCAAACAAGTCATATTAACTTCCTTGTATCTAAAGTATTTAATGATTCATACGAAATTAGTTGCTGAAAGGTTGTTTAATCGATGAAAATCGAAGGTTACCAAACGATAGCCGAATTTGAATTCCCTTCTGCTCGGATTTCGCTTCGATACTGTTAAAAGAAACAGGACATCGTCGGTTCGTTTTAAAAATCGTGGCTTTCATCGGCGTCAGGGAGCCTTCAAGTATTACGTAAGCAATATTTTGGCCATTTTATACCCCTCTCCCCCTAAGCAAAAATTAACATTAGCTAACATAGGAAAATAAGCACAACAGCAACTCCCTCTCTCCCCAAAGGTGCTTACGTAACACTCCCTCAGTTTTGTTAAATGCCTGTGCACAGCCAACGATTAAAAGGACATTTAAACAAACGACGTTAAATGATTAAAATATGCAAATGAAATCTCCGTATTAATTAAATTCTCATAAGGAAGAAAGAAAGTTCGTATTAGAAAAACTATAGAAACCATTATAGGGCCATTAATTATGCATAATGATTATGTTAAAAAGTAATGTTTTCCCCCGCAAGGGGAATGATATCTCTGCTATTATTATATGCCCTTGAAAAGAAAAATTATAACACAGTATGTATTTTTGCGCGTGAGTTGTGTTACGTAGTACTAATTTCTTTCACATTGCATTGTATTATATTGCACTAAATTGTGTTACATACTTTTTCGTTCTTCAATATTTATACAAATTTTGATTCGAGTTTATCATAAAATCTTCGTTTTTATGTGAAAAGTCTAACACAGTAGAGCACCGATTATAGGGGACACCCAGTTATTCGAACAAAATTGTTTAACATCCTTAAATGTTAGCTTTTAACAAAAGGAAGGGATGTTCTAGCAAACCGAATGGAAAAATAAGAGGATACTGACAGTTGTTAAAATTGTTGTCTTAAAATCAGGTTGTTCGAAAATTACGTGAATATTTGTCAGAGTTGCAAGGTATTGAACCCTTTTATAATTTTATCCAGTGATGTTGCATTGCTTCCGGCGGGAGGAAATTGTTTTCACTATTATTTGTTTTACGTTTTGTAATTGTTACGAGAGTATTTTGGTTGGTTATGCAGCGGCCTTGGATCACAGCTTTTTATGATTTATGTTATAGGTTTGGATGTTGGCAGCATATGAAATTGATTATATGTGTATATAGCTACTTGAACATGTGAAAATAGCACAACAGTTTTGGAAGTTCTATGTTTGTAATATTTGTGTATGATTAAGAAGTAAAAATATTGTATTATTGTATTGAAAGGTACCGGCAATTTCCTGAAATTAACTAGTAGAATTTCCCTTAATAAGGGAATATAAATTGATTGTTTGGATTTTTTATGGCGCAAGAGCATCTGGGCTATACTGCGCCAAGATAAGGGAATGTAAAACTGTAAAAAAAAATATTGGAAAAAAAAATTAAACACGTCCAAGTTTTACTTCAGTAGCATAAGAGGCTGCTAATCCAAAGTCCCAATAAAGAGTAAAAGAAAATACACATACACATCCTGTATCTAAATCTAATAATTTTCTAAATTGACATAGTTCGAAAACCTGCTTAATACATATACGTTCGCAGAAGCTGTAAAAAAATATTTAATACCTCGCAAAACGGCTGCAATTATTTTTAAATCAACTGTCCAATTATCCGGAGATTCGTTATACGCAGGGCTTTCGGTCACGATCGTTCCGGATAATCAGTGCTCTACTGTACATATATTTTGGTTATTACTTGACAGACTTATATATGTAACCCTCACGTAAATTACAGTAGCACCTCTGTTATCTGGATCAAGCGCGATTTAGGCTATTTATCGCCTAATTTGGAATGCAGAAAAACGCGGTTGCCAAAATTCCAGGCGCCAAATTTCCCGCCAAGCAAACGAAGTCCTCTGAGTGGTCAGTTACTTAAATAACGCCAGCGTTCTCTATAACGAGCTCCTGTCTGGGATTACAGCGCCGCCTCCGGCGGCCACCCTTCCCAATGAAACCCTTGCACAATCCTCCTCCTCCTCCTCCTCTCTATAATGAGTCTTTTTCCTGAATTTAATAAATACCAGATTTTAATTACAAACATATGCCTATGTTTTATGTATTTGAGCATTATTTTAATGTTTTATGTCCGAAACGTATCTTCTATTAACTCTGTTAAAGTAAAAAAGGGCGAACTATATCGCAGTGGCGGAATCATACTGTTCTACGCCTTATCAGTATATCACGTTAGCTTTGCCACGAGTATAGAGACACGTATTTTTATCATAGTTATATATTTAACAGTAAACAAACGTTGTTATTTCAAAAAATAAGCACATTTTCCAAACTTTTACCATAAAATTACTTGCTTAAAATATCTCACAAAGATTTTGAATGAAATTTTGTTTGCAATTTTGGCCTTTTTTTGCTCTGCAGCTCTATGTGAAGCTTTTTTTAACAACATTATTTTGATTGAATCACGCGTGGTTTTGCTCTTCCAGCTATATTAAGTGCTAAGAGAAAAAATAATGGATACGAACGGAAGCGTCGTTTAACGGAATTCTGGATAAAAGGAAATCAGATAACGGGTTTCTATTGTACTTCTGAATTTTGCTCATATTCCTTCATAAATTGCTTACAGAATTCAAATTATTTGCCTATAAAAGTTATAAATTAATTACAAAGTTTATAAGCAATCTAATGTTTATAAGTACTTGCAAAGTTTATTTACAACTTTTATATTTTCTCTCTCCTCTTTAGAAAACTCTCTTTAAAATCTCTTTAAAAAACAGACCTTTTAAAGAACATAAATACGGAATGGCCATGCACGATGTTCTTGTGTACTCAAACGACGATAAAATTAGTCCAGCAACACGAAAGTTGCTGGTTTCAGTTCTTCTTCAAGAACAATTAATTCTTTGAGTTTTGTGAGTTAACTAAAAAATGCTAAGAGTGAAGGAAAGATAATAGCTGTATTGAAAAGCGCATTCCACAAAGAACGCTTACTCAGAGATCTCATAAAAAGATCGCACTGCTCACTGTAGTCCGGGGTTTGGTTCCCTAGGCCATAAGAGGTTCGGATTCCTCGGAAAACAGTAGGTCCCGGCGCAGCATGACCATTGTAGTCTTTGAGCCGTAAAACCACAAAACAAACAAACAAACAAAAGCGCATTCCGGTATTTCTATTTTTTTTATTTATATTTTATTCGAATTTAATCTGTTTTTTCCTTATGCTGGGCTTAACCTTTGGTTATTTGGATTTTTCATGGAATAAGAGCTTCTGGGGTATATTGCACGAGGCTTAACACTAAAAGAACAAAATGTGTTCTTACATAACGTTGTAGACGGATTCGTATACGTAATTTGAAAAGGAAAGGTTAGTTTGAGAAATACAGCATTTACTATCATAGCGAATTTTGTTTTAAAGCAGTTTTGTTTTGATTTATAATTTGCATTTTGTTCAAATAGAGCTTTAATCCCCAAAACGTTCCCTTCATGCTCCCGTCTTGATTGTAGGGCTACCACCTTTCTGAATTATTTCGTCACGCGTAGACACTTCTAAACTTTAATACGAACTTCTTTTTTTCTACGTTTCTTACAACATATTACAGTTGAACAAAACCACAGACGTCTAGTTACAAGATAGTATAGTAAGACCCACTTATAGCGAGCTCGTATTTAACCAGTTTTCGTATTTAATGACGAAAATATGGATTCTGTTTGTCATAATGTTTAAGTACAATATAAAATTTAATCGGTTTTAGCGAACAGGACTTTTGCCGGTCCCGAATGTAATGAGCAAAAAATGGCGAGATTTTTTAAATAAAATATGGAAGATTTTAACAAAATTAAAGTTCGAAATAAAAAAAAAGAACTATCAGTGATCGAAGATGTCTTTTTCACTGAGACGACGAACATGTTAAAATAAACTTTTGCAGAATTTGAAACTGAATAATTCCTGATAATTTTCATCTGTTTCAGAATACATGAATCAGTATCATGATATTATATGAATAATAATGTTATCAGAATACGTGAATCAGAATCATCATATTATATGAATCATAATGTTATCAGAATACATGAATCAGAATCATCATATTATATGAATCATAATGTTATCAGAATACATGAATCAGTATCATCATATTATATGAATCATAATGTTATCAGAATACATAAATCAGTATCATCATGTTATATGAATCATAATGTTATCAGAATACATGAATCAGAATCATCATGTTATGTATATCATAACGTTATCAGAATACATGAATCAGAATCATCATGTTATGTATATCATAACGTTATCAGAATACATGAACTTACAACACGAATACATGAATCATAATGTTATCAGAATACATGAATCAATGTTATCAGAATACATGAATCATAATGTTATCAGAATACATGAATCATAATGTTATCAGAATACATGAATCATAACAGCATCAGAATACATGAATCATATAATGTTATCAGAATACATGAATCATAATGTTATCAGAATACATGAATCATAATGTTATCAGAATACATGAATCATAATGTTATCAGAATACATGAATCATAATGTTACTTCAGAATACATGAATCATAATGTTATCAGAATACATGAATCATAATGTTATCAGAATACATGAATCATAATGTTATCAGAATACATGAATCATAATGTTATCAGAATACATGAATCATAATGTTATCAGAATACATGAATCATAATGTTATCAGAATACACAGAATAATAATGTTATCAGAATACGTGAATCAGAATCATCATATTATATGAATCATAATGTTTCAGAATACATGAATCAGTATCATGATATTATATGAATAATAATGTTATCAGAATACGTGAATCAGAATCATCATATTATATGAATCATAATGTTATCAGAATACATGAATCAGAATCATCATATTATATGAATCATAATGTTATCAGAATACATGAATCAGTATCATCATATTATATGAATCATAATGTTATCAGAATACATAAATCAGTATCATCATGTTATATGAATCATAATGTTATCAGAATACATGAATCAGAATCATCATGTTATGTATATCATAACGTTATCAGAATACATGAATTTAATGAAGAATTCAAAATAAACGCTTTTGAGCATATGGATCGCATTGATGACTGACTATGTGTGCAATGTGCTAAACATTTTACATTAAAATTTAATGAACAGTGATACTGCAAGGATAAACAAATAATTATAGACCTATTTTTTAACGTCTTCAACTAACGCTTATTTTGGAAATAAATACTGATAGAAGTTCTTTTATATTCGTGTTTGTTTTTTCCTCAGCTTCTTGAAGTGGAATATAAGTGATAATATAATATGTTGCTCATTAATTTTTAAACAAGTTCAACGCTGAGTATTCTTGTAATCATGTTACATGCACACATGTTGTCCATGCCGACTTCATTTTCAAAATTTTGAATTTTAAATTTCCAAACGGGTTTAGCGGGCAATTGGGTATAGCGAGAGTTTTGGGGGCCCAATCTCCTCGTTTTATGCGGGTCCTACTCAGGGTCGTACTGGGCCGGGGCCCCCGGGCCGGTTCGCCATGTTTCTCGTAAAGTGTTTTTCCTCCAATTCGGAATCATATATTCAATAGGACCAGGAGCGGACAGGTCCTATTGAATATATGATTCCGAATTGGAGGAAAAACACTTTACGAGAAACATGCACATTTGCCAATTTCAAGATAGTACTGTAATTACAACTTCCGTGACAACACATTGTTGCACTCAGAAACATTATTTACACATCGTTATTGTTGTTTTTCGCTCCTTTTTTGGCATTCACGTCAATTACTGGTTGTTAGTGTTGGAAGCGGCATTGACACTTTTTTTCTAGCACAAGACGGTTCCAAGTTCAGTTTCAAAGTATGGAAATGAAGCAACTTTTTCAAGTGAAGAAAATTAAAGTTTAAAACAATAACGTGAAAGTCGATTCGGTTATTTAGAAATAGCATTTTAAGGAAGAATTACTAGTATATAATTATTTTGTAGAAGAGCGGAAAGGCAATTAATATTTTGTGGAATTACTATTTATTGGTTGGTTAACGTTTTGTGGAATTACTATTTATTGGTTGGTTAACGTTTTGTGGAATTACTATTTATTGGTTGGTTAACGTTTTGTGGAATTACTATTGGTTGGTTACAAGGGCTGATTCGGGGGGGACACTCAGGGGGACCCTCTGGAGAATAACAAATTTAAGCTTATTTTAAATCTTTAAAAATAAATCTGCATTCGTTTATTAAGCTTTGCGCCGCCCCCCCCCCCAAAAAAAAATAAATAAATATGTATATACATTTTTTGAATCCGCGCCCAGTTAGTCAACATTTTATGGAATTGATATTAGTTGGTAAACATTTTAAAGAGTCATGTAGAACAGTAGAATAGCGTCATGTTATGACGCTATTCTACTGTAGTAGTACTGTAGTAGTACAGCTACTACTGTAGTAGTATGATACGGCAACACAAGGTGACATATAGTAAATGTCATGGTTATCTATTCCCTTCTTCACGGGAAAGCGACATTATTCCCTTGGCGCAGTATAGTCTAGATGCTCTTGCGCCATAAAAAATCCAAACAAACAAACAAATGTTCCCTTCTTCTCGGAAAGGCGAAAATTCTAAATAAAGCAATTAAAAAATAGAGTTTGTAATTCATATTTTTCTCCTGAAATAATCCATTAACTGTTTACTTTTTCTGATAGAGTTTTCCTAACATTCCAGCAGAGCATGGAATCCTAATTCTTGATAGAAATACCGTTCCCCTGTTTTACAGTCTTTCGCTTCTCGTCTGCCAATTTTTTCACAATATCATATTATAATCACAGATTAAATAACTTGTGGGCTGCCCCCCCTGTTTCTTCAGGCAACCAATATTTTTATACCCAGCCCGCCACTGATCTAGATTAGTGATGACCGATTGTTGCGTGTACTCGAGCCAATATGTAATGTGTGCTGGATTCGTCGACTGCGCACAATATTTCGTTTAGAAAATATTAAAAATATTCCTGAAATAATAAATACGAGTTATTTTGAGATAGTAGTTATTCAAATTAATTTCAAATTGCCTTTTTCAAACCCGTGTTACAAATTGTACAACGAGAATAAACGCAAGATTTCGCACACATAAACAATTCAAAATGCCACTTTGAATACCGTTTTTAGTAAACTGTTGATAATATTAAAATTTCATGCAAATTAATGCATGAAATAACGT
>QLNU02015359.1:66221119-66238916 GCA_006491805.2 Dysdera silvatica | reverse complement strand
GTTTGTTTGTTTGTTTGGCTTTTTTATGGCGCAAGAGCATCTGGGCTATACTGCGCCAAGCTTATAAAGGAAGGTAGCCGTGATTATACTTCGGAAGAGGGGGGCTGAAATTAACCATTGGTCCCCAGTGTATCTTTATCTTTTCATTGTTAGCTTTTGCAATTATGAGTGGCTGAAGTACCCCCCCCCCCCCCACACACATGTAATTGATCCGTACTAGCAGTGGCGCAGCTAGATATTTTGTCGCCGTGGCGAGTGACTCATTACCGATAATAAACTCCAAAATGTGGTAACAAACAAACAATAAATTTGTTTTAAAGGCCTCATTTGCGTCCCGATTGTGCTGCCTGGTGCAGCCGCGCCCATTGCCCCCCCCCCCGCAGCTGCGCTACTGAGTACTATATTAAACGCAGTATATCCTCTCTCTCTAGCTTCATAAAAATTCAATCAATGAGTCCGTACTACATTAGAACAAACGTATTATATTAAGTCATAGGGAGTCATTATATATCCACTAATGGTAACTCTCAGGGATTGGGAGGGGCGAGAGGGCGCTTGTACAGGGGGGGTTCAGAACTCTGCAAAGGCTTAAAATTTGTTAATGTTTTGATGTATTTTATTAATATATTTAATAATACTAAATATCTAAGTAGACTAATATATTTAACATCAATGAATAAATTTCTTAACATAAATTTTGCATTGAAAATTTATAGAGAGATGTATAGGAAGGTTCAAGTACAACGTAAGCAATATTTTGGTTATTTTAACACCGCCCCCCCCTAGTAAGCAAAAATTAACATTGGCTAACATAGGAAAATAAGACAAACGGCAACCCCTCACTCCCCCAAAGGTGCTTACGTAATACTTGAAAACCCCCTATACTAAAATTTTTATTTTCCTCGTGTCTTTATTATAGGGTACATTAAGACTTAAACCTCTGTAAATTACATGATTTACACAAAATCTATCGTAGAAATCTATTTTGAATATATTTTTAACGTCAAAGAACAATTTCCACTGTCATGTACAATTTTATGCAAAACAAATTTTAAATAAAATTTTAAAATAATTTATTTTGAAAAACTATTTTACAGAGGAGGAGGGCGACCACGTTTCCAGCGGGGGGGTCATCCCCCTCTATCCCCAGGCTGGCCACGGCTCTGCGCTACAAACATATTAGCCTAGTCGGCCAGAACCTTTATCGGGCTTGGATAAAAGGATTATGCTTTATCTTGCAAGGATAGCATAGCGCGAAACCCGACATACAAATATTTATTTGCTTGTTTGTGCTGGCCATCTACCGGACACAAGTTAATCAACACACTTTTTTATCGTTTCTTAACTTTCTATAGATGACATTATACCGTAGGCGTAGCCAGGGGGCGGTTGCGAGGGCTGTAACCCCCATCGCAATGAAATTTTGTATATTTAACATAGGAATATATGAGTTGTAGCTCTGTAACCCCTCCCATTAAGCCTATAACCCTCCCTTATGAACTTTCTGCTTACGCCACCGAACTACACGTTATTTTAATATTATTAAAGAAATAATATTTATTATTATGATCATTATATTATTATAGTTAGTCCTTTTGGAGAATTATTTCTATCGGCAGAACCATCTTAAAGCATTCAGCGGCAGTAACGTAGTTCCCAATAGGCTATACTAGGCTATAGCCAAAGGCCCCAGAATTTTGTATATTGGGTCTGATAGACAAAATCAATACCGTACGATAACATAATCATACGTTTTGCTGATAAGAAAGTGAAACACATGCTTTTCATTTAAACACAAGTGTCCGATAGGCTTTTATTTTTGTTAAAATTGGTTTATTATGTACCAAAACGAAACAACACTTCCATGTAAGTTAATATTTCTTAATGTTTATGTTTCGATTTATGAGTTTGTTTTTTAACATATGTATTTTCAACATAAAAGTTTTTAGTGTATATGGAATGCAACACTTTCTATGTTCCTACCACCGATGGGAGGGGCGGACGGGTAGGAAGAGGCGGCAAAATGATGAATCCGCCCATGAACGTAACAATTAAAACATTACGGAGGGGAGGACTCAAGTCGCTGTAAAGAAAATTATATCATGAAATGTAAGAAAATAATATGTTTTGATAGCTAATGGCTGATCTGTCCTTTCTGACCATCGTTTAAAGGCTCATTTTTTTAGAATCCTTCTTGCACCAACTTTCAAATTTTTGCAATAAACAAAATATAACATGTAATAAATAAGTTTTGCAATTTTTGAGCTTTTGTTTAGCTTCGGGTACGGTTTCTTCACCCGTCAAGAGGACAATCGGATTTAGTCATGCACGTGAATCGGTCTTTTGTCTGGACCTTACTCTCATTCTGACTCATTACTGAATCATTCTCCTCAAGTGTGTATCTAATCGCCACTCTTTTTTTTATTTAAAAACGGGAAAAAATATATCATTGTTGGCAGTTTAGATTTAAACCAAATATCAATTCGGCCATTAGAGAAAGTGATAATTTTTGAAGTGTCGTCTTATAGTTATTATTATTTAAATAATAGAAAATACGAACATTTAAAAGTAACGCCTGTATCTAAGATTTTGGAAAAGTAGAACGTACTGTAGGAATCATGGAATAGAGCTACATGATGGGCATCAATATGTAGACTTCTGCTCTGTATCATTCTTCTGTATCTTCTGTCTGTGTACCTTCTGTCTGTGTACCTTCTGTCTCTGTACCTTCTGTCTCTGTATCTTCTGTATCTCTGTATCTTCTGTATCTTCTGTCTCTATACCTTCTGTCTCTGTATTTTCTGTCTCTGTATCTTCTGTACCTTCTGTCTCTGTATCTTTGTATCTTCTGTCTCTGTATCTCTGTATCTTCTGTCTCTGTATCTTCTGTATCTCTGTATCTTCTATCTCTGTATCTTCTATCTCTGTATCATTCCTTTGAAATGTAGATTTTTCCAGCATCGTACTGCACCAGCCCAAGCCAAGCTTCTTAACGGAATTTATCACGGATCAGAATTGCATGATAAAGTACCGATTCGGTTACTGGTAGACACAGGCATAACTTGAGGGGATTAAACGGAGGGGGGGATCTAAAAATAAAAAATCCCAATCCCAAATGGAGGGAGGGCAGACATATGATTTTGTCCTTCCTCGAAAAAAATCCAGGGCACATGTCCCGTTGTCCCCCCCCCCAAAAAAATTACATCTATGCTAGCAGGGCTCGAAGTTAAATTAAGAGGTTCTGTTGCAAATAGGTTAACCATATTCCTATTAGACAAAAACGGGATTTGTGGGGGGAGGGTCATAAAGAGTACGATTTTTAAAAATTGTATTTTATTGCATAAAAATGTTTTTCCACTACATAATTTATTTAATTTTATGAATTTTAATTTTCTTTGAAATCAACGTTGAATGTGAACTTTGGCTCTCTAACAGTTCCAATTTGCAAGCAGCAAAACAAAGAAAAATGTAAAATGAACATTTAAACAGTATGCTGCATTCGTACATATATATGAACAAGGGCAGGGAGCAAAGACTAACGCTATAGACCGCGGCGTAACAATTTAAGTATGTAGGTTTAAAAAAAATTATTTTCGTGTAATTCACCACTAAAGATAAACCTATGTCTTAATATCCAATGGGTGAGACTTAAACTCTCTGAACTCCCCTTTGCCTACGCCACTGACTACAGAATAAAAGCAGTGTCTAAAATGCTAAAGTGTTACCGACAATGGTTTCTTATCTATCATGCAGGCATTGCACCTTTCTTCTCTATCTTCATCAGCGCGCATGCGCAAGAATAATTTATATTTTGATGTAAACTTGCCTATAGGTTATGCTGATTGATCAGTATTTGAGCATGCTATATAATGTTTGCAAAATCAAGCCAAAATCGAGATTTTTACTAAAACGATGGGACAATGCAATAAAACGACACTACCACGTTCGAAACGGGACCTACAGACAGCCCAGTTTCGTGCCCACCTTTATCGAAAAGTTCATAAGGGGAATATGTTTCTGCTTATACAAATGGAAGAAAAATTCAAACTTTTGCATGTAGGAGAGCATAGAGCAGGGTTGTCCAACATACGTCCCGCCAACAGGGTTAATCCGACCTGCCGACAACTTTTTGGAATGGAAAAAAAAATCCAAAATAAAATTTTGAGATTTTTTTCTTCAAAAATCGGGAAAAACCGCATAGGCAACCCCTTCCCTTATTGTAAGTGAACAAATAAAAAACCGGAAGAAACTGTGAAGAGAGATTTTTCCTAATTAAGTGTTTTGTTTGTTTGTTTGTTTGTTTTTACGAAACTCGCTGAAGCTACTGGTTCGCGAGATCTGTAAAAAATTTTTAAGTGGTCAGCTGCCCGAAAACATTACACGACCAGAAGCGGCCCGAGGTTGATTTTGAACCCGGGCGGCTTGCTGTTTGGCGCCCCCACAAGCGAAAACAGAAGATTTTCGCAGACGCACAATGCACCATATACCACATAAAAGTGACCAAAATTCTCTGAAAGAATTTCTCTAAAGATGTCTCTAAAAATTTCTCTAAAGATGTCTCTAAAAATTTCTCTAAAAATGTCTCTAAAAAATTCTTTAAACGTATCTCTTTTTAAAGAGATTTTTTACTATTGGGTCCATTAAAAAAATTTTAACTTGACTTCAGTTTGGCTCCCCCATCCAAACGGGGCCCCGGGAGGCCGCCCTTGTGTACAACCCTGGTATATAGAAAGTCTGTCTCAAATTTTAAAAAATGCTTGAAGAATATTTATGTAAACGACATATTGTATTTAATAAATGTTTTGATCACAAAGACGCTAACTATTTTTCTCAAAAGTTTTTTCCCCATAATCAAGAGAAATTCTAAGTCTACTGTACGTGAGATACCCACGTTTTTAAAAACTGAACCCGTTAAGAAAATAAATGTTTATTATATCATTTATTTTAATTTAGTACACTATCAAATTTAGTTTTATTAAATTTCCTTATAAGTTTTATTTTATTTATTTATCTGAAATAACTGTTATTTTGTTTACTATATTAGGGAGTTAGTTATACCTTTAAACGGTAGATGTCAGCACTTACTAAAGTTTTTATTTTCTTATACATGTACGTACATTTTCTTATTATTTGACGTTAATAACGTCCCACCGTGCGTAATCTTTGAATAAAACTTTATCACACATATGCAGGGCCAGTGAAAGGTGCGGGCGAAGCGGGCTACAGCCCGAGACACTACTTCACGAGTGCGCAGCGTAATGACAAAACCGATTGTACATAAAGTAAAACAGATTGTTTACTTATTAAAAAATTAGAAAGGGGGGCGCCAAAATATGGTTTCGGCTGGTATCAGATTTACCGGCGCCCCGGCTCTGCATATATGCTGTTGGCTTAGTAGGTAGAGGCCACAGAGCGCTAAGTGCGTGGAAAAGGCCCCACACACTAGAGCCGTAGCCAGGCTGGGTTAGAGGGGGCTGAATCCCCTGGAAATGTGGTCAGGCCCCTTCCCCCCACCGAGAAATAGTTGTTCAAAAATTATATCAGAATTTTATTTAAAATTTTTTGTTTTGTAAAAAATTGTGCGTAACAATGTAAAATGTTCTTTGACGTTAAAAATATATGGAGCCAGGGCGGACTGGGTCCTCTTAAAGGGCCCATACCTTGAACTTTCGGAGGGTGCGAGTCCTATCGCCCCTGAGGGCGCACCGGCCCAGTCCGCCCCATAATGGGGCCATTGAAGTATTACGTAAGCATCTTTGGGGGAGGGGGGGTTGACATTTGCTTATTTTTACTGACAACTGGAAGGGTGGGAGGTGTCTGAACCATGCTTACGTAAGACGCAAAAAATTATAAAATTAACACATAGTCACAAATTGACAACTGCCCTAACAGAACTGCAATATTTGAATGCATGATACACTGCTAGTAAAAGATACCAAATATAAAATACACGTAATCGTAATCGCAGTTAAATATTTAATTATTTAAACCAGTGGCTCTCAACATTTTTTAAATCCGAGAGCCTCCCTTTATACACCCTGTGGGCCCCTGATATTTTTAAATTATCATAAATGTATTATTTTTAATAAATGTATTTTATTAAATCCATTTCTTATATATTACACTAGTTGCTTACAATGTAAGAAATATTAACAATAAAAATGTAACAAAATACTTTCTTGTGCCAAAAAAATAGCAATTAATAGCGTGTTAAAACTTTTTTTAAACGCGATAATTTATTGTGATTACTCTCTATTTATAAATAAGCGTTTAATATTATAACATACTTATAAATAGATACTCAATATTACAAGAAAAGCGAAAATAAGTACTATAATTTGCATCACATATATTGCAGTCTTATTTCAAAAACTTGTACCAACCAATTAGAAAACTGGAATGTTACGTAACCATGAAAGGGGAGGGTCAGGCATTTGCTTATTTTTTCTTACAAGGTGGAGGGGGAGTATAAAATGGCCCAAAAAGTGCATACGTAATAATTGAACGGCTCCTATTCAAAATAGATTTCTACTGTAGGTCTTCTGTACGTCATGTATTGTACATAGGTTTGAGTCTTCATGCACTCTGTGATAAAGGTAAGGGAATCATAAATTTTAGCATACCTCTATAAGTTTTCAATGCAAAATTTATTCATTAATGTTAAATATATTAGTCTACTTAGATATTTAGTATTATTAAATATATTAATGAAATACGTTGAAACATTAAATAATTTTACTCCTCTTCCCATAACATGAAGCATCTAGCTACTGGCCTCCTGCAAACTAGAGATGAGTACAGGTTCGTATTTTCGTGGCCCAAACCCGAAGCTTGAAATATAACTGTAACCCCATGACGTACGATTAAATTTTAAAAAAATGTTGAACTACACTAATTTCCTTCAAATTTTTACGCACGTATTTTAAACACATATTTCTACAATCCTCGAAAACGAATCACATAATTGTATTCATGGACGTCCAACATTTTGAAGAGTGGGGGAGATGTCTTTTGAAACTTGTGGCGCCATCTATTGCCACAAATCCCTAACAGTTATTATAAAATATTAATTAGATTGATTGATTGTTTGGCTTTTTTATGGCGCAAGAGCATCTGGGCTATACTGCGCCATAATTAGATAAATTGTTAATTAGTTAACTAAATAATTAAAATAAAATGGATCACTAGACAACGACTGTTTGAACGATTTATAATTTTACTGATTTCGCAGAGCACCAAGCTTTAAAATCAATGGTTTCACAAAGACTGAAGGAAAATGTAAAAAGAAACTTTTTTTTTTTGACAATAGATACGCCAGGGGGGCACTGTTAAAGCAGCATTACTGACTAGCGAGCCAGTATGCAGGCCTTTATACATGCTCGCTATTATTGACGATATGGTAGCGACATCTATTGACAAGAAATGAAATTAAAATCTAAGTTTCTTTCAGCTTTGCTACATTAGTGGAAATGCTTAATGTTATTCTTGAAATTAAAATTTTAATAGTATTCCTCAATAATAGGGGGGGAGGAAGAGAAAATCATATTTCGCCCCTTCTCCTCCTCCGAGACTGGGGGTGCGAAAAAAACCCTGCCCACCGTTTGCACGTGCCTAGTTGTATTCCTTGGAGAATTTCGACATAGAAAAGTCAGTTTTCAGTTTCACCCACCTAATGCGCTCGGGCCCGGCTGAGCCCGAAAGCTATATGAAATATTCAGCTCTGACTCCGGCTCATTCCGTCTCATCTCTAAAATGCACACACATTATGCTCCTTCCAGCATCTTTCAGTATGCCTCGCAACCCTGTTGCCGACATTGTTTCGCATGATGGATGCCATCTCGGTTTTCGCAGCGTGGCATCTTCATTTTCAGAAACAAGTAAAAGTCACAAGCAGTCATTTTATGATTTATTTTCGTCCGGGTATTTCCAAGCTCCTGGCAAATCAGGCAGCAATATCGCTGCTCTATATGTCAGTAGTGTAGCTATTCAAAACTTATTGTGGGGGGCTCAAATGGCTATGGGGATTTCAAATGGCTATGGGGATTTCAAGCGGCTATGGGAGAGGTCAAGGGCCTTTAAGGAAGATTCTGCTATTTATCATTATGAGAGAGAGAGAGAAAATACCATGTTTTGATATCTAATGGGGCGGGGCTTGAGCCACCTGAGCCCCTCCCTTTCTTACGCCCAAAAGAGGAAATGTTAAGGAACACCATCGATAAAACAGTCTTTTGCTTTCTACACGGGGTAGCAAGCTCTGGCGTAGTGTGGAAGGGGGGGGGGGGGCACCGGGGCGAAGGACCCGGGCGCAAAATTCCCAGGGGTGCAAAATTTCAAGTGGAAGAAAAAAGTACCAATAATAAATAAAGGATTCGTAACAGATGGAAGGCGATCAGGGACAAGGATGGACATTTTATCACTTATACTCAAAACTAAAGAATACCACACTTGCTTCAAAGACAACTTTAGGCAATAGTCAAACCACGCCCCCTCCTTCTGCTCACGATATCGGCCTGTGCTAACACCATCTTAAAATAATTGCAAACTATTCAGTTTAAATACTTAGATAATAAAAGAGCAATAACAATAAAACGCCAGCGATTGATATATATGTAAACTTAGATTGTGAGGGTGGGGTGCCCCGCTACAAGCGGGTGTACCGACAGTTATTGTACCGACGGTTGTCGGGTGTACCGACAACAAGCCGAACTGCAAAACATGTACTTGCGAAAATTTCGGTTTGACTGGAAAATGCAATTAAGTGAAACTCAGTTCTAGCAGATTGGAACTAGCTGTAACCAGGTATCTGCTAAAGACTGAGATACAGATTTCTCACGGAAGCGAACCCAACTGCCCCCACAGGTGTTTATTTATTTATTATATTTATTTCTCTTTAAGTATTTTAATGGCAGACTGGTGAGGGCGTTTTCATAGATCCCAACTGACAAATTATAAAAGGGAATAATTGGAAGTGACCAACAAAAAAATACAAATAGCAATTCGTATGTGGTGATGTCACTAAAGTGGGGCTTATTTTAAGTTTTAAAACTTGAAAGTTCTCTGAAAATGTCTTCTTGTAAAGTATGATCTTAAAATGGACGCTCCAGTGGACTGGTTTCGGAGACTAAGGATTATGATATTTGGTTATACGTCTGGGGTTTACATCTCATGCCTTGTCTCTGAAATTGATAGATGTCAATATTTCCCACTTATGCGCAACTAATTTGCAAGTCTTATCACTTTTATTATACCATTGCCTTATTAAATTAATGTGCAGAATTAAGAATATCGTCTGTATCAGTGCCTACCATTGGATAATTACGATGCAGATTAGAGTATCGATAATTCGAATTAAACAGGACTGAGACCACTTCGGATTACCCACTTCGGATTACCGAAAACTCGGATTTTCCGAAAAATAATAAAAAATGTATAGGATGTTATTTCACTTGAACAGAGACATTCTTGGATCGATGGCCGCCTTGGTGCAAAAACAGTCTCTCGCCACCCTTATTAATTTAATATTATTTCATTTAGAATTCGATATGTGAAATGTATACTTTTACATATGTATACATAGGTAAAAGTATACATATGTATACTTTTACATATATATACGTTATACATAATATGAAACAATTGTCATATGCAAAAAAAATAGCCTTTTTTTTTTTCATAAAATGAAACAAAAATTTCTGATATTGTCTTTTTTTTTTTTTTAAAAGATCATTTTATTAAAAACGTTCTGCAGTCGCCTCCAAGATTGGCCGCCCGTGGGGGGCACTTCATACGCCCCTGTCAAAAAAGGCTCTGAAATTCAAAATATCTCACAAAATATTCATATATATATTTATGTCTTTAATAATGATGAACAGAAGATTTTATAACTTAAAGAAATTGTCAATCTGTAGAAATAAGTTTGTAAGAAATGTGGTAAATCATCTAGTTGAAATAATATTTTATTAATACTTTAAATGTTTAGAATAATTCATTAATACATGCCAAAAAATTAATTAATTAAATACAACGTTAAAAGAATTTAGTACGCCTTTTTAGCGGAGCCTTCGAGACTGACATGTGCACACTTCAATGGTAAACGGAAGACTGATTTGATTTTAGAATTCGGAAAACAATTACAGACACTGTTGCCAAATATAAAGAATGAAATTATAATTATACAAAATATATGTTGCCAGATGCGGAAAGTGGAATTATGTACCTTTGGAAAACACCGTATATGAGGAAACAATTTGGCATTTTGTCAATTTTAGAAATTGAACTTATTAAACTTGCTCTTCTTGTCATTCAAGTGGTAACAGTTAAAATGCATGGGAAATGAACATAGTGTTTTTATCGTGGGAACCCACTATATACTCCACTTTTTAGAGGGAGAAAAAATGTGAATTTTTTAATTAATTAATTTTTTAAATGTAGTTATCATGCAGAATATAAAATGTATAGACAAATTAAATTAATCGAATGTATTTTCTAGTCTGAACTACATTTGCTTCGATTACGCAACTTTGCTTTGTTTGCATTTTCCTTTTACATTGCTTGCATTTTGTTTTGCTTTTGCATTGCTTATATTTTGCTTTGCTTTTTTGCTTTATTTGTAAGATTTCGTTTTGCTATTTGCATTTAGATGCACGTATTTACAGGTCGCTCAATGGGCATATTTACTATGCAACAGAAGAGCGGGCTGCATATAAATTATTTTGATAAAATGCGCAGTGCCCAGAATTAGAAAAAAACATGCACAGTCTAGGTTTGTTTAAAATATCGCTTAGTCAGCGCGAACATTAAGCATACAAAAAACTTAATCATTAATATTTAAAAAATGAATAAAATTTTAAGTATTTTACTTTAAATTAGCATAATGCGATTCGTAAAATAGTTTTAGTTCGAAAGAGTTCGTTACTTGGAGATTTATTAGGGTGAAGGCTCCTTGAAAAAATGGCGTCGTTTTCATAAGTTGTAGTAGCGTGTCTTTGACGTCCGAGTTATTGACCACAAACTAGGTTTCGCTGACGTTGGCGAAACGTTGTTATCGTTAGCGTTATAGAGTATTCCGCAGGAAGAAAAAAATATTTCTTTATTTTTCTAATTTTCTTTGATGCTGCTCTAAAAGATCGCCAGACTTTGGAATTCAAGTATTCTAGGACGCCAAAATATCGGAAATTTAGAATTACTTGGAAAGAAGGGTCTTCTTCCATTGTTAGAGCATAGATGCATATCAGAAAATTTTCAGTCTATAGTACGTCACCAAGATGGTGTAGAAGCAATGCCGTATTTCCCAATAGGTTATATTATCTATAGACTAGGGCGGCAAAATTTTGTATAACCTATATGTATATTTATGTATATTTATGTATATATATGTATACATATATATGTATATTTTTGATATAACAAAATCAATACCATATCTGATGGTATCTGATGATATAATCAGATGTTTTGCCAAGAAGAAAACTAGACGTCATGCTTTCCATTTAAATACCAGTGTTCGATGGGCTTTTATTTTTTGCTAAAATTAAAATTTATTTCAATAAAATTGAATTTGATTTATTATATACCAAGAAGAGATAATACTTCAATATAAGTTAATATTGTTTAATGTTTATGTTTCAATTTATGAGTTTGTTTTTCAACATTTTTACTGTCAATACAAAATTTTTTGGCGTATATTGAATGTAACAATTTATATATTCCTACTGCTGATTGGAGAGGTGGGGTCGGACAGGTAAGAAGGGGCGGCACAAAGGCAGACTCGGGACGACAAAAACAGCCTAGGGGCGGCAAAATGGTAAATCCGCCCATGTGTAGAAGCTGTTCAGAAAGTTTATTAGAAGGCTTTAATTCATTAGTCCGAAGTCACCAAATGAAGAAATAAGTATTAAAATAATGCAGTAATTTATCCAATTGAAAATAATATTTTTTAATACTTTAGTTATTTAAGTTAATTTATTAATACATGCCAAAAAATAAATCATTTCGAATACGTCGTTAAAAAATGTTGTACTTCGTTTTGGCAAAGCCTTCGGGAGTGACGCGTTTACACTTCGATGGTAAACGGAAGACTGATTTGATTTTAGTTGTGTTATGAAACAGGAAGTATACAAGAAAATGGTGGATGATACGTCGGCCTATAACAGGGATGGGCAAATGCGGCTCTGAGAGCGGCATGCGGCTCTTCACTAAGTTTAATGCGGCTCCCGTCAAAACTTAAATCCTTTTCTTTCCAGAAGTTTTTTTACGCATTTTGTTAAATTGACGTGAATCCGTGAATCCGTTAAAGTGAATCGGTTAATGAAGAATAGAAGTTGTACGTAATCGCTTCAAAAGTAGACCTTCGGTTGCATCGATAGGTCATTCTTGGAGTTATTATTAAACTTTGAAATAATTATTTTGTATTTTCTTTCTCTTAATTATATTTTCTTACATGTATATTTTATACAGCACTTAAGACTTTGGTACAATATGTAACCATATTAATTAAATTTGTGTATTTAATACTATGTAACTATGGCATGGCTCTTTATAATATACGATAAATTGGAATGCAGCTCTCATTGACCATATGCGTGCTCACCTCTGGCCTATAACATGGAATTAAAATTTAAGGACGTGCCCTAAAGAGGTATCGATGAAGTTATATTGAAAACGGGGTTCTCCTTCCGGTCGGCCATTATCAGTCCAGAAAACGTGGACCTGAAAGCAAGCAGAATTAATATTTTAGATAAATTAAACTTCGACTGCACTTTCTCTGTTTATAAAATATAACCACAAAATCGTAAAACTTTATATAATGTGAGTACAATGTGAAAATGGAAAGTAACGATTAAAACATGGGTCTGTAAAAAAAGTTAATTAAACAAGATTGTCATGAAAATGGTATTGAACGAAAAAGTGTTCAAAACGTAATATTTGGTTACAGTGAGTGCATTTTAAAAACGAGTGACTCTTACATAATGAAGCATTACAATAAATATTATCAATTACTAAGGAAAGGGTTTCTACATTATGAAATGTTGTGGGGGTAGGGGCACGACGAAACTATGCTCTACCACCGCCAGTAATTATCTGTAAACTCATGGGTTACTTTTCTTGATTTAGCATTCTAAAAGATGAAAAGTTACGTCAATTGTAGATTACGGCTATTCGTCGAAAAAAATGGAATCCATCAAATTATAGTCATGTGTTCTGAATGAATTATAGTTATCTAATTATAGAATGAATTATAGTTATCTAATTACAGAGTGACTTATAGTTATCTAATTACAGAGTGACTCGTGGTTATCTAATTACGGAATGAATTATAGTTATCTAATTACAGAATGTATTATAGTTATCTAATTACAGAATGAATTATGGTTATCTAATTATAGAATGAATCATGGTTATCTAATTATAGAATGAATCATGGTTATCTAATTATAGAATGAATTATAGTTATCTAATTATAGAATGAATTACCGTTATCTAGTGTAGAATGAATTTATAGTTATCTAATCATAGAATGGATTATCGTTATATAATTATGGAGATGATTATAGTTATGAGTATAGAATGAATCATGGTTATCTAATTATAGAATGAATCATGGTTATCTAATTATAGAATGAATCATGGTTATCTAATTATAGAATGAATCATGGTTATCTAATTATAGAATGGATTATAGTTATCTAATTATAGAATGAATTATAGTTATCTGAATTATAGTTATGTGTGTTCTGAACGCTTTTCTGAAGATCTTATGGATCGAATCCTTGTGCAAAGTTCGTCTCAAAGAATATGCAGTTCCTAATATATTTAAAGCATTTAAACCATATTTGCAAAAGGTGAGTATAAAAAATTTTTATTTATATGTTTATGATTACCAGCATAATTTTATCGTGTTCTTTTCTATTTTAATAAAATTAAAACAATTTTTTTTTTCAATTTGGATAAAAATTTGTTTTAATTTTCGCAGTAATTTTCTCGCTGCATTTGTGTTATTTAAGTTTCTGCACCTTTGTTTATATTTTTTATAATTTGGTAAAAAAATTTTAATATGGAAACTGATCTTATTTTTGAAAAATTTGTAAATATCCATTTTTCCTTCTGATAGGTTAACAAACAGCCAAAACAACCCGCTGCAAGGTAATATAAAAAGTGTTAGTTCAAGTGCAATGCTAGAAAAGTAGGAAAGTTGCCATTACCATCTCGAGTAGGGAATATTTCACATGGGCTTTCTTATGTTGAATTGGAAAAAAAATTCTTCTTTAGCAACAAAATCGGCGTAATAAGACAAGATTTCAAAATGTGGAGATGCTTTTAAAAGATCCTAAAATAAAAAACTTAATGGATGAAGATATCCTGAACACTTTATGCAAGTCAGCCGAACCAAATAAAGAATTTTTGACCCGTCGACAGGCTAAGTCTGAAGACCTAGTGCACTTTCCAAATCTTATTCACCGGAACTTGCAACTCTCGCATTAACGTTGCATTATTGTTGTTCATCAAGAGCATATTATTACCTCCCAGAAACATTCATTTCATAATTTCTCCATCGAAGAACAATATGCAAGTAGTATCAACATGTGAATGGTGATCCAGGGTTTGCTGATGAAGCATTTTCAGCGATTTCAAGTTTGATAATGAATACCAACTATTCATTGATATTTTCATTAACAATAGATGAGATGGTTGTACGTCAGCATGTTGAATTTGATGGGGGGGGGGGATGGCATGGATATGTGGATATCGGTGCGGAAATAGATGACAATTCATTACCGGTGACTAAGGAAGCCCTGGTGTTCATGATCGTTGGTGTGATTTGTCGTAGGAAAATTCCAAATGGTTATTTTCTTGTTGATGATGTTTCATCCTCCCAACGTTCAAATTTAGCGCAACGATGTTTGGCACCCTTACATTCTGTGCAAGCACAAGTAATCTCTTTCGCTTTTGATGGCTTGGCAGCCAATTTAAGTATGGCGAAAAAATTAGGTTGCATACTTTGGATGTAACTGATCTAACTCCAGCATTTAAACGTTCTATGACGAAAGAGAGCATTTTCATTATGTTGGATCCATGCCATTTGCTCAATTTAATAAGAAATACTTTTAGAGAGAAAGAAGACATTGTGGCTAGAAATAACGAGTTCATAGATGGGATATTCATTCTGGCTCTGAATGCATTACAAGAGGGAAAAAGTTTGAACTCGGGGAAATAAATTAACGTTATCCCACACATATATTTTTACCGTCCTAGCCTAACCGCCACTGGTTGTTCTAATGGAAGAGTCATAGTTGCCGATTTTAGTGTATTAAATTTATAATAAAGTTTACTATTATTATTATTATTATTATTATTATTATTATGCATGTTCTCGCACTTGGCGGATTAAGCTTAAGACGAGTGGTGCCAAGTTCTCAAGTCTACCTTCAGTGTGAAAATATTTTTGTATGTTTCATTCTGGTGCCAAGTTTAAAAATTTTCTGACTGTTCGGCAGGTGTTTAGTATTGTTGCTTTTTGCATCTGAATATATGTGTTGGGGTCAATTTCAAGTGTCTCCAAGTTCTTTTGGAGTGTGGTTGGTATTATACCTGTTGCTGATAAGACAAGAGGGATAACGTTTACCTTATCCATGTACCACATGTCTTTAATTTCCTACCTTAAGTCTTGGTATTTAGTCATTTTTGTGGTGTATGTGTTCTGAATGTTATTTGTGTTGGGTATTGCTATGTCTGTGATGTGTGTGGTTTTGCTGATTTTGTCAATTAGGATTATATCTGGTCTGTTGTGTGGTGTCGTTTTGTCCCTCATAATAGCCCTATCCCAGTACAATTTGCGTGTTTTGTTCTCTAGTATTGTTTCTGGTTCGTATTTGTAGTAAGGATTCATGTTGGTTATCAGCTTGATTCTGACAGCAAGTTTTTAGTGAATTATTTTTGCCACTTGGTCGTGACGGTATTTGTAGTCTGTTTGGGCAATTATCTTACAACCTGATGTTACATGTTGTATTGTTTCAGATGTTAAGTCACATTGTCTACATTGTTCATTTTCTATATTCTTCTTCAGGATGTATCGCTGGTAGTTTCTTGTTTTTATGACCTGGTCCTGGATTGCCATCATGAATCCTTCCGTTTCCTGTTATAAGGTTCCTTGGGTTAGCCATGTGTTCGAGATTTTTTTGTAGATGTGGTGCTGTTGAAGATCATTATAGTGTCTGCCATGAAGTGCTTTGCCTGCCTGTTCCTTCAGTTTCTTTTCAATGTGTACGGGTGGTATTTCTTTGTCGGTACTGAGACTTATTGGTGTGTGGGAGGTACCTGTATCTATTACTGCTTGCATGAGAGGAGACTGCCTGCTTTTTTCAAAGAAGTACTGCCCCACGTTATGGATTTGCTTCTCATGGAGATCTTTCAGGTCGATTTGTCCTCGTCCATCATCCTCTAGAGGGAATAGTTTTTCTTTGGGTTGTTGACGGATGTAGTTGTCTGTATTTTGTTTGTGTAGTTCTCATTACCCGTTGTAGATCCTCTAGTTCTATGTTTGACCATTTGATGATTCCAAAAGGAGTATGTTAGTACTGGGAATGCAAAGAAGTTAATTGCTTGTGTGATGTTCTTGCTATTCAGCTTGATCTTCAATATTGTTTTTAGCCTGTCCTTGTACATTTGTGTGAGCTTTGTTTTGATTAGTTTATGTTCTTGTCTTTGGGCCTGCATTATTCCTAGATATTTATATGTTTCATGTTCTTGCATGGTTTCTATTATTCCTCTGTTATCCAGTACAATCTCATCTAGTTTCATTTGTTTGGCGCCTCCAGGTATTTTACATTTATCCAGACCAAACTCCATCTTTATGTTGTTTGAAAATGCCTCTGTAATTTGGATCAGGTGGCGGAGTTGAGGGATAGACGGTGCATATAACTTTATATCGTCCGTGTACATGAGGTGTGATACCTTCTGGAGGTTTTTCTTGGCTTTTTTGATCATGTGGCCATAGTTGCTCTTACTTAGCATTCTTGATAGAGGGTTTAGTGCTAGGCAGAACCATTGGGGGCTAAGGGTATCCCCTTGGAATATGCCTCTTCTAATAGGTATTTCGTTGATTAATAGTACTTTGTTTTGCTCTCTGAGATGTATTGTAGTTCTCCATCTCTTAATGCTATGCTCCAGAAATCTTATTATGATAGGGTGTATTTTGTACACTTTCGGGATTTCAATTATCCATGAGTGGGGAACTGAGTCGAAGGCTTTCTTGTAGTCAGTGTAGGCAGTATTAAGGTTTCACTTTTGTTTCTTGTCTTGTTCTAGGATAACAGAGTCAATTATTAGTTGCTCCTTGCATCACAGTGTGTTTATCTGGCATCCCCTCTGTTCCACAGTCAGTATGTTATTTATGTGGTAGTGCTGTTCTATTTTTCGGAGATGCATCCAGTAAGGATTTTGTAAAGGGTGTTAAGGCATGTTATTGGCCTGTATTTTGCTGGGTTCTTCGTGTCTCGGTCTTTCGGTAGTAAGTGGGTAATGCCTTTAGGTAGAAAATCCGGCATCTTGCTAGGGTCTTCCATTATTGATGTCAATTCTGTTGCCAGCTGTGAATGGGTACTTGTAAACTTCTTATACCAATAGTTTTGGATTTTGTCCACACCTGCTGCTTTCCAGTTGTGTGTTTTTCTGATAACTTTTTGAAGTTCTTCGGTGGTGATTCCTTCATATTCCATTCCTGTTATGTACTTTCCTGCTGTTCTTTCTTCCTCTATCCATGCAGCTTTGTTATGTTTCACTTCGTTGGACCAAAGCGATT
>QLNU02015359.1:66190654-66211252 GCA_006491805.2 Dysdera silvatica | reverse complement strand
GATCACGTGATGCTAAAACAAATTCAATAGCGCTGTCTTCAAGAACTTTGTTATTTTCATTTTTAGCTACCGTTGTATATTTTGTAACTTTACGAGTGGTCATACCATTACATTTTTTTTTATTTCATCCGTGAAATATCCTGGAATTGTACATTTTGTAAAATTAAAATCATTTGCTTTTTGATATGCCCATCACTTTAAGTTTGTGTCGTGGTTACTTCTGGCGTAACGAATTTTTCTAACACGGCGCGTTTAGTTAATTTATATTTCTGTTTTATCGTTACTTAACTGGGCAATATATTTTTTAAAACGGCCTGTGGTTTCATAGTCTATTGCTTTTCGATAACGTTTCCGAATTTGATGAAGATCGTTTATTTTACAAGAATCGCAAAAGTTTACAATATTTTTAATTTCTTGCAAATTGCATCTCTTTACAAGTTTCATTTTTAGAGGTATATTCATTGAATTTTTCATCATCAGAAATAGTGTCTTCAAAGCTATCATCATCAGAATTGCAATCCTAGTTTCTATTGTTTCTTGCTTGGCTATTTTGAAAATCTAACGTTATTTCCTCTTCAATAAATGCTCTGTTCAAAATTATTTCTTCAAATTTAGATAATACTTTCATAATAATAATTTAATATACTATAATTTTTGCCACCCACGTATTAATTACAGCTCAAACTAGAGCTTATGTAATTTTGGAGAAAAAGAGACGCTTTCCCCATCCGGGATTCAGACCAGGTAGCCCGGGTGTATTGGACCGCTGAACCCAAGATAGGGACCAGAAACAACGCTCTCTTTCTCCGTATGTAAAGATGTAAGATATTATTATTACCCTTCGCAGGGATAACACAATTGCCAAATATGGTCAACACAGAAAAGCCTCCGGGGCGAGATTTTTGTGAGTTTTCGTGGGGGAATTTATTATACAATAATTTCTGCCACCCACGTATAGCTTATAGCTCAAACTAGAGGTATTTTTCGTTTTGGAGAAAAAGAGACGCTTTCCCCATCCTGGATTCGAACCAGGGTCCCTCCGTTTAGCCCGGAGTGTCTTGGACCGCTCTTTTTCTCCAAAATTACACAAGCTCTAGTTTGAGCTGTAATTAATACGTGGGTGGCAAAAATTATAGTATAATAAATTTCCCCCACGAAAACTCACAAAATTCTCGCCCCGGAGGCTTTCTTGTGTTGACCATATTTGGCAATTGTGTTATCCCTGCGGAGGGTAATAATACCTTAACATCTTTACATACGGAGAAAGAGAGCGTTGTTTCCTGTCCTCATTCGTCTAGCGGTCCAAGACACTCCGGGCTAAACGGAGGGACCCTGGTTCGAATCCAGGATGGGGAAAGCGTCTCTTTTTCTCCAAAATTACACAAGCTCTAGTTTGAGCTGTAATTAAAACGTGGGTGGCAAAAATTATTGTATGAATTAACTATTCTGGTTAGTGTTCAAGATTTCATGTTGATTTTCATCAACATTTTTTTTCTTTCCATTTTTTCAGAATTTGAAGAAGTCGTGGCATCCCTCCACACTTAGAAACATCGAAAGGGTTTGGAAAGCTGAGCAAAAACATGAAGTTGAACGCCAAAAAATTGAGCAACTTCAGAAGGAGTTGGCTGCTGAAAGAGCTAGAGAAGAAATACAAACCTATGCCGAAGATCAAGGGGTCGTTAAGTAATATATTAATTTCATATCTTTGTTATCACATAAACAAAGTTAGTACATGGTCCTCTTATGAACTTTGATTATCATACTGAATTTAAATTCCGATAAGGAAGGCATTTGTACATATGCTATTGTTTGGATGTCTATGGTACTATTCCTTCCGTTTTACGTATTGATGGTTTTATAGCCTATGAGGACGATAAGACTGATCTTTTTGCTGATGATTTTTCTGAATATTATGTCAATAATCCTGATTTTGTTGTTCCGCCTGTTTGTGGAACAATTTATCCTGATCCAACCAATTTATTTGCACCATCTACTATTGGTGTCATAATTAGGTTATTATATGCTCGATCATCTCCAGGAATCGATGGTTTGCCTGTATGCTTGTTTAAACAGATGGGTACTCCTCTTCATCATGCCCTGTCTGTTCTCTTTACCAATTGTTGTTTAGCTGGTTGTATACTTAACCAGTGGAGAAACTCTGTTGTTGTACCTATATTCAAAAAAGGTAATAGATCTAGTCCTGGTAATTATAAACCTCTCTCTCTATTAGTAATGTGGTTCTTAAACTTTATGAGCGATGTTTGGCAAGAGTTTTGATTCCAATGTTAGAAGGTTTGGGTGCATTTCCCAATGAACAGTTTGATTTTTTGTCCCGTAGATCTATTGTGATTCAGTTGTTACATTGTGTTAACAATTGAACTTTAGCTATTGAGAATGGTATTCCTATAGATGTGATATTTGTTGATTGGGAGAAGGCCTTTGATAGAGTTATGCACTCTGTTCTTATTATGAAGTTATTCTCCCTGGGTGTTACACCCCACTTAATTTGTGTTATTTCAGATTTGTTGGCAAATCGCACATTTCGTGTTAAAATTTCTGGTTCTATGTCAAAGAGTGTTGCTGTTAGAAATGCTGTCATTCAGGGTTCTGCACTCCTCACCACTATCTTCCTTGTTGTGGTGTCTGATATGCCCCAAATATTGCGACCATTGTTTTCTGACTTATTTGCCAATGATTTAAAGTTCTATAGAAGTGTTCAATCCTTTGCATCAGCTTATGATAGACTGGGGGAATGGTGCGAGTTAAACAAGTTGGCCATTTCAATTGAAAAATCATCTGTCTTACATCTTGGTGAATTAAATATGGACTTAGATTATACAATTTGTGGCTCGTTATTGGGTAGTGTTGATCAGTATATCGATTTATGTAGTTCTATACCACCCTGATTTTTCTGACCATTCTGCTAGAATCGTTTCAAAGGCCAATAATAAATGTTATATGTTGTTACGTGTATTTTCCAGGTGTAAGCTTGCTACTTTAGTTTTGGCCTTTAATACATATATTCTTCCCTCATTGGAATTTGCATCTCCAGTGTGGAATCCTCATAAACTTACTTAATTGTTAGAGATATTAGGATTATCGAGTTTCCTCTTAGAAGATTTACTAAGCGTTCACCTGGATCGAGGAGTCTTTCTTATAGTGACCGTTTGGCTCTATGCAGGGTTCATTCTTGTGAGTGGCGTCGACTTGTAATTGATTTGAAGCTATTCTATAAATTGATCCACGATATGATATATTCTGATCACGACCGCCCTCTGATAGTTATAGCCTCTCCACTGGGACATAGGGGTTTTATCTACCTAAAATGGCCCGAAATATTACCTTTTTTCAAACATCAATTTTGAAAAATCTTCTTATGGCATCACAAAAAAATCGAGGGTTGATAAACACATATATACTTAATATAAAAATGGCTTTATCATAATTTATACTCAATATTAGTTGTTTATATTAATTATATGACTAAAAATAAATTCTTGAAAAATATGCTAAATCGGCATCAGTATGATAAATTAAAAATTTTACAATGTATTTACAAATTTATTACATAAAATAATGACTATAGGTTTGTTGACTGAATAAAGCTCCATTATTGATATCATCAGTGTATAACTAATTTTTTTCATTAATTAATATGAAACTTTTTTTAATACCGTAAATGTAACAGTACATTTCGCTCAAAATACTAAAAGTTATTAAGCAAATTACAAAAATTGAGGTTTATTTTATAGATATTGGGGTTATAGAGGTTTTTGGAAAATTTCATGTTTATATATCATTTACTTTTTTTGTTAACATACAGACAGACGTACATCAAAATGAGCAAACTGAGAAAAACATGTTTAAAAATTAAAGTTACGAAAATAATATGAAAAAATATTATTAACCTTATTAAAAAGCTCCAGCTTTATACAGTATTCCTTCCTTTTCAAAGGCTATACCCCTCTCTCTCTTTTTTCTCATTCGTTTTGCCCTTCTCGACTCCTCGTGTCCATCTGAAATTCGTCCGCTTTCACTCGCTTGACATCAGCATTCAATGCAGCTTTTGTAGCACAACGTCCAGGAATAATGTTTAGTTTTTCCATAACAGTCTTTCTCCCCTTAATTCCCTCATTAAACACAATCACAGCTTCATTTACTGCACTATCAACTATTTTCTTCCCACATCCTAAAATTTTATGGCAATATCACCAAACCGTGGAATTAAAAGACCCGTTTGCATTTTGAGTCTTCCCACCAACACAATGACTAAACAGATTTGGTGATGATAAATAAGTAAAACCTTTTTTGATGTAGTCCATTACAGCAGAGGAAACAGTAATTTTATGGCAAAATTGTTTCTTTCGTCCAGCTGCCACGTTCTTTTGAAATTTGCACCATAAGCTTTTTCCTTTAAAGCAAAAGAAGTGCATAAGTGATTCATCACTAGATTTGGTACGGCACCAAATCACTGGTGGATGCAGACTTTCATTTTGGTCACGGACAGAATTTGCCATGGTCTTGGAATAACACCCTTCATTTATCATGAAAGTTGGAATTTTTTACAGTGAAAAAATATATTTTGGGGGTCATGACCCCTGTGACCTCCCCTCCTGTGTCCGCTCGTGCACCAAATGGCCCAAATAGATTGGCTCATTGCAGACACTGAATCGTTATTTTCACGTATGGTCTTTCCGTAATAAATGGTTAAATATGGATGAGTTTATCTGTTAGTCAACCCTTTCCACTAAGCGGTTTTCCATCACTCAGTTTTTGTCCCTTCATCTCCATCTTCAATTTGCGAAGCCGAGTCCCCATACACTTTTGGATATGTCCAATACATTCGATTTTTTTCCATTTGTACGTCTCCATATAGTTTGCTTTTTAAAACTTCAGGAAAAGTCTTTGTGTCTCCGTCACCAATATATTTTACATATCACCGATTTCACTTTGCTTGTGAACATTGGAATATATTCAACATTCTAGTGACTTCCATTTTCCCCTGATGATCCTGAATGACTTTTGAGGCACTCATGAGGTTTTACCCTATTTTTCGCTGATTTGTCTTCACAAATCTTGCAAGTTGTGGATAGTACTTCCACGTCCAGAACTTTACCACTTTCACTGTCAATAATTGTATGTACACCAGCTTTCGATGAATGGTCATGTGTTTTCCACAACGCATCTCTACTTACGATAACATCATTGCTGCCAGTGAGTTCATAACTTTCTTGACCTGTGGAACAAGACAGAAATTAATTAAATGATACATTTTTGACACTCATTCCAAGTGTTTTAATGGTTTAAAGCAACTTTTTTCCATCGGCCATTGGAAAAGGAAAGTAATCGGCCTTTTGAATTTTTGAACAATCGGCATCGGCCAAAAAGTGCCATCGGTCTAGCCCTAATTATCAATTCTGTCCTTGACAATTTGTTGATCGGTTCTCAGATGCAAAGCTCTGACAAATATTCAAAAGACAAAACTTAAATATTTAATATGTAAGGTTTAAATCAAAGTAATTATTCAAAACTTAAGGCTTGACACGCAGATTATGAGAGGGTTAAACGAAATGAATATTCAAAATGTTGGAGGTGCTGAAATCAAATATAATATTTGAAATGTAGCCCTTTCCTCAAATGGATAATCCAAATGTAAAATTTGAATCTAATGAATATATTCATAGTCTTGATGTGTTGTTTTGCCATTGGCCAAGGTTTGATATTTAAAATATTATAAACTTTTAATAAAAAAAAACTTTTTTAAAACTTTCTCTTATGAAAGTGAGATTTTTATAATTTTAATGATCGCCATTTCTAGGAAGAAGGATCAACGGTTGGACTGGATGTACCAAGGGCCAGTTGCATTCATTGACCGAGAAGACTATCTGCTTTGCCGCAAAATTGACAAAACTTTGAAAATGCAAGAAAGCGGAAAAGAACCTAGCAAGCGAGAAGGTGCATATCCTTGACTTTTATTCAATTAATTTTTAAGTCATTGTAATCTCAAATCTTTACATCGTTTAATTCATTTTGTTTTCACAAGATATTATTACCCTTCTTAGGGTTAACACAATTGCAACATGGTCAACACATAAAATCACTGGGGCAGGTTTTTGTAATTTTTCATGGGGAATTTTTTTTTATAGACAGTTTCCAACATCTATACTTGAGCTTGAACTAGAGCTTTCAACATGTAAGAGAAAAGTGTACTTAATGTATTAGCCCATCGACCATTTTTGCTAAATCACAGACTGTCGCCAAATGCTGTAAAACGGAGCCAATAATGAAAAAACATTCTCGAACGCAATAACCTTGTTTATAAGTTCTCTTCTCTTCTCGTATTTTTTGCGTAAAACGATTAAAATTTGGAATGTACCTTCTACGGAAGAGAACGCAGTGGCGTATTTTCAAAGTTGTGGAATTACTCCATCAAAAAAACAGTGTGTTAACAGGCACGATATGTCTATTTATTTAAAAACAGACTAGCAATGGAGATGTAACCTTAAAGGTTGCGAAAAGCAAATATCAATTTGAAAAGGAACGTGGTTAGAAAGATCCAGAATTACATTAGTAACTGTACTAAAGTTTATTTACAGCTAATCTAAAGATTTATCATCGACTGTTAAAAATTGTATTTAATTGGTTTTGTTTTGTTTTTTTTAAATAGTGGGGAAATAACGCCAATGAATGATTACATTTAGTTATTTATGTAAGTGAAGGGTGAACTTGGTGGAAATTCTTCGTACCGCCATAATTTCTCTTAGTCGATGGGATAGCACGTAAGTACAGAGAAAAGAGATATCGCCTGTCCTAGAGTCGAACTAGGAACCCTCCATAAGATCCGAGCGTCTTAACTACCAAGCCGCCAAAGCTCAGAAACGGAACTCTCTTTTCTCCATGTATAAGGTTTTATAAGATACTATTACTCCTCTCAGATTGAACACAATTGCCAAATGGTCAACACACAAAAGCCCACCTTTTGTGAATGTTTTCCCACTACACGCAGAGGGACCCTAATCTGACCCTTAGGCCCGAACAATGCCTCTTTCCTGTGCCACTAAAAGCTGTAGTTTGAGTCAAATGTGTACCGTGAAATTAATATCTTACAAACCCAACTCTTGTCGGCGACTCTTATGACATTTCCTGTCAACTTTTTTCATCTTTGACTTTCATAATTGTGATAGAGTTAGATTTTGTTACCTGAATTGATTTATTTAGGCTGCATGCACGCTTTTTTGGAGTAACGCTAACAGTTTTTTTTTCTTTCGGATATTTAGAAGAACAGTTCAGGTCTATATTTCATCCAGAAGATCTGTTCTCCGACGAATCGCCGATTTACAGAATAAGATAAAAGAAGATCCGTTATTTTGCCATCATGTAAGTTAATGTGATTAAATTATAGGTAGCTCATCAGTGTTCCGCAGGTTATGCCGATAAAAGCACAATATCATATAAATGATAATCACACCTGTTTTAGGTTAATCACTGCATAAACACTGGACGAAAAGCCGCATTTGACCCAGTGATCCAACGTTCCTGTCACTACTTTCAATCGAATCTTTTTGGTGCAGAAATGACCTTGGCTGTCCTTGCACTATAAAACCTCAATCAATTACTTCTGAGCTCACACACGCACTGCTCAATTCCTGCAAACTTCGCTTAAAAGTACCTGGTTCTGAGGTCCCATTCAACCACTGGTTCATCCCACATTAATCCAGTTTGAACAGGTTTAGATTGGTTTGTTTTGTGGCAATAAGCGGTAGCTTTAGGGTCATGATGTACCATCACAATTTTAGGATGCAAAATACTCTAACAAAAATTCTTGTCATGATCCAATAAGTGTTAACCTAAATTAGTTAATGAAGGTACCCACCAACGTTAATCTTAATAAGTTTGATATCGACATGAGTTCAAGGTTGAATTAGTTAAATATCTATTTTTTTTTTTTTTCTAATTATGTTTATTTAGCTTGCACATAGCTACTCATAACAGTTTCGGCGGAAACCACCTCTGACACGCTTGAAATGGAAATGAGATTGAAAGGCAGCAATTTAACACATGTATATTACACACATACAGACACAAAATGCTGACACAAACCTCGGAGAAATCCAAGAATTTACAATAATTTTTACATGTGAGTTGTCCTCATTTCACGCGGAAAACACCTTATGATTTCATAATGTGCTTAAGCTCTAGGCTGCAATGTCGTAACAGCTACAATTTGTGAAAGTGCAGACTGTTCTAATAATTGTGTGCGGGTAATGGATGAAGATTACATTTCTTAATGGAATGAGAATTTTCACTAATCTTTTAAATGAATGAATGAATCTTTCCCATACCATTAAGTGCATGCTTCAAATGACAAACTTCTGAAGTGATTTAGGCCCAATGAATGAATGCTATTTCTAATGAATGAGTCTGGCGATTTCATTGTTTTAAAGTAAGAACTAAAGAGCTACCTTTCGGCCCCTGGGCAGAGGTAACGATTCACTTAGTGCCGTTAACTCCGTGGCTTGACTCCCAAAGGTGCAAAGAATGTTTACTCAGATATCTCATAAAGATTGCATTGTCCACTGTTGTCTGGCGTTTGCCCCTCAGGGTCTTAAGAGGTTTGGATTCCCTAGAAAGAGTAGGTCCCCGCACAACATGACCATTGTAGTCCTTGAGCCGGTGAAAACCACAAAACAATTATTTGTCTAGCATGCTGCTTCATCTGCTTTGACTCCCAACAGTGCAAAAAATACACACACAATGCTTTCCAACTAACTGCTTACAGTCTGTGAATTGGTCTCTAGCCTTAAGAAGTTTGGATTCTAGAAAACCGCGGAGCCCAATGCAACATGACCTTACTGTCCTTGCGTGATAAACTTTTCTTTTAATAAATGAGTCCTAAGAAATCATTCTTCAAGAATAAATTCAAAGATCTCTGTTCTCTTTAAAAAAACCAAATGGCTCATCCTCTTTAAAATACCCAGTTATCCATTCCTCCTTAAAGAATGAACCCAAAAATTCATTTTCTTTAAAAGAAAGAGCCTAAAGAACTACTTCTTGGAAGACTGAGTCCCAAAAACTGTTCCTCTTTAAAGAATGAGTCCAAAGAAACCACTCATTTTAAAGAATGAGTCCAAAGAAACTGTTCTGTTCAAAGAGTAGGTCCAAAAAAAGACCATTCTCTTTCAAGAACAAGTCCAAAGAACCTAATCTCTTTAATCTTGAATAGCATGTCCCTTGTGCCATAAGACTTACAAACAAATAATCGCTTTAAAGAATAAATCCAAAGAGCTCATTTTCTTTAAAGAATAGAAATAGCAAACCACTTCGAAAAGAATAAAAAAAGAATTACATGTATTTCCTACTCTGTAATTCTCCCAGTTTGTGAAGTTTTTTTTCAACTATGGAGAAAAATCATAAATGTAGATGTGAATTATAAAAAATGCTCAGCATTCCTAAATGCAGTATTTTAAACAATTCATGTAGCTATACTGTATAGTACTGATGTCCATGAACGTATTTGAGCATCCAATTTATAAATTATTAAATTATTAATAAATTCCAGCGTAACTACTCACTCAGAATTAGTTAGCCCGAGAAGGTAAGTACTTCCGTGCATTCAATTTGCAAATAATTAAGAAAAGAAAAAAATTGTGTGTGTTCTGCAATAATTGTGAAAATCAGAATTTTTTTTACGTATTTTGTAGCAGACATTCACAACTATTTTCTTCTGTATCTGATTCCTAGGAAGCGAGAAAAAGAAGCTAGAAAAGACTTGCTGAACAACCCTGTACGAATGAAGCAGATACAATCTATGGTAATTTTCTTTATTGATTAAAAATCATTACTGAATGTGCACCTACTCACAAAACAGGTAGATGTATTCATCTATCTAGTCACAACCTACATAGATATGTATCCATTTAGCAGTACTACTATTACTATTAAATTCAGGAATTGATCTGCAGCCAATGGATCAGTTGACTAGTAAGACATGCTGCAACGAACTAAGAATTTTATTGAGTATTCAAATTCAGATGTATTTATAAAAGCTCCTCGGACAGTGTTTCTTAAAGTGTGGTCCGCAGCATTATTGTCAAATTTCAGGAAAAAAAATTAACTAGAAATTACCAGTATGGCTAGAATTTATGTTCTAGTGAGATTTAAAGAATTTCTTATAAATATTACTGGTTATAAACTTTATCTTACGGCGTTTCGTGAAAGATTTGAATCCTCTGAATACACCCATATGGTCTATATTTATTATTATTATTATTTAATTAGATCATCGGTGTCATTTTTATTGTAAATTCTACAAAACAAGATCGTAATTCACACTCTCTTTATCAAATAGCATTACTCTAAAAATTATTTTGTTTCAGGTGTGTTTGGCAACCAACCCATATTTTAAGAACATGGTCGGAGATTTTAGAGATTTTCTGCTAAAAGCTGGTGCTTTTTTTAAAGTAAAAAAAAACAAAACGTAAAAAACTTAAAATTTGCCATAAAATGAATTAAAATTAACTGCAAATTAAGTTGCAAGAGATAAGTAAATCTCCCTCCGGAGCTGTTATATACGTATATAAGCCTGCCAATAAGTCACATAAATCGAGTGTTAGCCTACTTTGATTATATCTTTCCTTGGGAGAGGGGTGGGGGAGGGGGGGAGATCAGTATTATGGTGACTAAGTAGGGCTTAATACCATTAACCATAATTGGCAACATTAACTTCAGGCAATATATTTTGTAATTGGGAGAAGAAATAACCCCCCAGTGGAGCATGATAAATAAAGGAATGTTTAAAGTGGTCTGTAAGAGACCAAAGTTTGAGAAATACTGCCGTAGCAAATAAATGTTTTTTAATGCGATAGTAACATTAAAGGATTTCTGTACAATTTTTTTACCATTCGTGGTACTTTCTCTTCGGTGGCTTTTGGTGTGAATTTGGAATGCCGGCGAATGCAGAGTAACTTTCCCATTACTATCATAGTAACCCAGCCGTGTGGTAACATGGAGATAATGCGTCAGTTTATCATACTATTAATTTGAGTTTGATTCCGATAGCACCCTAGAATCTATGCTAATTTTTCTGCCTATTATAGTCCAAGGTTCGATTCCCTATGCAACAGCAATGTGAATTCCTTTGAAATTGGTCTTGATACAACTTGACTTTATTTGTCGTAAAATAAAGAGGCGTATGTACCTGCCAATTGTACAGTTCGACGGTATAATGTACAGATTTTGGCTGAATTTTATGATTACCCAGATGATCAGTAACATTGTACGTTTTTGTACAAAATTTTATGAATGAATCGTGAAATATAATTTTATTTAATCTTGTTTCAGAAATGGGAAGAAACCTTTCCATTCAGTGCATGTATTGTTATTGAGGGGAAGGGCATGATTTCATGATAGAGAAATGTCGGTGGCTCAAATACTTTAGATCTGTGTTGTTTGTGAATGAATCGGTCATTGTGACAGTCTGTTAAGTGGTTTTTAAAATGAAAGTTTGCTCGCGGATGCACGCTATTGCCACTGGCATACTTATAACCCCCCCACACACACATTGCGATGAATTTTTGTATGTATACATATTAATGGATGGAATTATAGCTCTGTACCCATCCACTCCTTGTGGTAAGCCTATAAGCCTTCCATGTGAACTATTAGCATATATTCATAACTGTTGCCATTGAGAAGTTGGTAAACTCAGGGCCATCTTAATGCATTTAGGATGATTGTAGTTATTTATGAGAACTTGAAGTATTATTAAAAAAAAGCATAATATTAATCAGTACTTTGGGCTTTATGTCTAGCTTCGTATTGTCATTGTTTTTCATAGCTTTCAGTATATTACTGTTTTAATCAATTAAATAATGTATTTTAATTGCGGGAAGTTACCTTGGATTTTATTTGCTGCTTAATGTAATATGTATCAGTACTCCATGCATTATGAGGAAAAGGTTTAGTACCCTGGGCGGGCTTCACTGCTTGTATGCATTTCATACAAGCAGTGAGTGCCCATGCACAAGCAGTGATTGCCCATGCACGGGTATGGAAGTAACACAATTCATTGTGTTTTAGTGTGCAGTTGAGTTTTAACTAGGAGCTCTTGGAGTATGTTGAAAAGAATCAATTTTCTAATGATAATTGCTGGTTGAAGGAATTGAATTTACAGTTTAATTATCTTTCAGCTTAAGCAATCATTGTCCAAGAAGGATCGTACCAAAAAGTCGAAGAAGAAATCGAAAAAGGCAAAATATGTCAGTGACAGTTCGAGTGATTCAGACTCTGTTTCTGAAGAAAAGGTAGAAAAGCACCATTCAAAGGAAAAAAAGCGGAATCATAAGCAGAGGAGCGAGTCTTCGCATCATTCTCGGGACCATTCCAACGATTCCTATGAAAGGAAACACAAAAAGCACCTAAGTCCTGGCCGTGAAGTAAGATTCACATTGCATACTAAATCCATATTTTATACATTTAATATTTGTTGAATGTACTACTTCTCTCGTAATTGATGTGAATGATAAAATATTACATTATGTAGTGAATAAGGCATGCAGCAGTCTCGCATTTTTACGAACCTCCAATTTCCAGACTACAGATTTTTACGAACTGTTATATTAGTCCCAGAAAGTACACCATAGAATTAATGATAATTCACATATAACTTTTTTGTTTTTTGTGAATTCATAAAATCATGAGTTCACCTGTCATCATCATCATCATCAAGTGCCTTCTCCGATTCGGAGGTTGGCGACTAGTTCACCTGTATGTAGTAAATGTATACATATGTATTAAATGGTGCATTTACTTGTCAATCGAACTCCATTGTTTATTTTGCAGCAGTTTGATTTTTCACATTTAGAGCACAAAATGTAAATTTTTGGTAATATGCCACTTGATTAACCTACTTGCTTACATTACAGGATTAACATATTTTCAATCGCCCCTGGTTTATTGGATTTAGTGGGGTTTTATTTTTAAGTAAACACCCTGTACAATATATATGTATGCAATGAAGAATCTATCTATTCTAGGAAAGGGATCTCACAGGGGTGGAAAAAATTGAAATGGAGCAGTTTTGAGATATGGAGATTTCCATATATCGGTGTAATTGAGACTACTTTATTAACGTGTAATAACAAGTATGGGTGTAAATAAAACATGCTCAACTTACCTTAACAAAAATAGTTTATTACTAGTGTCTGACGCTTGACTTCCTTTCCTGACTCCAGATCAGAAGGTCGCATATTCATATCACTTCCGAAATGCTAATTGGAGAATGATTACGGGTTGAGGGAAGATTATCACGATGTTACGGTGGTGAGGGGAGTCACTAATTAGCACTTAAAGGGTGCATGTGTAAAGGCATTGAAGTTGAAAATATTCAAGCAATATCTGATTTATGATACTTATTCAAATGTTTAGAATAATTAATTAACTAGTGATATAAAACAATCGAAATACAACATCCAAAGAAATTAAAATGCCTTTTTTTTATTAATAGACCCTTGAATGGTATGTGTTCTTAAGTTTATGGCGGATAGAATACAGATGACCATAGGCATAAAGTTACATGGGCTCATACAGCCCGAGCCCCCTTCCCCCCAATAATTTGAAATAAATTGCGATTTTACATATACTGTAGTGTACATAAAATGTGGTTACCCCCCTCCCCCCCGATAACTTTGAGAACTTTACGTTGATACAGATGACTGATAATTTTTGGCACTCCTCTGGAGTTTGTTTTTTTAAAAAAGAAGAAAAAAAGACAATGTCCTGGCCCAAAGTCTAACCTAAGATCTTCCGCATGAACCAGAACGCCTTAACCTGCTTGGCAACCTGGACACAGAAATGACGCTCTTCATATCTGAGGTTTGTACGATATTATTGCCCTCCTCAGGGTTAGCACAATTGCCAAATGGTCGACACATAAAGCCACGTGGCTATGTCTTTGTAATTTTTCATCAGGAATTGAGATGACTCATAATTTTTTGCGAACTTTAAATACCAAGGAAAGGTGCATTGTTCCTGTGTCCTGGCTGCCAAGCAGGTGAAAGGATCAAATGAAAACGGAACAGGAGTTACAAAATGAAATGGCATAGTTTATTTTTAAAAGTAATCACTAAAATTACACAAGCACTTGTCCCACTGTTGCACCAAGCAGTGAATACCTCGTTTGTAGAAGCTTTTTGGCTGAGATTGAAACCAGTTTCGAACGGTGTCTATGACTTCGCTGTCCAAGCAAAAATGGCAACCCCTCAATGCCTTTTTCAACGGACCAAAGATGTGAAAATCACATGCTGAAAGATCGGGGCTGTATGGTGGGTGTTCCAACACATTCCATCGAAACATCGTCAGCATACTCAGTGTGCAAGTGGCCGTATGTGGCCATGCATTGTCGTGGAGCAAAAGTACTCCAGAGGACAACAGACCTGGCCACTTGGCTTTGATTGTTGCACGCAAACGTTCCAGAGTATTGCAGTACTGATCAGCATTGATCGTTTGACCACAGTCCAGGAACTCAATGAGAAGCAGTCCTTACTTATCGAAAAAAAAATGTCAGCATGATTTTGCCCCTACTCTGCGCCATCTTGGATTTCTTTGGCGGTGGGGAGCTGGGATGTTTCCATTGTTGATTTTGTCGTTTGCCTTCTGGTTGGTAGTGATGGCACCAAGATTCATCACCTGCCACAACTCTGTCCAAGAAATTGTCCTCAGCACGATATCGGCGAAGATGCTGCAAGGACAACCCCATGCGAAGCCACCTCTGATTGTCTGTGAGATTGTATGGTACCCACTGTACACTCAGTTTCCTCTAATGCAGTTTTTCTGTAATGATGGCGCGAACGGAACCGAAACTCACACCCACCTCCTTGCTGATGTCCCTTATTGTGCATTGTCTGTTTGCACGGATGATCTTGTCAACTTCATGCTCCAAAGCCTCCATGATGACGAGGTGACTTTGACCAAGTCGTGAATCATCATTTACAGATTCCCGTCTCTCGTGGAAACACTTGTGCCAATCCTGCACATGAGTCAATGACAGCGAGTGTTCTCCATGCACTGTTTTCATTCGCCGATGCACTTCACGAACTCCAACACCTTCTACCACTAAAAAACTAATAACCCCACATTGCTCTCCTTTCATCGCAAATATGACGCAAATGCAGAAAAAGTGACAATTGATTGCCTGCCGGATGACACTGCTGGCCGACCACTAGCCCATACCACGTGGTTCTGCGCAATTGCCAAGGGCAAGTCCATTCCGCAATAGGGGTTCTCTTTCTTATTTCCTGCTTGACTTCTACACACAGTTTTGTCACACTCACACAAAAATACACCAAATTATAACCATTGTTCCATTTTCATTTGATCCACCCTTATATATACAGTGAAACTTCTCAATAGCGAACACTGATGGAGAACGGAAAAGTGTCCGTTTTTATGTAGGTTGCTATTTATATTTCTGGCCTCACCTACTTCTCAACAGATGTCGTTAGTTGAATTGAGTTTTTCGTAATCTTTGATATTTTTAACAATGCCTTGCTTTGGCAGAGAGCCAAAAGCTTTTGTTCTTTGTTTATGGCAGTTGTTGATGTAAAACGCTCTCGTTAAAAAATTGAAATTTCTCGAGAAAATTATCTTACAAAGATATTGTTCTGTTTTAATGAAGGTGTGTTGCGTAAAGAATGTGCAGAAAAGCTTCATCGGTATTTTAGTGATGAAGCACCACCCTTAAGCATTGTGAAAACGTGGTATAACGAATTTAAACGTAAACGTCTTTCGCTATGCGATGAGCCTCGTGAGGGTGCTCCTGTTACAGCTGTCACCGTGATTAACATCGATGCAGTGCGCGGGCTAATTGAAGGGGACAGCCGAATAACTTACCGTGATAGTGAAGCATCCTTAGGCATATCAATGACTTCAATTCATAAGATCACGCATGAGAATTTAGGTGTCAAACGGTTATGTGCTCGGTTGATCCTCCATAATTTGTCAGAGACTCAAAAAAAAGGGATCGTGTCTATTGGAGTAAGATAATGCTCAAAGATTTTCACCGGGGAACTTCTAAAGCAGTGTTCGACATCGTCAAAGGTGACTTAACATGGATATACTGTTATGACCCGGAAAACAAATGCCAATCGTCGCAGTGGGTGTTCCTCAACGAGGAAAAACCAACGAAAGTGAAACAAAGCAGAAGCACTGTCAAGAAGATAGTTGCTACCTTTTTCAGTAAAACTGGTCATATCGTCACAGTTCCATTAGAAGATTGTTGTAGGGTCAATGCTGAATGGTATACAAATGTTTGCCTGTCAGAAGTCTTAGAAAAAACTCACCCAAGCTGACCCGGAAGCTGCGTCATCGTCCACCATGACAACGCATCAGTCCATTATTTAGAATGTCCGCTGTTTAGAAGTAAAACATCCATATGATTCAATGTACATTTGCCGTGGAATTGAAATGTGTCCGTTATTAAGAGACATCCACTATTCGGAAGTGTCCATTAAGAAAAGTTCATTATATATATACAGTCGTCCCTTACTATTCGCTGTTTCGATTATTCCCTTCTTTTTTTCTTTTTTTTTAAATTCTCAAAAAGTAAAATTAGTAGTCTTTAGGTCAGAGCAATAATGTCTGCATACTGTTACGTACAGGTTTACTGTATAACGTACTAGTACTAAAAATAAACAGGTAAAGATAGAGTATACACATATACGTGAATGTTTAGGTTTTGCTACTACATACTACCATATGTGGTTTCTAAACTTTTTTGGTTTGTACAAGAATAGGTAAGATACAAAAATAACGGTAAGTGAAATCTTTTTTTAAATATTGTTGTAATGTACAGCATTCAAACTACAAGGCAACTGTTGTGAATGTAACTCTCCTTTTCACATGCAGTTTTGGTTTTGCCATTCATGGATAATTTGTGGAATGTAACCCCCTCAAATAGTGAAGGACACCCATATATATACATGTATACCTGTTTTGCATAATTTAACGTCACCTGTTTTACATAATTTAACGTCACCTGTTTTGCATAATTTAAAAAGAGGAAGAACATTAACTCTGGTTCGAAGGGATTGGGATGTTACTGAAGGGGATCTTGCACAATGGAAAATGAGGAGGTTGGCTCACACACTCATGCATGTAAAAGAGGTAGGGAAGCACTTTCTGAGCCAGACATGGGGATCTAAAATGGTAAAAACCAGAGGTGTGGATTCTCACCCTTTGAAATGGTTCAATGCAGCATGACCGTTGCTATCCTTTCATTGTAAGAAAGAACATAAATTCGTTGAAATGGTATAACTCATAATGAAATTACAAATTATTGAAATGTATGTCTTTGTAAAGTGTTATATGTTAAGGAGAATTGTCAATTTACAATAATATAATTTTTTTTAAGTTTGACTAAAGTTAAAATTTCTTGACTGGCTAATAATGTCGATTTTTACCATATTTAAGGCTCATAATGTTGACAAATACAACTATATATCAAAACATCGATCAGAGCCTGAAAAATCCAGAAAATCAGAATCAACCCCCTACACAAGGAAAACCGAATATCGCGACAGACCTAGTGAAAGTGAGAAATACAGAAGAGAAGGTGGTAGAAGCCAAAATCGCCAAGCTGAAGAAAGACCCAATGGAAAAAGGTTGGTTTATTTCTTTTTTTTTTTTTAAATTCACTATGTAAATCACATGTGAATTTGTGTTTGAGGTTGTGTAGTATGTAATTTACGCTATTACATTAGAACTTGCATTCAGATTACATTCCTCACCCCTACTAAAAAGTGAGACTGGTCTCTTATTCTTTTTTAGTCATATAAAAGTTTAATAACATGTTTATATTATCTTATACGGTAGAACCACCATATATCGAAGTGACTATTCCATGGAAGAAAAAAATTATATAAAGAAAGGATATTTTTTTAATACATATGTAGTATTTTTTATGCATATGTAGTATGATGTATTTCCTGTTCAGTACTCTTCTTTATAGATATGTGAATCACATTGTATATAAGCTATGTTCATATAAATAATTGAAAACAAGAATTATGAGAGAGAAAAATGTGTCAAACAGATTTTTAGAAATATCATACTTATATAGCATTCATATTATTAATATTAGTGATGAATTTTATGATATTTTGCCGCATGACAAATTTCAATGATGAGTCATCATAGAAGTCTTCTCCGTTATTAAGTCCATTATACAATAATTTTCGGCACCCACATATAAGTAGCTCAAGCTAGAGCTTTTTTGTTTTAAGAGAAAAAGAGACGCTGTCCCCAACCTGGATTCGAACCAGGGCAATACTGACTGGATAAGTAGAAAGCCTTCTCTGTAGAGAAATAGAACACTTCTCTGACATCACCTCGCTTGGTCATAACTGGTTCAACTCTCGAACAGCGGAAATCCTGACTTCGAAGTATGCGATTTTTCGCTGCCAACGCCAATATTCTTTACCGTTTTTCCTACAATGAGCTGCAAATGGACTAATTTTTTTTCTCTAATTTATGTATTTAATACAAAAATATTCTTTACTATTTAATAACCATTCTGTCGCTGTTGGTCTCCAAATATTCATTGTTAATTTGGTAGCCTTAGAAAAATGGTCTCTCGGATCCAGATAATATTAAATTTATGAGATAACTTATTTAAATTCCTTAATTTTTGTTTATCCGTTTATGTAGAAAACTTAACTAAACGTTTCTGAGTAAGAACCAAAAGGTGCAAGGTTTTCAATCAAGATTTATTTTACATAAAACATTTCAAAACAAGAAACCCTATTATAATTAAGAAATGACGTGTTTTCATACTTGAACATCTCGAAATTGGCATTTAAGTAGCAATACAACACTTCACAAAATGTCATCGTTACAAAACAATATCAAAATAGAGTTTTTATCATTTAAATTACTTTCGTTTCTAACTCAAATTTTGTTTCGTTTCTTTTTGCTGAGTTAGCATATCATTTTCTTTAAGGCACACATTTCTCAATAACATGTTTGTATATGTCCACAAAATAAACCTATGTACATAATCATTATCATGGTCGTTTGGACAATCATCTTCAAGTATTATTTTCACACAACAACACATTATTTCAAGCACAACATTTGTAAGTTGGGAACAGTATGGATTGTCCAAAACTTTGAAATTTTAAAAATGTCTAGACATTTTACAAGATCGCGGAAGTTTTTAATATTTCAAACTTCATTATAGTATTTCAAAGTAATTACACTGGCATCTATGGCTTTCTTCAAGTCCAACATTTCCTTTTCCATCCTCCTTTTCTCTGGCTCTTTTCACTGACTCTGTATGTTTGGAGTGTTCATTAATGAGTAACCAGAAAAAATCGACGGTATAGAAATCTCTTTCAACCTTTTGAATTTTAAAGGTACACATATGATGTTTCCAGTTCGATCATCACAGTCGGTTGTTTCGGTTTCGAAATCCGATGCATTAAAATGAAGCTCATAGACCTATAGTAAATCAAAATTAAATGTAAATTGCTTGGTCATAATGTTTATGCACATGAAATGTACTTATTCCATTTACTGAAAGCTTTTGAATCCATAATACTTAAACATATTTTATGAGCATTATTTCATGTTTATTAATGCATTTCCATAAAAATTATTTCAAACTTGACTATTTAACGAAGAGTTACTACAGCACTTCTGACATAGAGGTGCAGCCAGTATTTTCTATTGGAGGGGGAGGGGGACCTGCTGGCTTCCAGAAGGGTACATTATACTGTTCGAGAAATTCGATCATCACACATTAAAAAATAAATAAAATATATAAAAATCATAAAATAATATTTTCCCTTGTATTTCTTCTCAAAATTTTATGAAAAATCCCTATGTTATTGGATCTATGGAAATATTTCATGTTTGTGTGGGGGGGGATTTAAAAATTGAAGGTCTGAAAGGACACCACCCTTTGACTGCGCACCTGCATAGTTACACAAATTATATTAAATAGAATTCACAGCTAAAATCTGAAAATTTAGGTAAATCACTTAATACGATTTGAAACTATTGGGATAGTCTTAAAATGCAAAGTAAGCTTACCTTTGAATTTTTATTCGAATAGAAATCCTTACGCTGTTTAAGCTGCAGCCACTTTCACATTAGTTCTTCATCTTTTTTAAATGAGTAAACTCCTACTTTGGGACCAGTAGTCTGATTTCCTTTGCATAATGGGGCACAGTATCGGATAGACATTGCCTGTAATATGAAAACATAACGTTGGCACAATTTGCTTCAATGCAAAAAAGTAACATCACATAGTTTCAAATAGAGGAGGAAGAAAGGGAAAATTAGTTTGTTTTAATATACAATGCAACACCATTTAAATATTTTTCATGTATATGCACATTTAATATCATAATAATCGGATATTCTTATCCATCATTTATTAACACCTTCATGAAATACTAATGTGATTCCATTAAGTGGTTGATGCTATATTAAATTCTTTGAGGTATTTACAACTCCAAAAGCAGTCAAATTTAATTATATATTGTCTAATCCTTATTTTAAGAATAAATGGTTATTATTAAAATACAATAAACTATAATG
>QLNU02015359.1:66150986-66175282 GCA_006491805.2 Dysdera silvatica | reverse complement strand
GATGGCCCTTAAGAGAAATAGGATTCATACAAGACACGAAGAGCCCAATAAACACATCAGCGAATATCTGGATACCCTCAAACAAAAACTGGGTGTATACGCCAGAAGACTCCGAAGATACAAAGACTATACCAACAAAAAACAACAGAACATGCAATTCCAAGCAAACCAGAAGGCCTTCTACAGGAAGCTTCGAGAGACCCCAGCGAACAAAGACAAGTACGAAGCCCCAAAGCCAGCAGAAATAGAGACCTTCTGGAAGACACTATGGTCCAATGAAGTACAGCACAAAAGCGCCCCCTGGATTCAGCAAGAAATGGAGGCTACGAGAGGAATAGAGGAGATGGAGTACACGGGCATCACGATAGAGGAACTCCAGCAGGTAATCCAACGTACGCACAACTGGAAAGCACCCGGTATTGACGGCATACACAACTTCTGGTACAAGAAATTTACCAGCGCCCATGGCCCATTAGCCAAGGAACTTACGGCGATAATTGAAGACCCCAGCAAAATGCCTGAATTCCTCTGCAAGGGAATAACTTACCTCCTACCGAAGGACCAGGATACCAGTAACCCAGCGAAATACCGACCCATTACGTGCCTTAACACCCTGTACAAGATACTCACGGGGTGCATCTCTGAAAAAATAAGCCGGCACAGCGAAAGCAACAACTTAATGACGGAAGAACAAAAGGGATGCCAGAAAGGGACTCTGGGATGTAAAGAGCAGCTTACCATCGACTCAGTTATCCTGGAACAAGCAAGAAAACAAAAGCGAAAACTCAACACCGCATACATAGACTACAAGAAGGCTTTCGACTCTGTTCCGCACTCGTGGCTCCTTGAAATACTCAGCATATACAAAGTGCATCCCTCAATCATCCGATTCCTACAGAGCAGCATGAAACAATGGAGAACCCGGTTACAGCTAAACACGCCAGACAGTAAAATAGAAACGGCCGAGATCCCCATCCGCCGCGGAATCTTTCAAGGAGACGCACTAAGCCCCCAGTGGTTCTGCTTGGCGTTAAACCCCTTGTCAAGGATGCTGAACACAAGTAAATACGGATACATGCTGAAGAAAGACAAGAGAAACCTACATAAAGTCTCCCACCTCATGTACGTAGATGACATCAAGCTATACGCGCCAACAATCACCCAACTCCGACAACTCATCAGTATAACAGAGACATTCTCCAAGGACATAGGAATGGAATTCGGCCTCGATAAGTGCAAAATACAGAAGAATAGCAAAGAAGATTTACCAGGCATCGAACTCGAAGACGGGAGACTACTGAAGACCTTGGACGAGGGCGAAACCTACAAATACCTAGGGATAATGCAAAAACGGCAGCAGGAGCACAAGAAAGTCAAAGTCCAGCTCACGCAAGCATTCCAAGAAAGACTTAGAAGCATTGTGAAGACGAAACTGAGCGGGAAGAACACCACGCAAGCAATTAACGCATATGCGGTACCAGTGCTCACCTACTCCTTCGGGATCATCAAATGGTCCAACACTGAACTAGAACAACTCCAGCGGAAAATGAGAACCATCCAGAGAAGAGCCGGACAACTACACCCTGCAACGGCAATTGAACGGCAAACACTACCCCGGGAAGAAGGAGGACGCGGACAAGCGGACCTCAAAGACTTACATGACAAGCAGATCCAGAGCATGAGGCAATACTTCCAGTTGAAGAGTCCCCGATCGCCACTCATCCAAGCCATAATACAAGCAGATGCAAATTACACGCCACTAAACCTGTGTAGTACCGAAGAGCGTGTCCTGGAAACAGCCAACGAACAGAAACTGAGAACTTGGGCCGGAAAACCATTACATGGCAGGCACTACAATGACCTGCAACAACCACACGTTGACAAAAAGGCATCAAATTCTTGGCTGGCCAAAGGCACTCTCCAGCCAGAGACAGAAGGATTCATGCTAGCCATCCAAGACCAAGTGATCGCAACAAGGAACAATCAGAAATTCATCCAGAGAAAAGACATAGAAAGCGACAAATGCAGACACTGTCATGCGGCATCGGAGACAATCCAACACGTGATGGCAGGATGCAAGATCCTTGCGCAGTCAGACTACAAACATAGACACGATCAAGTAGCGAAAATAGTCCACCAGAAATTGGCAGCGAATGCTGGCTTTCTGACAGAAAAATGCCCGTACTACAAATATGAGCCAGAGACCGTGCATGAGAACGAAACACACAAGCTTTACTGGGATAGAGCAATCATAACAGACAAGACAGTCCCACATAACCGTCCTGACATAACCCTCGTCGATAAATCGAATAAGACCACGTACTTAATCGACATAGCAGTACCCAACACCAATAACATACAGACAACCTACACAACGAAAATCACCAAGTACCAAGATCTCAGACATGAAGTACGAGATATATGGGGTATGGAAAAGATCTTCATCATCCCGTTAGTCATCTCAGCAACAGGGATAGTACCAAAAACGCTTGCGACGAATTTGGAGATACTCAACATTGACCCAAACACCTACATTGAAATACAAAAAGCCACAATCCTAAACACGTGTCACATTGTCAGGAAGTTTCTAGACATGGCACATTAAGAAGTGATGTAAAAAGAGGCTTGGGAACATGGCGCTCTGCCCGTCCCAAAGCCTGTTTCCGCCAAGAATGGGCGAGGAAAACTTTTATATATATATATATATATATATATATATATATATATATATATATATAGTAATAAAGTATGTTTTCCCCACCAGCAATGTAAAAACCTAGCAAGGAAATATTTTGCATTTTAATAACACAAAAAATAATTAACAAAAAATAACTGGTATGTCTAAATGCCATATGTCTAAATTCGTTAGCTAGGGATAAAGTCAAATTTAGCTATAACGGGAGTCACTGAGTCATAACTCCCTTCAGTGAGCCAGTTGTGATTTACTCAGTGGAAAGTTCTCTCTTTTGAATAATTAATTAACCGACTCTTCGAAACATTTCTAATTTTAATTAAAGACTTTCAAAATTGCCAATCCGCGTCCATTAGCGTGCATGCGTTGACGAAGTTTTAGTAACAATGTTAGTAGCATGTGGCCTTGTCAATGACTGCCACGACTGCAAACAGACGTTAGAATATAATGAGCGTGTTACATAATACGTTATGATTGGCGCCCTTTCGCCGTGACATTCTTCCGCTATGCCTACATTGTTGGGGCAGACATATTGTAGCAAAACAAAAAATTCTTCCCAAATTGATGTACATGACCAGTGACGCCATGGGGCTCTTGCCTCAGGAAAATGGGATGGCTGTACGCCAAAAGAAACCTAGTTATACATTTCCAGAAATCAAGTCGTGTTGAAGATAATGTTTCTAAAGCTTTGCACTATTCAAAGGAAGCTTACTAAACGCGGTTCCTTTTCTCAGAAACAAAGCAGAGTGAACAAAATAAAAATGTGGTTCTATCCTCTGCCAGAATAAACCAAATAAGTTACTGGAATAAAGGGTGCACCTCAAGTTAACGTGAGCTAATTTAAATTCAAGATGGAAACGTAAAATACAAGGAAAAAATATAGTTATCCATATTTTCCAAGAGTATCTCAAATAGGATGCATATAGCGCATGGAGTGAAGGAAATAAATCAACTACTAATGAGCATATTAACAGCAAACATTTTCCTAATACACATAATGCATGAAAGTGCATGCTGTACTTCAAAAAATTCCTTCATTACAGTAGAACCTGTCTAAAGTGGCCAGTCTTGGGAGTGGACTGCAATGGCCACTTTATCCAGCTGGTGAATTTAACAAAGTGGTCCATTTACCTGGTTCTACTGCATATGAATCGCAAATTTTTGGCTTAAATTGGCTAAATATAAATAAGTTTAAGTTTTTATTTTCTTAAACCAACACGGCGCCACTTCAGACTACATTTTCTTTTTTATAAAATGCGAACTTTTTTATCGGATTTGATTTATACGAACTCGAGCTTCATTGGCAACACTGATCATCTATTTCTCTGGTGAAAAGAACAGAAAAATGAGTGAAATCTTCGATGATGAACGTTTTGCGTTTTTTCGAATTTAAATTCCATAAATTATAGTCGAATTTCGTTAATTAGAAGCCGAATGGACCCTAAATTTAATTTGAATTATAGAAGAATTCCAATTATAAACGTTTCATATAAATTTGGGATCATAAAACCACAAATGTTCTAATTATTCACGAATTCATATCAAACACGTTCAAATTGTCCAATGACACTGCATTTGTTTTTACTTATGCAATTTTGTCATACAGTAGTGGACAAAATTGTGGAAACCCTTTGAAAAAAGATTATTTTAGAGGTTTGATGGCTAATAACACCACTTTTTTTTGTACCAATACTATAAAATTATATATCATTGGAAAGGTAATTTAATCAAGATTGTAATGCAATAACATTTATGAATCGTATTTTAATAGAACAGCATTCATAAAGAAGAAAGGTGATATACATAGAAAAAATGAGATATACAAAAATGTTCACCATACCAGTTAATACTTAGTTGGGTAACCTTTAGCCTTAATTACGGCCTTACAACGCTTTCCCATGGAGTGAACCAAGTTCTTTAGTTCTGCAGCTGTTATAATATGAAACCAAGATTGAATTATTGCTTCTGTTAATTGTGTTTTATTGCTGGGTTGCTTCCGACTAACAAGCTTCTTTAGCCGGCTCCATAGATTTTCGATGGGGTTAAGGTCTGGGCTATTTCCAGGCCATTCCAGCAGTTGAATATGATGATCTTGAAACCATTTTTTGCACACACGAGCAACATGACATGGAGCTGAATCCTGTTGAAATATAAATGCTTCATTATCTTGGAAAAGATCACATGCAGAAGGCTGCAGCTTGGGCTCAAGTATTTCATTTATGTATCTTTGGGCATTTATATTCCCATTGATCACGCAAATTCTGCCCACACCTCTTGATGTTATACAACCCCAAATCATAACACTAACTGGGTGTTTCACGGTAGGTGTAATGCACTCAGGATGGAAATCTTCTCCAATTCTTCTCCATACGTATTTTACGCCATCACTACCAAACAGTGAGATTTTGGTCTCATCACTCCAAATTACACTGTCCCATTGTTCCGTTGTCCAGTTAACATGGGTTTTAGCCCAGTTTAATCTTTTCAACCTCTGTTTGACAGACAAAAATGGCTTTTTTCGTGGAATTCTTGCATTTAGACCACATTCATGCAGTCTGCGCCGAACAGTCCTTGCACTTAACTTCACATTGCATTGCGCCATTTCACCTTGTATACACAGAGATGATTTTTTCCTGTCACCTAGGCACTGTCTTTTAATTCTTCTATCATCACTTGCTGTTGTGCACCTTTTTCTGCCTTTACCAGTCTGGTTTTGTAATGACTGAGTCTCCTTATACTTCTTCAAAAATTTAGAAATGCCACCTTTAGTTAAGTTTCCCCCAATATTTCTTCTAATTTCTTCATAACTGTAGCCTTGTTCACTTAATATTACTATTTTACATCGCTTCCTAGGTGACCAGTCAACTCTTTGCGCCATTTCTTTAATTTTATTACGTTTTACAAGCACACTAAATCAAAGAGCACAAAAAAAAAACAACCAACTTGATAGCAATTACAGAACACACTGATAAATGTCCTGTAACCTGTTGGCTCATTGCCAAAACAAGAGAAAACATGATTGGCTCATTGCCAAAACAAGATGACACCTGATTGGCTCTGTAAACACTCATGCTCATTGGCCACATTCAAATGAAGGAAAGCTACTTCATATAAATGTAAGCAAGCTGTGCTTCTTTTTTCTGGTTATTTGGCTATAACTTTTGATAGAATACAGATAATTGAACAAATGTTATTGCATTACAATCTTTATTAAATTACCTTTCTAATGATATATAATTTTATAGTATTGGTACAAAAAAAAGTGGTGTTATTAGCCATCAAACCTCTAAAATAAACTTTTTTCAAAAGGTTTCCACAATTTTGTCCACTACTGTATATAGTCAGAATACAATATTAACATACAATTAAAATCGTTATATAACAACGTCGGTTATAATGACCAACCGCATATAACGACGGAATTTACAAGAAGTTTACGGCAATTTACCCATACTAAATATATCGGTTATAACGACATCGTATATAACGACGAAACCTGCTATAACACGAAATTCGTTATAACGACGAACCCTGCTATAACGACGAAACCTGCTATAACGACGGCGATTTTGTAGTCTACGTAGATTCTAAATAGGGAAATTCGTATCGGATATAACGACGCGACTTGACAGTCATAAAGCAGAACCATGTGGGTTAGTTATTAAAATTTAAAGTTAGTTATCAAAATTTAAGTGTTATTCTAATCTTGTTTATTTACAAATGTCCGAGAAATTTTTATTACTGCTAAACCTGAATATTAAAGATAATGAACCTTTATTAAAAACAAAAACAAAACAAAAAACGGCGTTATTTATTAATTGAATATCACGAGGGTTATATTCTTAAGGGGCCTATTCTATTTTTTCAGCGTAGAGCCCATAAAACTCTTAAACCGGCACTGTTCTGAAGTCATTAGTATAATATAATAAATATTATTCATTACATTTGTTTTCTACATTATATACTTTAGTAGTATTTTCTACAATTTTTTCAATTTAAAAAACTAAGAAAGTACTATGTTTTTAGTGTGGTTATAAAACATAATATAAACGGAAATTAAATTCATTATAATTAAGTATATTTTTATTTAATTTTGAAACCAAAAAGTTTAATACTTTCACTGTCAAAATAATTTATAAAACTCTACAGGGCATTGCTATAGGCTACTATGATTTTAAAAAGATATCGTTTATAACGACTATCGGTTATAACGACCAAATTTGCACAGTCCCTTGAAGGTCGTTATAACCAATTTTCACTGTATTTAAATTTTTTTTACCTAACTTCGCTATTCCCAAAACACCCGTGATAAGCAGAGAACATTATCAGTTTCAGAAGGGCTTGAACCGCACTTTCTTGGCTCCACGACTATGCAGTGGCGCAACCAGAATATTCCCAAGAGAGGGGAGGGCAGACGTGCAAGAAATTTTTGGTGGAAAAAAAGGCCAAAGTTCCTATCAATTTCTTTTCCTTTTGTTCATTTATCATTATTAAATTACTAATAATTCTACAGTGCAAGATACTTAAATAATTATAAATCGTAGTAAATTTTGTTTATGTAATTTTACGATGGCCAGCCCTTGTCTTCCAAAAAAAAAATTACTGTTTTAGGAATAGGTTTAAAAATAAGCCTATTGTGCAAAACTTGCTTTTGCTTGCCCTCTGTCCACTACTTGATCTACGGAAGCCTTTTTTCCTTTTGCGACCTTTAAAAACTCATCGGCTTTGTGAATTGAATTCTTATGATAGAGAAATGTTAGATTTTGGCTGAACTTCTTTCAATGTCAGCAGAGTTCAGAGAAATATCTTTGGGATCATCACTATTTTCAATTTTACTACTTTTAAAAAAATAATTTCATTGTCTGTTGGCATAATAATTTTTCACTTTGTTATCTCAATGGGGGGGGGGCAGGACCCCCTACGTGGGTACGCCAATAAGATTATAAACCGTTTAAAGTCTCTTGCATCTTTCTTCTTACCCGTATTCAGGCCATTAGCATGCTAGAAGGTTCCATGAGTTGTGGGGGGGATTACAAGGGTACAAACTTTATGTATTCATACAAAATTCAATTTCGAGGGGGGGTATGACTCCATCAACTCCCCACCCTCCTGCGTACGCACGCCATTGGTTCAGACTAAATGTAATGCAACTAATTCTCGTAATGCCTAGCCTGACTTTTGTGTGCATCTCTTTGTTTGTTATTAAACCATTAACAGACTCATTGAAGCTCCAGTGAGGTGTGTGTGTCTGTATTATTTTGGCCACTGAATGTATATATACATCCACGAGCGCCCATATGGGGGGGCAGGGGGCTCAAGCCCCCCCCCCTAGCCGTTACAAAAATGGATTCGCCCGATTCTGCCATGCATTTACTTTAAAAAAAAATACAGTCACATTTTAAAGTAAGGTACTTTTTTAGTTTGGTTTGGTTTGCGTTTTGGTTTTACGGCTCAAAGACTACAGTGGTCATGCTGCGCCGGGACCTACTGTTTTCCGAGGAATCCGAACCTCTTAAGGCCTAGGGAACCAAACCCCGGACTACAGTGAGCAGTGCGATCTTTATGAGATCTCTGAGTAAGCGTTCTTTTTAGCTCATTACTAATTTGTCACAGTATCAATTATATTTATAGAGTTTTGATATCGTATACATCCACTAAAAATTTCGATAGCTTTGAGAAAGGGTAATAATTTTTCTTAGCCCCCCTAGAAGTACTCGTCAATGTTTCTCAGACCCCCCACCCCCTAGAAGTACTTGTATGGGCGCCCATGTATGTATCAAAATTTTGCTCTGCTGATATAATCATTCAACAGACGATTTTCTAGTTTTACTGCAACATCATTAATGCGTAACTTGCTTTCATAAGTTCAAATACAAGGAAACGTACTCGTATCTTTATGCCTAAGAAGCCAAAGTACTACGGGAACAAAAGTAAAGGCGTTTCGCGTGTGCGCGTGTTGTCGCGATGTGGTCGAAAGTCATTGTTATTTGTTGTCGTACGAAAGACTGAAAGCCTTATTTAAGACTGAAAGGTCCGGGTGGTGGCCAAAGTCTTTTTAGAAACCACGCCTCAGACGAAAACTTTTGTTCAAGCAGATAGACGTAAGGATGTCACCAGAGCATGACGTTAATACAAAAGGCAAAAACAATCTATCAGGGCTGCAATATGAGGCAACTTATCACCAATATTTGTTGGCTTCAGAATACCTATTGTTATTATAGATTCAAAATTGACTACTAGAGCCCGGATATATGCAAATGCATATTTTAGCCCATTTTAGCGTCAGTGCATATAAATGCACAAAAAGCGTTGCTTTTCCAGAATAAATGCGTATTTTTTCAGGTTTTTAGTAATTTTAAAAATTTTATTCTTTTATCGGAAAAATTGCCCCACAATGCCAAAGCTAACCTTTTCTCTTACTGTTTATTTGAGCAGAAAAGCAAAGAAATTTGTAAACATACCTGCATAATAGTATGTTCCAAGGCTCCAAAAACGCAGGCATATTTGAATTATAACCACTGTCCTTGTTAGAAAGGAAGATTTGATTTTATTGTGTTAGACTGGCAGTTGACCGAAGGCTAGATTAAAACAAACATTCACATAAAGCGAAATTCCACATCACGATCTACCAACGATAGACCTGGGTGATAGTTCATCATGGATAAACTATCCGTGATAGACAACCCGCAGAATTTTGTAATTGCTGTCCAATAACTTCTGTATCACTGGAAAAGACCCCTTTGGTCATAAAAAATTGGTCATGCATGCCTATACTAGAGGCAGAGATCGACCCTGGACGGGTATTTTTGGGGGTGAAAATCGACTTGAAAAGCAATGTAGAAACCTAAAAAAAGGGGACAAACTTGTCATCCTTAAAGGGGTGGACATCTTCTTGGATAGAAGCTTGTTTCTAGCTAGGAATATAGTGATGGTTGCATAATTAAAAGAAGGTTGCAATTAGAAAGTTTGACAGAGTATAAAAAATTATAGTAAAAATGAGGAATCATCTAATATAATTAGCGAATATTTTGTAGAATTAGCTGAAAAGGAAATTGATAAAAGAGATGGTAATAATGAAAGATACGGAGATTATATAGGAATAACTTATGAAAAGGCTATGTATGTGAAGAAAATAAACAATTCTGAAATATTATTTGATCTTCAAGTTTAAATATAAATAAAAGAATTCTAAATGATGGAATGCACCCTAAAATAGTATTTGAATGCACTGGTATGTTAGTTAAATATTTATTACAGATATATAATGAAATCAATAATTCAGAATTAACTCCAAATGATATAAAGATTTCAAGGATAGTTCCTGCTCACGAAAGGGGAGAAAAGCAATTGTGTATATGAGTATAAGAAACTTGCAGGCCTATGTCTATAATGTCGATGTTTGCCAGACGATTTGAAAAATGAATATATATATAAAAGGATGATAAAGTTTTGCAAATAAATTTCACGCATTAAATGAAGATCGGCATGGATTTAAAGAGAGAAAACTAATAGAAGTGGCCTTGTTGAGAACTATAGGAAATTTACAAGAGACATTCGAGAATAAGAAGGCGTGGCCAAGGGGCAGTTTTGGGGGTTGTAACCCCCCATTGCAATGAAATTTTGTATATTTAACATAGGAATATATGAGTTGTAGCTCTGTAACCCCATTGAGCCTATAACACCCCCTTATGAACTTTATGCGTACGCCTATGAGTATAGGGTAGATGTTTTTGCCGACCTAAGAAAATAATCATGATTGTGGGAAGTATGATAAATGATTCAAAGGAAATCAGATAAAAATTAATGTAAGAAAAATTAAAACAATATGTTACTTGCAAATAAGGATATGAATCCAGATATAAAAAATATGCAAATGGGAACTGGTGGAAAAGAATCTAAAATGGCGTGGACCAAACGTAATATATTTTTAGATATAATATTAATAAATAAACTTAACTGGAACTCCCAGATAAATAAAAAATATGAAATATAAATATATGATAAATATAAAAAATGAATATTAACTATGTAAAGGCATTGGAATAGTAATAAAATTTCAAAGAAGTATTCCAAAAGAAAGAAAAAAATTAGTAACATTATTCTTCGATATATAGTCATATGGTGTATAGTAATTGTGTATAGGGAAATTGATGTATAGTATTTGTATACAAGGAACTTGGATGTATAGTAATTGTATATAGGGAAACTAATGCATATTAATTGTATTATAGGGAAATTTTTGACGTATAGTAATTGTATATAGTAATTGTATACACGGAATTATACTAGACAACGTACAAAAAAAGAATATGCAATTAATCATTAAAAAATAATCAAATTGGAGTCCAAAGCATAGAAAGTTCAAGAGAACCAACCACATATTTCAAAGGTTTGAAACCTGCTGAGGCACTATCTTGGCGACAAGAAGCCTCTTTTGGCGAGATTGGCCTTATAAGGAGAGTAACCCTATTTTGAAAATTCTGTACAGAAATTAGAGTGGCACTTTTTAGAGCATGTGCAACATATTACGAAACCTTATTTACGTTAAATAAAAAAAAATTAATGATTTTAGAATAACATGTTTCCTAGGAGTAGGTTTTAAGATTAAGATGGTAGGTTTCTCAACGGTTCATTAAATCTGTGTTCGATGTTCTGACCCAATCATAATATAAATTTAGATATATTGAAAAGGCATTTTTTATGTTGACCATGTATTTCTCCTTTCTTTGTTTTGGTTTTGCAGAGACATCGTCTGCGCAGTCGAAGTGTTTCCACCAAGAGAGTTAGTTACATTGTTACAATGAAGAAAGATGGTCTCGGCAACGAAAAATATCAGTAGATTTTAAAAAAAAAAATACTGATATGGGCTACGCATCTCCAGGTACGGTGTAGTATAGTTTTATGCTCCTTATTTCATATTTTTATGTATTTTTATGTAATAAGAAAAATGCACATTATGATCGTTTGGCGTATATAGGAACAGCCGAGTCCCACTTGTAACAATGAAAATTACATAGGAATAATATGGAGCATTGGAGGTGGGGCTAGAGCTCCCCTACCTCCCCCAAGACCTCAAGGTTAGCTTCGCCACTTATAATTTGTAATTATCATACTCTTCGTTGTTGTTTTTAGGACGTTTCCAGTTGCTTGCGGGATTCTTGTTATGCTGCATACAGCTTCCTGTGACATTTACGGACCACCTTTTGCAACTCTACAGTGCTACGCCAATGCACAGATGTAAAGTTCGATATAACTCTTCCCTGCAGACGATTGGAGAAAGCGAATATAGGCCTATCGTCGAAAAAAGGGGTAAAAAACTCTACTCATCTTGCGAACTATATGTTAATCCACGTGACCACTCGCTTGGCACACAAACTTGCGTCAACGGATGGGAATACCTACATAGTGATGAAGAATGGACCTTAGTTACCGAAGTGAGTGAATTAGTTTTGTCATTAGTGAACTACTATTTGCCATATGAACAAAAGTTATTACTGTATTAGAATTCTTATTTTAATTTAAGTTCGCATCTTATTGTACGTCCAATCCGACTCCAAAGGCGCGGTAGAACACATGTTATTTTTCTTCCTAACGTACTTCGGGATTTGTTCCCAGGTCAAAGAGGTTCGGATTCCTCGGAAAGCCCTGAATTCCGTCACAGAGTGGTCTTAGCTATGCTTGGCCATAAAACACAACCATCATTATGAATCGCAATACATACTATAAAACGTGTTTACATGCTTATCATACATACATACTTTACATATATAGAGTAGGCTATATGAGTATTAGGGTGGAGCTTAAAGGCCATGAATTTATTTATTTTTTATTTTTGCAAGTCTCACTCTCTTACTCCGTTCCTTTTGATACAAAAACACTATATAAAGAGCTTGAGCAATGGATTTTAGTATTTAGGGGTGGCTCAATTGACTCAAAGTTCATAAAAATTTGAAAAATTGAGGTTATTACCTGTACCTTAGCATATGTATTTACAATGTATTAAATGCGCGAATTTTAAACAATTTATTTAATGTATTGTAGATATTATCAGCCTTTTATTTTACATTAAAATGTTATTGCCTTTGAAAAGGCTGAAACACAGTCTTTTCCCCGCTATCAAGATACATTTTGAGATGATCTTCAACAACTTGTAGCAGGAACTGTAGTTGCATTTCATGGTAAGTTATCAATCCACTGTATTCCTGAATAAGTGCAACTGCGCGTTTGGCTCAGTCCTTTACTACTTGTAGAGATTTTATCATCTCTTTAGCCTTTTTATTGTCTTGTCTCAACTCCCACAAGTCTGGAACAACTACAAGATATCCACTTGGAAGTTCCAACAATTGAAACAATATCAGTAACTTGGCTGTGACAAAATCTTTCAAGTCGTTATTTTTCAATAAATGTAGAGCAACGCTGATTTGCTTAAAGTAATTTTGGGCTTGTTTTTCATCATGAGCTTCATTCTGCATAGCATTCACCGTCTGTCTTTTGGTTAGTATACTGGCATATCTATCAAACAAAGCTAAACCAACACGCCCTTGTGGCAAATACCACAAGTGATTAGCAAATTTACGCGGTGTTGTATTAGAAATGGCTGAATGTATTGATGAATCTTCAAGTAGCGACTTCAGCAAAAGCAGCTCACTGTAAGAAGCACATGAAGCTTAAGGTGCAGAGATCCAAGCTTTCAAGTATATACGGACTGTGAAAACACGCACATCACATAGTCCTCCTTCTTTTCTTAAAGTCAGTTTAAATTGAGCCTTGGAAATCCAGATCTTGAAACAATATATAACTTTGGACATCCAATGGGCATGGTGTATTGCTCCCGGTAACATAAATATGACTTACCTTGCTGGGACAGCATCAAGAAAGATAATTACGAGTTCTAAGAATTCTTTATAATCCCCTCTCAGCTTTGGTTTTCTTTGTTACAGGTACTCTTTTGCATAGTCGATCGTCTCTTGCTTTATTTCTACTAAATTTTCGACAACATCAAATGAAATTTCTGGTCCATACTTGTCTGTATCAATGAATCCTCGATATTCTTGAAAGAGTCTAAATAATGCAACTTCAGGAGAAGATGGGACTCTCATACATATTTCAAACACTGCACTAATTTTCGTATCCATGATGTGATGTCTGCAAGCAAGTGATATGAGTTCTTTCTTAAGCTTTTGTCCTAGAAGAACACGGTCACCAGAATCATAACCATGGTTTGAGCTGGTGATGTCAAAGCACATTGCGCGAATATTGTCTATTATACCTCAGTCTTCAATGGCTTCAAAGGCACATGCAGTCTAAGATTCTCCTGTTGCAGATGAAGTCTTGGCAACTGCCAGTAGTTAAGGAACTCCTTTCTAAGAAGCTAATGCTGAAGAGGGATCAACTTTCTATTTTCCAACCAGGTCATGCATCAGTTTTCCATTTTCCAACCAGGTCATGCATCAGTTTTCCATTCCAATAAATGACAAAATTAATGTTGCCTTGAAACTTGGTCTTTATTTTTTCACCTTTTTTAACTCCCTGTCTCTCTGTCTCTCTCTCTCTTCCATTCTTCGCCAACGAATTAAGTCTTTTTTTGGAGCAAATTCACCAATGTTCTATCCTAAGCTTTTGGCAGCTTTCAATATAATAAAAACAGCCTTTAAGTCTGACACCTTTGTACAATCTAGTGCTGCTGCAATTTCTGGTGTAATTATGTTTTTTCATCCCTGTTTTCTTTTCGTACTTCTCCAATATGAACTGTATTGTCCTCAGATTCCAACTTTTCATCATCGGTTTTTGCTGAGCTGTTTCAAAGTTCTCACTAGATGACGAAAGTGCAACTTTAGAAAACTTACGGTATCTTTCGTTTTAAGATATCGATGTAAGAAAAATCCGAGAACTATATAAGGATGGCAACTTTCTGCCGTTTAAATCAGAAATTGAATTATCAATAAACAATAATTAACGATTACGCAATAATTTTTGTTACCCGCATTTAAGTAGCTCAAACTGGAGGTTTTTTATATTTGGAGAAAAAAAAATCATCCTCATATACGGAGAAAAATGCATTTGTTCTTATCTACATTCGTCTAGTAGGTCAAGACACCGCGTGCTCAATGCGGGGACCCTGGTTCGAGCCCAGGATGAGGACGGCGCCTCTTTTTCTCCAAATATAAAAAAAGCTCTAGTTTGAGCTACGTAAACGTGGGTGGCAAAAATTATTGTATAATAAATTCCCCCACGAAAAACTCACAAAAATCTCGCCCCGGAGGCTTTTCTGTGTTGACCATTATTTGGCAATTGTGTTATCCCTGTGAAGGGTAATAATATCTTACATAATTAACAATAAACGTGCAGATAAAATTACAATACAAGAGGAACAACATAGGTATAATACGAGGCACAAAAAAGTTAAACCAAAAAAAAATAGAACTAATATGGTAAAAATATTATAAATTATTATGGAATAAAGTATCAAACGTAATAGAAGTGATAAAGCTGAAGACAAAATTTAAAACAGGAATGAAAAAATATCTACTTGGAAATAAAAATCTTGAAACCTAAAACTGTTTTTACTCTTAAGGTTGTAGGTATATTAACAAATATTTTGATCCGCAGCCGCGGTATATTTGTACAATTCAGTTATAGATTGATTGTTTGGCTTTTTTATGGCGCAAGAGCATCTGGGCTATACTGCGCCAAATAATTCAGTTATAAAATATTATATTACGAATACGACATTTGAATATTATTCAATTGTAAAATTCGGTAAAATAAAAACTTATCTTATAAGAAGATAGAATTGAGTTTGAAATCTTGTTGCTTTAGCCATTTTTAGTCGATAATATATCTAAAAGAAATGTATCTTGTTTAAAATCAGAAATTTTAATAAAATTCCAAGTGTTTATTTACTATTTATCCGTTGTGAGTTATTTTCAGAACAATTCACAAACTACTATTACTATAATTTAGTAATTTTTATGTTTGAAAAAATAAAATTTAATCTTACCTTAAGAATTAAATCTGAGACAATTTTCAATCTTGTGGGTCTAAAATTTCTAAATACTAATTCAAAAATATCAAACTTTTGAAATTTTTATAAAAAGAGATCATCAAGGCATTGTATGACTGCAGTACAAAATGGTTAATCTGATTTTTTGCCATGTACTATTTGTAATTTTACATAGTCTAATGCTTCTACCTATGATTCAAAACATAAAGCTGAAGAATTTTTAAATATATATATATAAAGGTAATGATATTTAATTTTCCATGACATTGAGTACATTTATCATCGACATTACAAACTTTTCCATCATCAAGCTTCCTCCAAATATTATTCAATTGTGCTAATATTTTGTCCGGTTTTTTTTCATTAAAAGGAACAAAATTATTAAGTAAGAAAACCATATTTTAAAAGTTAAAAAATAATCTCCACCTTAATGAGTATACATACTGTACAGCACTCAGGGCTATCTTAATCACCGACAGATCTAAGGGGGAGGATCTCCCCTTGATCCGGGATTATGTCATGGAAAATAAAATAAAAAGCACCGGACATTGAATTAAAAATAGGAATTGGAAACAAATCGCTCCCTACCCTTGAAAGATTTCTGGATCAACCATTGATCTTTGCGCATTTAGAAGCTCTGGCCCTAGTCGTTTTTGGGGGACCTTTTTCCACTGACTTTTAAATTTATAAATTTTATACTCAAAAAACGTAATGTATAGGCTAATAAACGTAATTAATCCTTTTCCAGTTTGGAGCTTCTTTGGGGAGTCTGGAAGCTGGGCCATCAACGTCAGTAGAAAGATCATAAGAGGAGGGTTACAGACAGGGCCGGATTAAGGTTTTATGGAGCCCTGGAGCAATTTTTTCCCACGCCCCTTGTTGTGTAAATTGAGCTTGCATAATTACAGTAAGATCTGTATATAGCGAGAATCTTGTAACCAATGAAATGATCGCTAAATCCGTTTTGAAATTTAAATTTTAAACTTTGAAGTAAAAGTCGGTACAGGCAACCTATTTGCATACAACGTACATAAAAAAATTCTAAAATTTGCGGAAAACGTCTCGAAATATGGCGCTATGATTAAAATCATGCCGTTTAAGTTAGATTAAAGTGCTTTGGAAAAGTCATGCATATGATTAATTAAAATTACACATTTAATTAAAATATACGAATTAGAAGCCTAGAATTCTTTATAATTCACGCTGAAATTAAAGAAGTTTTTTTTTTTTTTTCAATATAAAACTAAGAAGGTTTTCTGTTCGAATTTCTGGGGAAGGGAGCTAACTATGGGGATATTTATTCCCCGCCTTATATGTTTCCCCCACATAGCAATCATTTTTTATTTCTATTTCTCTAGGCTAGGCTAAACCCCTAATCCACCTCCTAGTTACACCTATGGGGTTAGTAGGAGCATTCGCGCGTGCTTGAAATATAGAAGTACATATGTGTTAATCCAGTTTTTTTCAAACTTTGGTCGCTCACATACCACTTTAAGAATTCCTTTGTTATCGGGGACCACCAGAAGGGGGATTTTCCCCCATTACGAAAAATATATTACTTGAAATTAAGGTTGCCAACTATGGTTAATAATATTAAGCCCTACTTAGCCACCGTCATACTAATCCCCCCCCCCCAAGGAAAGGCAAAACAAAGGTAACCCTCGGTTTATATGATTTATTAGCCTGCTTACATATAATATGCTTATATATATAAGACCTACAGCAGAAAAGATGTATTCATCCCTTGAAATATAATTTGTAGTTAATTTTAACTTCTTTTATGGTAAATTTTAAGCTTTTTTTTTTTAGTTTTTTACTTTAAAAAACACCAGCTCTTGGCGGAAAATAAAATTTCCGACCATGTCCTTAAAATATGGGTTGGTTGCCAAACCCACCTGAAACAAAATAATTTTTAGAGTAACGCTATTTGATAAAGAGAGTATGAGTTACGATCTTATTTTGTCAAATTTACAATGACGTCATTAATTCAATTAAATAATAAGAAGCAATGTAGAGGGCATGGGTGTATTCAGACCTTCTACAAAACGCAGATAGGTAAGGTTTATAACAAATAATATCTATGAGAAATTCCTGAAGTCCTAAATTCTAGCTACACCTGGCAATTTCTAATTCATTTCTTTTCCCCGAAATTTAGTGACGATCCTCCGGACCACCAGTGGTCCACAGACCGCACTTTGAGAAACTCTTTGTTAATCTATATTTGATATCTTTTAGAAACATAAGAAGATATATTATTTGTTATTGGCATGCTCTATCTCTGCCTTTTACATGTCAACCTGTTGATACCCCGATGACGAGCAAAGTGTTATTTGAAATTCATTTCGTTTTCGTATACTTCAATTTGGAATTTAGAAATTTTTCCTTATTGAAACCAAAACTATTGCATATTACTTAATGAACATTGTTCGTTTATGTTAATTATATATAATAAATATTATGGTGTATGTTAAGTTAACATATATCGTAATATTTATTAATAAATATACTTTAATATTAATTAAGAAGTATCCCATATTTATGTATGTAAATAAAAATTGCTTATTAAATATCATATGCATCTATACAAAAATAAGTGTTGGGTAGATGACATAGCTAGAACCAGTGGCATAGCCAGATATTTTGCCGCCCAGGGCTAGTGACTCTCATTGCTGTAATTATTGTACCTGTCGTCTTTTAAAGGCTAATTGCAGCCCCCGAATTGTGACGCCCGGGGCGACTGCGCCCTTGCCTTCCCATCTACGCTACTGGATAGAACTACCATGAATTATAAACTTGCCGTAGTTTATAAAAAAATTGTTACTTTTTAATTAACAATTATTATAAAAAATAATTTATGTAATTATTTTTATTTATTGATAATAAAATAGCATGTAATTACTCATGTATTAATAATTATATATAACTTTTTTATTGATTTTTGTAAAATTATTGTTTTCTGGAAAACATATTTACAATTTTTTTAATAAATAGTATTTTTTTAATTGCATACAGATAATAATGAATTTTTTAAATATAGTTTCAAATAATATTTATAAACATTATTTTTGGAAAAGGGATTTAATTCCATCATATCTTCTCATTGGATTCGGCTCTATGATGATCAGTGACGTAGGTAAGGGGTGATCAGGGGCTCAAAACCCCCCACCCCATTGGATATCAAATTAAATTGTTCTCCTTAAAACTAAATCACTTGACCTTTTCCAAAACTGTTTGAGGGCCCCATAAATTTTGAATTGATACGTCCCTACTGGTGGTATCTTGATTCTCCAAAATTTCCAGAAACTAAATTGTACTGTAATCTCTCCAAAACTTTTCAATTTTTTTTTTTCAGTGGAATTTGGTGTGTCAAAGGGAATACTTAATTAGTCTCCTGCCTTACGCGTATTATGCTGGGACCATGGTCGGAAGTTTGGTGTTTGGTTTTTTGGGAGATCATTTTGGAAGAAAAACGCACCTGCTTGTGGCTTTGTTCCTGCATACGGCACTGGGTGTCAGTCTGCATTTTCTCCCCGATTTTTCCTTCTTTGCAGCTGGATATGCACTTCAAGGGGTTTTCGTTACGGTAAGTTGAAATGGTTAATGCTAATTTTCCGCTTATTGCATTCTTCAGTAGATGTTTGTTGATGATATTCATAGTGTGCTGGCATTTCTAGTGCTGCATTGGATCGACTACCTCCCTCCTTCCCATCTGCCCATGGTGGTTGGTTGCGCGGACTCTGCGCCCTGTCCGTGGCGCACAGTCGGCGCAACCAACCTCCTTATTACAAACAGAAAGGATTAGAGTTCTTAAACGATATGACATTTTATTAATATATTTTATAATTAACTATCTAAACAGACTAATATATTTAGCATCAATACAAAAATGTCTTAATGTAAATTTTGCACTGAGTACTTATAGAGGTATACTTAAATTTATAATTTCTCTTATCCTTACTGTAGTGCAGATGAAGAACCAAACCTCTGTAAAAAAAATAGAGATCTACCGTAGAAACTATTTTAAGCAAATTCTTCACATTAAAGAACAATTTCACTAACCATGTATAATTTTATAGCGAACAAAATCTTTGAAACAGAATTGTACAATAATTTATTTAGAGGAAAAATATTTTCCAGGAAGTTCAGCACACTCTAACCCCAGCCTGGTTACGATCCAGACTCCATGTAATTACTTACTGTCTAATTATTCTTTTATGAACAGTTTTAGTAAACGATTTTCATGTATTGTAGGGAATTCAGTGTTTATCCATCGTCTTGTTGTTGGAGACGGTGTCTTATGCCTACCATCTGAAGACAGTGGTCCTGCTTGGAGCATTCTGGCCCTGTGGAATCCTTTCTCTTTCCATATTGGCTTGGCTCATCAAGAACTGGAGATACATTCAGGTTGCTGTCACCTCTCCAGGGATTGTCTGCATCGGATACTTTTGGTGAGTAGTACAGTAGAGATAAGCATGCATCAGTGCAGTAGACAATGGCGCTTACAGGTTCAATACCTCCCCATCCAATATGAACTCACATTTATCTCTTTAACGCCAAATCACATGAATTTTTTTTAAAGTTACATGATCCCCCCCCGAAATTTCTGAATTGCTACGCCTCTGGTATGCACTATATTAGTGCTCCTCAACCGTTGGGTCGCGACCCAGTACCAGGTCCTGGTATCAATTGTACCAGTGCAACGAGAGATTCTCCTGGAATTTTCCATTTTATTTTTCTAAAGATTTTTCATGAAATATTTAATAGTGGAAAAATTCTGAGGAGAATGATAGTCGTGAATGCGTCAGGAAACTCAGACTCAGAATGCCTAAATAACATCTTTGCAGCAACTGGCAATAACCAAGCCTTGTATATTTAAATACGTGAGTGGTTCATGTGTATTTAATGAATGATCGAGATCTTTTAGCATTCAAGAAAGATTATGCCGTTCATTATGACGTCGTAAAAAGTCCTACAAGCCGATTACAATAATATGCGGTACATCCTCTGTTCTTAAAACCGAACGAAATAACATTTGTGTTACAAATGCCAGTGCCTGTTCAGCAAGGAAGTATACCAGAGAAATGTGTACTAACGGAAGGAGTCTACGGATACTCTTTATGATTATGCATAATTAATTATTCCTGCTTATAGAATAATGTACGGACATGAAAATGGAAGATATTTACGAGTAAATTTGTTGAAACCAGACCCTCGCTTTATAAAAAAAAGAATTTACTTGCCGCGGCTTCAGAAATATTAAGAAACACTGCACTATATTGCTTCATAGAGGTTTTAATTCATTTTTACTTTAGGAGGCAAATTTTGAATATCTTTTTCTTTCTTTTCATAAAACATTGGTGAAAGACTAAATGACATGTTTCATTCAACACATGAAACAAAGTTCAATGTCCGTACCATTTCACATCATTCAATGTTAGCCCTCGATGGAGCAGATCTAGACATCATTATTAGGAAAAATTTTCATACACCTAGAGACAAATGGCGCTACAAATAAAAGTCCAGCATGTAATGTCTATTGCTGAAATTATGAAACTTAAATGCGTACTGAAGCACACAACGCTCGAAAATGGAATGACATTTGTCAGTGCTGTGCATAAAAAATTTTGGAACTTATATATGGTGAAACACACATGGTTCCATAGAGGGTTAAGTTTAAGCAATTACAATACCTAGTTGCATCACTAACCCTTTCTAGGTGTTTGACTCATTTGAAAGTAGGGCTCAACTCCTTTGCGTTACTATATGTAAACGTACCATCATAGCCGTGACGATTTGGTGCAGGAATTTCTTCCTATCTGCAACGTGGGACATTCGGAATCGGCTCTTAAACTCCTGACCCACTTGAGGGCGTCAAAATGTGTTTATCTTGCATGCCCATCCTATCTGGTAAAAGCCTCCTACTCCTTGGAGACGGGATGGTCTGGGGGACAATACAGAGTTTGGGGGATTACTTCACATTAGTATAATGTGAAGTTTCTTTGTTTTTAAGAGGTCAAATTTTAGATAAATTGTAAAATTTTGAAGATTGGTGCTTCTCCATTCATTTTTGTTAATAGAGTTTCGAATAAAGAGAAAAAAATCGGGGGCAATTCAGTTTGGTAATGAAAGTTTAGTTGTTGTTTTTTTCTACAAAAGAAAGCAGCAATAATAAGAAAGTGGAGAAACGGAAAAAAAAAAGAGATCGAATGTTTGCACACGAGGTACGTGAAAAATATTTTATTTATGCGTTTAAAATATACAATATTTGAGAATTTTTATAATTTAAAATTTTTTAAATATATATATTTTATATATACAGCGAAACCTCTCAATTTCAGATACTAAATAGACTAATTATTGTCCATAATTCAGAATTTATGTTTCATCCATTTACTTTTAGGAGTTTTGCCCATATATTTCTTAATTCCGTATTTAAAATAAATCATTCTTTTGGATATGCCTCAATTTATAGTTTGTTCTGTCAAAATACCTGATGCTTATTTGAGAGGGGTGGGGAAAGTCCATTTAATCAGAAATAAAGTCAATATAAACAATTGGATAATTAAAAATACATGTCCAACTTTAATAATATTAGAAAAACCAATGGGTTTTGAATCTTGGATTATATAGATGTTATAGAGGACAATGAGCGTTGAGAAAAGGAAAATTATACATTAGGGTTAGCTTGGGCAAGGATAACTTTAGAAGACGTCAAAAGGAAATGCCCCCTTCAAGTAGAGTAAACAGAAAATTCATGAGGGGGGTGTTTGGCTCTAATTGGGGAGATGTTAATGACTCCCATCAACGCCCTCGTTCATACGCCACTGCTCCCTTCCAATACAAATATACTAATTATGCCCCAGAATGGATAGAAAAGGAGGGGTTGCATAGAGACTGGTTTCAGAGATACGTAACATTACAGGGCGCCAAAAATAGGTTCTCCCCTCCCCCAATAAAAAGTTAAAGCTACGCCCCTGCCGGCCCTGTCTGGCTACAGTTCTGGTTACAGTAGAAGGTACTTCTAGACGTGGGCGCCAATACGAGCATTCCTAGGTGGGATGCTGAGAAAAACTAACAAGTATTTCTAGCAGGGGAGAGACTGGGAAAAATTATTACCCTTTCCTCAAGGCTGCCAAACATTTTAGTGAATGTACAAGATACTGAAATGTTACAAAAATAATTGATACTGCTTGACAATTCGTAATGAGCTAAAAAGTACCTTATTTTAAAATGTAACTGTAAAACTTTTGAAAGTAAATGCGTAGCAGGTTCGGGCGAATCAAATTTTTAAACGGCTAGCTAGGACTCGAACCCACCATATGGGCGCCCATGTTTCTAGAGTCTGCGACAATATATCCATTTTAAAGAAATTTGAATTTTCACATTTTATTTATTTATTTATTTCAGGTTATTGCCCAAGTCCTTGACCTGGTTAATTACGGAAAGCCGCGTGAAAGAAGCCGAAGACCAACTGATTCGTTTCGCGCGCTTCAACAAGACGGTGTTGCCACAAAATTTTAGAATACACTTGCAGTGTTTCTCTAAAGCTATCCGAACGTCAAATGGGCCCGGATCCAGTCATAACTTAGAGGCCGTGGTTTGTTCATCAAAAATCCGAAGATTTACGTTTGTGTTATACTACATTTGGTAAGCCCAACTTAAAGGCCTCTTCGCAGTAGCGAATTTGAGAAATTGCTGTTTTTAAGCATAGATTGAATAGTTTTCCCCTTCCTGCCTTAAAAAGCAGTGGTTCCCAACCTGGGGGGTCGCGAACTGGTTTCTGGGGGGGTCGTCGTAATTAGATTTAATTGCAATTATTTTTATAAGGAATGTCATACCAAATGTTTCCAACGTTTTTATATTTCAACATGGCTACATTGCAATATTCTACTAATGGTTGTTAACTTTATATCTATAATATACATCAGTGTAAGTCCCATAGCCGTCCACTGCCAAGAACACCGGCACTCGTCAGAGCGCCGCTTCGAAACAGCGGCCAGTCCACTGGAGGGTGACATAACGAGCCCTGCCTTAGTGCGTGACTTCGGCTGTGGTCACCGAAGTTCGGAATCTTCGTTAAACTTCAGCTCCGGCTTGCCAACCCATCTGGCCATCGTGATGAGCTTAAGATCGCTTCCTCTGTGTTCCATTCACCGTACCACATTTATGTGTGATAACAGAGAGACCTCCATCTTGCAGTAGATTGAAAATGGTTGATTATGATGATAAAATTATATAATACACTCTATAAGAAAAAAAATCGACGCACCAAGAAAGAGTTGTCCGATTGTAATGAAATTTCGTATGCAAAGACATTTTGACCGAACATGCAAATGATTAAAATTTGGTGTCCAATGAATGAATAGCGGGAACTCCAGCGCATCGGAACTGCGCATTCAGCAGGTGTATATAAGGAGCGATTCTCAATATGTGGTCAAAATTTCTGTTGCATTTTGACTGCGGATATCTTACGTCGACTGTAACAATGCCTCGCCGAAAGATTCGTGCTCATTACGAGCATATGTCAGAGTTTGAAAGAGGCTGGTTGGACGAATCGAAGAATCGCTGGACATGTGGGTCGAAGCGATGCGGCGATTGGAC
>QLNU02015359.1:66128903-66141033 GCA_006491805.2 Dysdera silvatica | reverse complement strand
AAAGTTAATGTTAAAATCATCTTGACGAGTTCTGATCACCCCAAGAGCAAGATACGTATTTATTTAAGGCAAACCATGATGGGATAGTAAATATTTTTTTTTTTAAGTCCAGACCTAAATAAGGCCTTACTGTGAATGTCAGATAGCGTGATAGCTAATGAGTTCCAGATTCTAGGTCCTCTAAAAGTTATGTGATTAAATAAGATAAAGGTTGAAGATTGTATTGAGACCAACGGGCCACTCACTCGCAGAGGATAGCTCTTAGCTCTGCAAGATATGTTACTGATATTCAGGTGAAGATTGGTCTTGATACATTAATAGAACCATACGATGCTGGGCAAGTTTATGGACAGGTAATATTCTAAAGTATGGCCACATATCTTGAGGTATCTCCATTCCAACACACATGATTTTCAGTACTGATCGTGATATAATCGTGATTACTAGTATCTGTTGTATGTCATTGTATCTACTGTATCTAATAGTAACTGTTTATGCAATGATACCTGTTGTAGTATGTAGTACGTATATACTTTACATATTTCCCCAACGAAAGTTCGCGAATGTATATGTTTTAATTTCATACAATTTATCAAACCATGTTTTAATTCCAAAATATTTAACCCAAACTATTAATATTTCCAACAGGAAATCGAGACTCATCGATACCTTTTGATGGCTTCATGTGGCGCCTTGTCAGTGCTGGGTGGTGCATTAACGTTCATGCTTCCTTCCAACACACGCAGACCTCTTCCCAATGTAACTTGTGAAATCGAGCATGATGTGATTATTGACGGTGGACTCAGAAAAGCTCGCTTGCATTTTGTGAAGCCAATATCGCCTTCTGCTATTCCGCAGCGTCTTTACCATCCAAACCACCATCTCTTTTCCCTTCCTATAAATGAAAACTTGGTGCAACCAACATCGAGAATTCCTTCTCCTCATCAACAGAACTTTCAAGACTCTACAACATTAAGACTGGATAACACAGCTGATATTGGTAGAACCCAAACCCTCATTCGCTCAAACCTAGATCTGTCTCTCCCTTGTTGCTGTCCGGATCCTGAAGCCGGCCCCAGTGGCTTGGAATATACATCGCGGGATGATAATGAATCCCGACTCACCGATCTGGAATATGAATTAACAAAGATTTGGGACGCGGATGAAACGACTGTCCACAAAACACTCGATGAAAGACGAACTGACAATAACTTGCATGAGTTCCATCGTGCAAATATCCGTGATAACTTCTTTAGAATGCATGAAACCAGTTTCTGAAACATGAGGTTTGTCTAACTCAGATAGATGCCCATAGATGGCGTTGTTTTCATATCAGATAATTTCTATGACAAAATTTTATCACGACGACTCCGCGACTAGAACCACCAAACCTCATTTCATTGTAAAGTATTTTGCTTACAGCAAAAGGCATTTCTTGCGTTGGAAATTTCAAAGTACAAAGCTCCTAGTTATTACACATCTAAACACCTGTAATAGAGAGTGTGTTTTCAAAAAGTTAAGTACATTTGTTGGTTTAAAAATAGCTTGTGCAAGACTGACGTTAAAAGGCTTAATTTTCGAAGTCAATTTTCAAATGTCAACAACTGCTCTACTGTTTCAAACACTTTGGTTATAGGCGTATGCAGAAAGTTCGTAAGGGGGGGTTATATGCTCAATGGGAGGAGGGTTACAGAGCTACAACTCACATATTCCTATGTTAAATATACAAAATTTCATTGCAATGGGGGGTTACAATCCCCTTCGACACCCTCTGCGTAAGCCAGTGACTTTGGTATTAACAAGTTTACAACGAAATAAACATGTTTACCTGCCAAATATTACGAAAGCTAACAGAGCCGCTGCGTGGGTGAGGGGCGCCTTTGTGCAAAGTCGGATTTCAGCGTCCCCATAAATAGAATTTGCAAATTGCAATTAAATTATTTAAAGTTTTTTTTTAATATACAAATACAATATATATACATATACATGCAGTAGCGTAGCTAAGATGGCGCAAGGGGGCAGTCTCCCCGGCGCCACAATTCGGAGGGCGGCAATTGGCCTTTAAAACACAAAATGTATTTGTTATGTTTTGTTATCCCATTGGGGATCCACTGATAGTCACTCGCCCCTGGCGGCAAAATATCCAACTACGCCACTGTATGCATGTCTAAGTGCTCATGTCATCTAAAACAAATTCTTTCAACTTTGGATAGATTTATGAATACATTTAATAATATTTCTGAATGCATTATGTATAAGAAATGACAATTTGTCACCTTAAAATGGCGCTCCTTCTGATGAGGCGCCTTTGTGCGAGGCACAACTTGCCCGTGGCGGCCCTGAAAGCCGATGTCGGTGACTTCTCTAGCGTTTTCGAACGCTTTTTTAGTAAAAAATTTACAGCGAACTAAACACGCTTACCTATCAAATAGGATGAAAGTCTTCGTCAACAACTTAACTGTGAGTAAAGTCTTGCTACCTATAGTTAAAATTCCGTGACATTTTCTCAGTACGTCAATTAAGTAAAAAATTCTAAATTTAAAAGAAGTGCACCATTTGAAATACATGTACTCATTCTCTTATCCTTATACAGATGGCCATGAACAGAATTTAGGCAATTCAAAATTAGTTGTGATCCTGGAAAAATTAATTAATTTTTATACAGTTAATGGCTACTAAGTGAGTTGTCCGGACGAATACCAATAAAAAATTTTCACCCCTTTTCACCATTTTTAGATACATTTATTTTTATCAGATTTTTATCAATTATATCATAATTATATAAACTTTGTAAAGTAAGCATTATCTTAGTAGAGTATATTAAACAGGAGGCGGCCAAGTTGCGGCTTAGCGCACTTTTTTAAATCTCCCCATGTATGAAAACAAAAATTACGAATGAGAACTATTCGGGGAGCATTTTTTGAATTAGATACCACCTTCTAGACTACCAGGCTGACTGCGCCAATATTGGTAGATATATCCTGTTATTATTATTTTTTCTCCTTTTTTTTCATTCCAGAAATCTCCATTGCTAATGATATTTAATTGTGCTTTCACTTACTATTAAATAGCGTTTTATTGTTGATATGGATAGGAGTAATAGTAGTCATATTAATTTGTTCAAAAAACGAGCAATTTAAAATACCGCGACCGTTAATATGTAACTCCAAATACTCTAAATAATTAAGAGCATATACGGAATATATATGTATATGGATATACCTTTTTGGAAATAAGTGTGTATATGTAGGTATTATTAATACATGGAGATGAAAAGACGGTGGACAATGGTTGTTGAAAAATCCTTGAATCCTTATAATATGAAAATTTTGTGTCGGATTTATGTGTTCGCATGTAATATGTTCCCTATCTCTGTTCCACATGACAGTGTCTATGGGTTCCATACTTTCTCCTCAACCATATCTGTTGACTTCCCAACTACTCTCCCATATTTGCATGTCCATATCCAGTGCATATTACAGTTCTATATCCCATGCTTACGTATTCTGTATTCTAAGTGTTAGTAAAGTTCTATATCCGTCATCTCACATGTTTATATATTCCATATCTGCAGTACTGACCAAGTCTTCATCTGGTGTCTCCCACATTTTATATGTTTTATACCTACAGTATCAATCAAGTTCTATATCTATAGTGTCAATAAAGTTATATATCTGCAGTATCACTGAAGTTCCATATCTACGGTATTAATTTCTTACATCTATCGTGTCAATCAAATTATATATCTACAGTCATGGGCGCCCATACGAGTACTTCTAGAGGGCTAAAAAAATTAACGTGTATTTCATGGGGGTTGTGAAAAATTATTACCTCCTTCTCAAAGCTATCGAGAATTTGAGTGAATGTACAAGATACCAAAACGCTACAAAAATAATTGATACTGCTTGACAATTAGTAATGAGCTAAAAAGTACCTTATTTTAAAATGTGACTGTAAAACTTTTGAAAGTAAATGCATAGCAGTTTCGGGAAAATACAATTTTTAAATGGCTAGGTTGGCTCGAGCCCATTCTGCGCCCTCATATGGGCTCCCATGTCTACAGTGTCAATCAAGTTCTATATCTGCAGTACCATCCTATATCCACAGTGTCAATCAAGTTCTATATATACAGTATAAATCAAGTTCTATATATACAGTATAAATCAAGTTCTATATCTACAGTCTCATGTCTCCTGCGCCTTAATTAAAGTTTCAAGTTTTATATGCACTGCTCGGGAAAATTTTCTAAAGAAAATAGTTTTATAAATGTTGTATAAATTTGACTTCGTACGCAGAAAAATTAGCTGATTATTAAAGTAATAATGGGTAATATATATATAGTAATAAATATAGTAATTGTTTGAGTTTTATTTTGAGTCCCTTTGTATTAATTATTAATTAAATTGCTATAGTTAATAAATTAATAAATTGTGTCATTTCATAAATTATAATTAAGTTTCGTTTGAACAACCCCATAAGTCACATTTGTATCTAAATGAAGATTTCATTTAAAATCTCGATTTACTAAATAAGGGCGCATCATTCTGAATAGTACGTCTCAATCTTTATGAGGCCGCGGCTCGGTAAAACTTTTTTTATGTTTGTTTGTTTGGCTTTTTTATGGCGCAAGAGCATCTGGGCTATACTGCGCCAAACTTTTTTTATGAGACGAGGACCCGGAAAATTCTCCTTTTATATGATGAGGGGTCCAGTTTCTACAAATTTACTTATAAATATACCTTCCACTCTTTTAAAGTTCATGCATTAAACTATTATAAGTATGAATAATTAATTAGTGTATAATCAGAAAGAGTATTCGTGCATTCCTTCTATTAATACACACTTTTCTGGTACACTTCCTTGTTGACTGGTCATTGACATTTGCAACACAGACAGGGGCGGACTGGGTCCTCTCAAAGGGCGCATACCTTGAATTTTCGGAGGGCGCGAGTCCTTGCCCATTCGGAAGAGCGGGTCCTATCGCCCACGAGTGTGTACATACCTAAGGCGAATTACTTTTTATAGGAACAGTTTTCTGAAGTCCTGTGAGATTATATAGCACAATATCATTGCCGGATAAAGCGAATTACCGTTAATACGAACAGACTTTTTGTTCCCCTTCGACCTCTTGTTCCTCGCGCTTTCTTGCGTTACTTCCAAGCTATGCGACAAGTAGTAAAATAGGGGAGTCATTTTTAATATGGTGGTGTTTGGCGCAATGAGTAAGTTTTCCGGAAACCAATAATTGCGGTGAATGCTAACGCAAAAGTAATTGATTACAATGTACACCTTACATGTAGCGGAGTTCTTGTAAAGCTAAAATTGACACATTATAACATTTAATGAAGTTACTGACTACTGATGAAATTATTGACTACTAACAAATTTTATTTCACATAAAATCCATTTGGGAAAAAAAAAAACACTGATACTGATCAGTGGTATAGATACAAAGGATGCAATGGATCTTCTGCTTGAAGAGTCAAAATAAACAAATCAATATTTAAAATCTAAAAACATTTTAAAATAATTGGCGGTATAGAACTTAAAATTAAAATACAAAGAAAATACCCCTTCTCCATATTTTTTGCAATAAAAATTTCTACTCTAATCTACGGATTGTAACATACATAATTTTAAAAAATGTAAACTAAAATTATACCATACATCTTACTACTTTCAAGAAGAAAAAAGCCGCAAATATCAAACAATAGAGTGTTTGACTATGTTTACGAAAGAAAGATTGAGGTAAGAATTTTATGATGTTCAAATACCATATATCATAACTCATGAAAATGGTAAAAAAAGTAAAATGTATGAAACAATTTTGATCGCAATGTGTATATTTTTGAAAAGAAAAATCTCTACATTTATTAAAACCACTTTCCTCATGATCAATTTAAAATGATGTAGCTAAAATTTTACGAAATGAATATGATTATAAACCAATTAATGCGTTTTTATTATTTCATTACGTTCCATTAACTTTATTGCGACATCATTTAGAACGGCATAGTTTAAAATTTTTTTACGAGAAGTTTGTACTTCCGGAAAAAATAAATGTCTAAAGGTTGAATTGGCGTAATTGTGGCTGGAGGAATTTGAAGTTTCATGCAATTGTTCTGAAAGTCACTATATGTAGATGAGTCAGTGGATCTAATCCAAGAATCCAATATGACACAAGGTGGTAGTGTGTGGGGGGTCTTAAAGTAGAAAGAAGCAATTTAAAAACCCTTCGTTCATGATTTCTGTACTCATTTTACAAGATTTTGTGTATGTTTTGTAAACATTAGTCTTCTTACTTTTGCGCATGCGCAGAAGTAAGAAGAGGATTTGTCAGTAGTCAAGCGAAAACGTAGTATGTTGATAAATCCTAACAGAGAATTCTATATATAATATCGATATAAGCTATCAAGACTACGATGGTTTTTGATTACTATTATATTACTATGTTCATTTTTTTCACAATTTCATTTTACCATTCACAGTCCATAAATACCTCCATCCGCTCTCGTTTTTCATTTTCCATACTTGATTAAACAATCCCTTCTTAAAAGAGTATAGTTGCCCATATGTTAAAGCTCCCCTTTCATCCATGATTACGCCTATGCAAGCCCTGATTATATTTACAAAATGCCTTTTATTATCCTTTTTTTTTTTTTTTTGAACAGACAGATGTCAAAGTACACGGGCATGCGCAAAAATGCAACAGGGGAAATTATTTTCTTCTGTCGCTAGATGCTAGTTTTCAAACCGAGTAAATATGATTGGATCGAAACACTGGTATGAATTTTTTGCAGAGTTCACGCATATGCGCAGAAGGCGGAGCCTGGCGGCTTCTATCCTGTTTCTAGGCGCTTGTACCCTTCTAAGAGAAAAAACACAGTTGACGACTTGTAAACATACAAAACCAACCGAGCATGATTTTGGTACTTTTCTTTTCACTGAGAATTGAGATGGACAATAATTTTTTCATTATGAAAATTACATATAATATGTAAAATAAATAATTCATAACACATGCATATACATTTATTAATATCGTAAAAAACGTACCCCGGTGGCTTCATGTGTTGACCAGTTGGCAAGTTTGTTAGCTCTGAGAAGGGTAATAATATCTTACAAATCCAGTTGGTTTTCAGTATGTTCGTGCTTTGCAGCTTATCAAATATTTTCTCAAATTATCGAAAAGACAACCACCGTGTTCGTAGAGGCAACGCTGAGCCTATGAATGTTCTTCTCTCCATGGTTTGGGTGTGTTGCATGGTTGATGAGACTTGGGGATTGAGCAGAACGCGCTACACGTTCTGTGACGAACCTAATCAAGGTTCTACAACTACATTTCAAGAGTGTTTCGGTTTCCACATAGAACTCTGACGTCTTGCGTTTAACTTTTGGACTTTGTCCTAGCCTTTTCTGGAAATACAGCACCACTATTACGGCCAACCTTTCCAATTAATTTTTCAATTGCACACAAAACAAAACATTTTACAAATCTTACATACAAAGAAAAGTGGTATTGTATTCGTGTCACCATAGCCGAGCATGTTAAGACACGGCGGTTTATACCGAGGATTCCAGTTAGTCTCTGTACCAGGACAGTGTCTATTTTTCTTCTTCTTTGAAAGAGAAAAAAGCTCTAAGTTGAGATCGAACGTGGGTATAAAAAAAAAAATGTCCAAAAATTTCTTCTGCCGTCTTTTATTAAACGAACACGACATGTATTGTGGCAGATACTGAAGTGATAAGGACTGCATCTGTTGGCAAAAACTAAAATGCCCATCGTTGTATTGCTAAACACTATTGTGTTAAATATTTAACACAGCAAACAAATTTTACAAAGTGGTGCAGACATTACTATTCGCCATGTATTACTTGAACTCATAACATTAGTTAGAATAGTACAATGAAATAAAAAATAATAAATTCTAACATATAAGGAATGTAACATTTCGCTTAAAATAAATCGACGTAGCACTAAGTAAAATATCTCAATATTTGTAACAGCGTTGCGAAATATAGTTTTAGGTCCTGGATAGAGCATATCGACGCATTTCAGACTAATGACGCTGTCCTTCCTCAAGAATCAACTCTAGGGAACTCTAAGTGCTATTAGAGTTGGTGTGTGAACTTACAAGTGCAGGTTTATTTGGAGTTCACTCGATATTTGCAAAGAACAGCGATGTCTGTCTAAAACGCCCCGATATGCTCTATTGAGATCAAATATGATATTCCACAATGTTGTTACAAATATTTAGTAGAGCATTTATTAGAATCATATTATCACATGATGCTGCTTATGTACTCGCGATGCCCAATACTTATACTATCTTATTCGTTAAGTGCCAAAGAGAAACAGTTGTAAAGTTATTGTCATATCTATAAAGAGTCCTACATAGCCACAAGTATGTAGGACTCTACCATAAAGTCGCAAACTGGGTCTAAAAATACTGATCGCCAGCAGACATGGGGGGGGCCCACCTAGCACCGTAGCTAAATGATATTGAGCCCCTGACAGAACCGTCTAAAGTGCGTCCTCATGCCATGGACATTTTCTCCCTTGTAAATTATTTCAGCTGCTTTTACGCCCCTCCTTGCCTGCACACCTAGAATGGACTTTCCTCGCCACCCTTAGCTATGGCCCTGGCCGCACCTAAAACTATAAGGCTATTATTTCATTTTTATAAGAAATAGCTAAAAGATTATTAAAAGTTTAACATATTGTCTAATGCTTAAAGTGGGCTTGGGCCAAAGACCAGGTTCTCGGGCCCTTAGGCAGTTCAGTGGATCGAGATTCCCAATTCAATAAATTATATTTCTTATATTAAGGGGAGAAAACTACAAACTGCCCCAACTGGCATTAGAGGGAAACATCATGGGTAAGAGACCTAGAAGCAGAAAAAGAAGATGGATAGATGACTTAAAGGCTTGGAGTAGGTTAACAAAAGTATCCATGCAAGGTTATGGGGAAACAGTAGTTGTTTGTAGGAAGTTATTTATTTATATTATTTATGATTTAGAAACATTATAGAATAATTAATGAAGATTATTATAATTATAATTAATGAGATGTAATTGATTTATTATAGGTATTTAATTTTTACTATTTGAGAACATTAAAACACAATTTCCATAACATTAAATATTAAATTTGGTTTTACCAGAATAATAATTTTGCGATTTGGCCGTTGTGATCGTATAGTGGTGGACTTTAACTAAAATTTCAATTGCGTTGTGTTTACCCATAAACAAAATAAAAAAACACCAGGTTCTTTAAAACAGACATGAAACAATTATTCAATAATTACTGCCTTTTATTTTATATTATAACAAGTTAATATATTTGCTATTCTTTGAGTTTCACAGTGCCATTTAGAATTTTTCGTTTGGAACTATTAACATACCATCAATTATCACTGGACAATAATTATACATTCTCAGTATTTAAACCAGATATACAAAATCACTCTACAAAATCATTTTTAAAACAAATCATGCTGGAGTATATAACCGACCAGAAAAAAATTACTTATTTCATTATAAATTTAATGAGGGAGGAGGCACTTATAATTATCGATTAATTGAAGAGAAAGAAAGGTAACGTTAACTTACATGTTACTCCTGGTTCATCTTAAGGGCCTGGCATTGTCTCTCTTTCTCTCTTTACATTCTCTCTCTCTCTCTGGCTTTCTGGTTCAAAATTTCTCTCTCTCTTCCTTCTCACACACTCACGCTCGACTTCTTATCGAAGATTTTTGTGGAACGTGATTGGCCAATTGAATGCTAACGTAAAAATTACCTAGTATTCAATTGGCCAGATTGACCCCATAGAGGGGAGAGCTGCAGTGGCTTTCGTCAAAGCTTGAGCTGTCTTTCTTGACAGCTTTTGCCCATTAAAACGAGAATATATGAGAGAGGGTTTGAACGTTCTTGGTGGAATTTCCAAGAAGTTGGTTGTAGGTGTGATTTCTGATTGCCAGATGTCCTTGGGGAGGAACTTTAGCGTGAGAGATCCAGAAAAGTATTGTGGGTGGCCTAGCCTATTTACGCTGTGGTGATTAGTTTATTTCCCTTGCACCAGGGATTTCTTTGAAGTTGTTTTGATTTTTTTTCTGTTCACTGGTCCTGAGAAGTTCAGTTTTATGACTTGAAAGGTCACAGGCGAAAAAAGGGTCCAGTGCTCCCACGGTATCGTTTAGTTGTTGAGAAGAAAATGGTGCAAGCTGGTATGGACTGTTTAGCAGAAATAAGGGGAACGTTTAGTTTACTATTTTAACGGCCTTATAGCCCAGCTGCATCTCGGAAATATTGGGAAATGGCGGTTAAGGAGGGTAACATGCATGAGAAAAAAAAAAGAACGTTATACTTTTAAGGGTCTAGGTGGCTACATAGGCATTTATAGAAATAATTGCATAATATTATACAACAAAATGCATCAATACTTTCAATTAATATATTTTTAACTTACGAATATTTCTGAAATTGAAATTAATTTTACAAGTACCATATGATGTGACAATGATATGGACATTTTACATATAGAATCAATTAAACAATTCAATCAAACTCCGATTTTTATAAAAAAAAACTATACTGTTCCATTGATATTCATTGAAGTAGGCAATCCACTGATTTTTAATGAAAGTCCTGTTGTTGCTGGTTTTTAATGATGGTTACATGATGTTCCATGTTGATGTTACACTGGATCTTGGTTGAAGAAACTGAGTTGGTGGCATTTAGTAAGATGGTGTAATGTCATCAATGGAAAGTGTAAATGTAGTGCAGCGTTATCCCATGGTACAATCTCATCTGAAAAATTTCAAGAAACAAGAGCGGCAGAATCTCGAAAAATAAACATAACACTTAATATTAATAACATGTAAACATATATTTATACAATAGTGAGAGAGAGAGTGTGTGTTTTTTTTTTGTTTGTTTGTCTACTTATGTGCTCATGGGTGTTTAAATTTAATTAGTTAATTTAAAAAGAGAATTTTGAATTTTCACCATAACAGCATGGCGTGTAGTGTTCTCGATTCCCCACCCTGTTGCCTTCCTTTCTATCTCCTTTGCTGATATTTAGCGTTCGAGAATTGATTCTGTAAATGTTTTTGTAAATCCCTTCACATAACTCATTCCCCCATTTTCGTTTGGTTGAATGCACGTAAAAAAGCCATGTGTTCTTTTGCAAACTTTTAGAAACTGAATTCTGAAAATTTTTTTCTCAACAGAAAAATAAACTTTTCATAGATCACATGAAAACCTTCACATTCCTTTGAGGACATGAGAAAATCTTTTTAGATCATACACGGAGTTAGAAGCTAGCGGATATGGAATAGTCTTAAAATGTTATTCGTGCTGCAACTAATTTTTATAAAAGTATAAAAAAAAAAGTTTTGTCTATACCCTAGTGTAAGAAATATTAATTTATTATTACATGGATTGGGAAGAGACTAACATTTTTATTCTGAGCCTTTAAGTTATTTTCATAGACCGAAAATCCATTGCGCAATTATTATCAATATGTCGTCCTTAAGGAAAAGAACGTATATCAGTAGGGCAGAAAAAAGGAAATAGAGAAAAGATATGGTCCAAAAATTGCTAAAAGTATTTTCTTATTTTTCAAGTATTTTTTTTTCACTAGCATGAAAGGCACTTTACTTAAATTTGAGTGCTTGTATCCTTTAAATTTTGTTAAAAAAATGACGATGAATTGCAGAGTTCTGCAAAATATCTTGCTAAAGAACTCTCTGCTGACATTTCCTCCGAATTTCCCCGGCAATTACTTTCAATGGGAAATATCCTTAAAACAGATATATTAAAAATGCAAAACGGATTTATTGAAGACTTAGCTGAGCTTTTAATTATTAAAAATACATTCTATACTCAGTATTCCAGATGTTTCAACTGCACTGAAAATTTTTTAACTCTTTCCGTAACATTGGCGAGTGTAGAGCGATCGTTTTCGAAACTCAAATTAATAAAAAACTATATTCAAAGTTCAATGACACAAGAACAACTATCCGCGTTAAGTCTCATAAGCATTGAAATCAATCGGGCTCGGAAAATAGACATAGATTCTTTAGTAGAGGAGTTTGCTGAAAAAAATGTAAGGAAAAAAAAAGATTTT